>JARHVA010004970.1:960000-1370771 GCA_037957365.1 Torreya grandis
CATAATAATCCATGGATCAAACAAGTTATTCAGCTTAGAGATAAATCGAGATGTGACATCCTTCCCCTTAAAGTTGGCCATTGTCTTAATGACATTTATTCAAATTCAAATTATAAATTTAAAACATTATCTAATAAAAAATAATATAATATACAGTATAAAATCAAGCAAACAAATGTGAAAATAGCCTTTAAAACTCATCACAATCCCCCAAAGTGGTACTATCTTTAGAATATTGGTCCCACTAGACCTTACACTAAGACACTTCTCTATTATGCATAATAAGTTTAAAAGTCTCAATTATTCTTATTAGCTCTACCATGACCATCATGGGGTCCAGAACCTACAAAGCATTCCAATTCACCTCATGTGAAGGATCAACAACATATTTTTTAAGATAAGACACATGGAAAACATTATGCAAAAGAGCTAGAGTTGGTGGAAATATAATCCTATATGATATAGGATTGACCACTTCTAAAACCTTGAAGGGTCTCACATATCTTGGTAAAAATTTTGTTGACTTCCCAAATTTAATCAATATTTTTAAGATTTAACCTATAAAAGCACTTTACCACCAATAGAAAAATGTCTAGATGTTCTCTTTAGGTCAACATAACTTTTATATCTATCATTGGCCTTAGCCAACCTCTGCCTGATTGTCTTGAATTTTTTTTCTATTTTTGAAAGTATCTCGGGTCTAAATAATACCTTTTCTTCTAACCTATCCCAATTGATTGGTGTTCTACACCTCCTTTCATACAGTGCCTCAAATAGAACCATCTTCAATGTTGATTGGTATTATTTGATGTAAGTAAACTAAACCAATGGAAGGTACTCCTCCCACTTTTATTTTTTATCCATTCAATACTTAAAAAATAGATATTATAAATCTTGGTTAACTCATTCTGTCTATCCATCTACTTTTGGGTGATAACCAGTGCTAAAATTCAACTACATACCCATAGTTGAATTTAGAGTAAAAAAACCTATACATCATCCTCAGATCTTGATCCAAAATAATCTTATCTATAAAACCATATAATCAATACACTTCCTTCATGAATCTCTTCATAAGCATAGATGCATCATCTATATGGTTGTCTAGTATGAATTCATCTCCCTTGGTTAGTTTGTCAACTACAAACAAGATCATGTCATGTTAGTTTCATGATAACAATAGACTTTGGAATAAGTCCATACTAATCACCTACCAATTCCATTTTGGTATATCATGTGGATATAACAATCCATCTAGAGGCACATGTTCAAATTTCATACACTAACATTCTAGACAATGAGACATAAAATTCATTGTATCTCTCTTGATTCCTTTCCAAAAATAGAGTGTTCTAAGCTTAGCCATGAGCTTGGTTACTATTAGATGTCCTAAATATAGGGAATTATGTAATTCCTTTAGCACTAGGATCCTTATATTCTCTCTATTAAGTGCATACATCTTTCCATTATACTATAAATGGCCATCATTCTCTATCTTCAACCCCTTATACCTAGGATTCTATGCATTATAAGATAATGTTTTTCTAACTTGATCATAGAATTCATCTCATGGAAATAATTTAATTACTTTATCTCTAAAAGTACTCCTAATATTAGTCATGGCTGCAATGTACATCCTATAGCTTAGAGCATCAGTTACTATGTTCTCCTTAACTTTGATATAGTTAATATCAAAATCATAATAAGATAAGAAATCTAACCATCACTTTTGATGAGTATTCAGGTTTTGTTGGGTGAAGATGTACTTGATACCCAAGTTATCAGTCTTGAGCTTAAATGGTTTTCTCAATAGATAATGCCTCCAAACTTATAAAGTATGCACAATTATTACAAGTTCTAGGTAATGAGGGGCATAATTCACCTCATACATCTTTAGTTTCTAAGACTCATAGGCTACCACTAATCCATCTACATAATAACTCTTCCAAGTCAATCCCCAGATGCATCAGTGATCACTAAGAATTGACCATTATGATTGGGAACTCTTAGCATTGGCACTAAAGTAAGCCTCATTTTTATTTCTTGAAATTATACTTCAAACTTATTTGACCAAACAAAACTTTAATTCTTCTACTAAAGAGAGGTAATTGGATTAGTTATCTTAGAGAAATTCAAAATGAATTTCTTATAATAGCTTGATAATCCCTTGAAACTCCTTACTTCATGCATATTATTTAGTTCTAGCCACTCCATTATGGATATTTTATTTGATGGATCCATTAAAATACCATCCATAGAGATAATATGTCCCAAATAATACACTTTATTCTAGAAATATGCACATTTAAACAACTTTCCATATAACTCGTACTTTTGCAAACATTTTAAAACCAATTACAGATGCTAGAAATGCTCTTCTTCATCCTTGGAATAAATTAGGATGTCATCTAGAAAGACCAAAATAAAATGATCTAGGTAATATCTAAAAAAAATGTTCATAAGATTCATAAATATTTTTGGAGCATTTTTCAATCCAAATGGTAACACTATGAACTTGTAGTGCCCATTCTAAATGTTTTTTTTGGAATATTCTCTTCATAGATCCTCAACTAATGATAACCTGATCTAATATCAATCTTAGAAAATATTGTTTCCCATCTCATATAATAAAATAGATCATCAATGCATAGAAATAGATATCTATTATTGATCATTGCTTTATTCAACATATTGTAATCTATACATAGGCAAAGAGTGCCATCCTTCTTGACAAAGACAACTGGTGTACCCCATGGTGACACACTTGATCAAATCAACCCTTTTGACAGTAAATCCTAAAGTTGTAACATTAACTCAACCAATTCAGTGGTTTTCATTATGTATTGCACCTTATACTATGACTTTGATCTAGGTATGATATTTATTGATAAATACAACTTGTAATTAGGTGGAAATCCTGGTAATTGTTCTTGAAACACATCATGAAAGTTTCTTAAAAAAGGATAATATTTGATATATGGTTCCTTAGATTCCTCCACCTCATTTATCTTAATGATAAATTCATGGCATCCCTTTGAGATTTTTTGAGTTGAATTACATAAATCTAGCTTAACTTTAACTCCCTTTTCTCTCCATGAAGTTGTGTCTGATTTAAGAAATCATCTTGACACTCAACCTTCCTTAGAAAATAGTCAACCTTGAATTTATACTTTTTAAGCTAATTATTGACTCCTAGGATCACATCATATGATCCCAATGGTGTTGTAAAAATATTTAATACTATATTGAACTCTAGCAACCTAATATCCACTTAGACTAAACACTTGTTAACTTTGACCTTAAACTTATTCCTATATTGTACTAACCATGCATTTTCCATAACTTTAGCCTTTCTAGATAATGCACTAGCATTCTAGGAGTATTTAAATATTCTTTAGCTCCCATGACAATAAAAATAGATTCTAGATGATCAAACAAAATACCTAATAACTCTATGGGTGGAGCTTGATACTCATCCTATCAATTATCAATCACTGTATGGATCCACTACTAGAATGTACCTTGCTAATAAGTTGAACCCTTATTCTTCAATTTATCCTAAGGACATTCTCAAGAAAAAAGGTCACCTCCACAAATGAAGCAACCTCTAACTTGCAATTTCCTCTCAAAATATTGGTTTCCCTTGAAACCACCCTTAAAACCATTACCATATTTTTTGATCCCTGAACCACTATTAAACTTGGCATTTTGATTTTTGAACTAACCCTTGGAATCTTCACTCCTCTACTTCTAGTTATTCTTTTTGAAAGCTGATTTAGAACTTTTAAACTTATTTTTGAACTTATTTTTGACTTGGGTAACATATTTTTGTTTATATTCCTACTTGACCACCTTTTCTCACACTTGATCGATAGTAAATGGACTATGCACATCTACTTCACAAAAAAATTGGGGTTTTAATCCCATGATGAATTTATTGATTCTAAACCTCTCATCCTCTTGATATTGAGATAAATACTTGAGGAGCTTGGTAAATTGCTCCTAGTTTTTATTCATTGATAAATCCCCTTTCTTAAGATTTTAAAAATCCATAAACTTTTGATCAAAATATAGCTATGGAAGCCATTGTGACCTGAATAGTGTCATAAACTATTCTCAAGTGGTGGTGGTTGAGTCGAGGTTTATCTTGAGCTTATTATTTTCCCACCAAGTTATTGCTTCACCACCAAGATGATAAGCTCCCTATACTACTTTAATTATTTTAGAATAATTTTGAATCTTTAAATAATTCTCCATTTCAATTAGCCACACTTAAATTCTATATCCCAAAATAATTCCATTGAACTTGGGTGGATTTACTTTTTTCATATCATGTACCAACTCTGCAACTACTTAAGCTCTCATATCTTGTGGCCTTCCTCATACCTCTACTCTTGAATATGTTCCTAGTCATCAAGATGATCTTCATGATCTCCTTGATCATTCTCCTCTTCATGGTCATGCACTTCCTACACTAGGGACACAATTAGGTCCCTAGTATTTTGCATGATAGCAAGGATTTGGTCCAACTTTGTATCTTGTTCAATGAAAAACTAATTTTCATCAACATGGGGTTTAGTATTCAAACTACTCTCACCTTTTAGTTTAGCATGAACCATTATTCTTCCTAATTATTAGGATAATGAGTTTGCATTAACAGACACATTAAGTCCTAGAGGTTGACCCTCAGATCTGATACCATAATATAACCCCACTAGGTACTAAAATATAGTAAATTATTTAAAAAATAATAAGTATACATATTCATCTTATATATTTCACCACAAGAAATCTAATTAGTGATCTTTAACTAATTATATTCATTTAATTAACCAAAATGTTTATAACCAATCCACTTAACTAAGGACACTATGAACATATTTAACAATCATGAATAAAGATGATAAAATAATAAATATTGCATCTTATTATAAATGAAATAGTACAAATTCAGCCATGAATGATATAACATTACAACCACTATTGTTTAAGTATAATGTATAAATGTTACAATTTTTAGCAATACATAATAATATCTAAAATATTAAAACATGATATAAATCTCTATAGATCAAAGTCTCCACAACTCAAGAGTCTCTATGACTCAAGTATCAATATGTAATCTCAAGTGTAGTCCCTAGTATAGTACTTCAACTAGGAGGGAGAGCATCATCTAAGCACTTTTTCACACCAACCACAAACTGTAGATACCTTGCACTATCTCCCAAAGAAGGGGATGGTCCTCCATTCATAGATGGATAGATAATGATGGTGTGAGAATCTAGAGTAAAAAACTAGAACCATGTGTTTAAAATATATAATATATAATGTGTATCATAAATAGTCTATTCTAAAATTATATCACATAAATATGAGAATTATATCAACATATGAAATGATAATGTTTAATTAAAACATTACTTTGGCCAAATTTTTTGATAAATAATGATCTTTAGGATGTGTTAAATTCATACACACCACTCAATCAGATTACACCTCATCTTGCATTGATGGTGTTAATTAATCCAATGGAATTCATCCACTACTTATTTAGGATCATGAATTCGAGATTTAGTAAAAATATATTAATGTAAAAACCAATAGATTCATTCAAAATATTTTCCTTTAGCTTGATAAAAAATAAGCTAATTACAAAAATATCAAATACATTTATTTATTCTGTCAAATGAAATGAATCCATACATCTAGTTTATTACAAAATAATAAATAAAATCAAAACATTCCTAAATATACCATGCATGTATGATAACATCAAAACTACTAGTTACCCAGATTACAAAGTAACTTATATGTTATTTCATCCTCAAAATAATCATTATAACATAAACTTATATATTTATTTATATTTCACATATAAATAAAATCTAATCCAAAACATCATAACATGATTTATATTTAAAACTCTTAAATACATTATTTTAATGCTTTTATATATAAACATTAAAATATATACAAGCACCCATTTTCACACTGTATGATAATAATGTTTTCAAGCACAACACTATTGTGTTTATATATATATATATATATATATATATATATATATATATATATATATATATATATATATATATCAAATTAATATTTATTATGTAATCATAACATATAACTTATACTAAGTATGTATATACTTTTCAAATTCTAAAGTATGGATTCAACATAGAATAAATATTTTATTGTATACAGTCTACTCTAAGAAGACATCCACTATTCATTGTCTTAATGTATTATTTATACTCTAATTATACATCCAACTAACAAAATAGCCCCATAACCCTTTTATAAACTAGGCAAGTCCCATTATACTTGTTTAAATAAAACATATAGAATTTTATGAAATTTAACATTCATACACAACCATCCATTTTACAAAATCCATTTGATTAAATATATCAATTCAAATGATTTAAAATTGACACTTTAATTAAATGTATATCTAATAATAAAAACACACAACTAACTATACCCAACTTGGATTTGTTATTATAACAACTCAGATCAAACCATATAAACCTCTTCAATTATGATACATATAAAAATGCATACCCAGTCTGATATCAACTATGCAAAATCTTAATCCAATCAATGTATAATCTAAGTATGTAATCATAATACACATTCAAGCTAAGTATTATTTTAATTTAAATATAATAAATTCAATTGAAATCTTAAATTTTTCATATCTACATTAACCGTTCATGTATATATCTATACATACTACCAAATTCATAACAAACAATTTGCTCACCCATGTACCTGTACCCAAGATATCTATTATGGCCTTAACTATTTATTATCAAATCCATAGACAAGTAAATATGTTGGTTATGAGTTTCATATCAAATCCCATAAATAACCACATATCCTAAGTTTAAAATAAATGACATTCATTTTGAAAACCAAAACAACAAAATACCATTCAAAACCAAATTCAAGTTCCTCTAAATGGTATCCTATAGTTGGTCATTTTATCTTAGACCATTTCCTTTGAAAGCCCTAGGTTTCCAAAATATAGTTATATATATAAAAATAAGTTTACATATCAAAATAGGTGTGTGTGTGTGTGTGTGTCTGTGTGTGTGTGTGTGTGTGTGTGTGTGTGTGTGTGTGTGTGTGTGTGTGTGTGTGTGTGTGTGTGTGTGTGTGTGTGTGTGTGTGTGTGTGTGTGTGTGTGTGTGTGTGTGTGTGTGTGTGTGTGTACATGCACGCACGTGCATAGTCTATTTGGTATAAAAAGGATCCCATTCATCTAAACCCAAAATCTAAATAGGTTTATACATATTCAATCCCAAATTCCATCAAGTTTACTAAAAACCTAAATGAATATATATCATAAATGGTTTGACACAAACTCTTTTGAGCCAAAACATATATACCAATCAAGAATTATTCACCCCCAGAGTATTATATAGCTTTTCAAATTGAAAAAAGAGTTCAATATAGAGCTCATTCATAGTCTAAAATAACCATGGTTTTTTTTTAAAAGTCTACCCAATTCCCCCATGTTACCCTGGCTTGGATGTAGGGTTCTATGGAGACCAAGCCTTCCACAAGGCCCTACATAGAACCCTTATAATTATCCATAGAATTTAAGGAAGTAAAAAAACCTGTGACTATTTCAATTCAAAAAGCCAACAAATATTACACACAAGAGTTGAAGTACAAAACCAACCTGTGAATATATGAATGCCACAGAAGCTGAATTTTTTTCTCAGCTCATTTACACCTTCTCCTTATTTCTTTTTTTCTCTCTATATCATGTGTCATATCCTACCTCACAGTCTTCTCCCACTTTATTTTACTCTTCTCCCTCAACTTAATCTAGACCACCTTCTCTTCCATTAATGATAAACCCAATTAATCGAAAATATATGCATGCAAAATAGATTAATCGAACTCTATAGTTCACCACCATGTAACCACAACCAACTCTCTCATAATTTTTGTAGAATGATGGTTAACCCAAATTTAATGGGTGATTATAAACCCTAATCCTTGATACTTCTAAAAGAATCCATAAAATAATCATTTTATAATCTATATAATATTTTCATGACATTGACTTAACACAATTGCAATCATTGACTTTACAAATTTCCCAAACAATGAGTCTGCATAACCAATTTTTATTCCATACAAGGCAAATATCAACTAAAAATAATCATTATATTTCCATGCAATGACTATCAACTAGTCGTTTAACATATTAACTATATATCATGGTAATATAAATATGTATTTAAAAATATTATAGTTAATAGTTACCATGTTGTCCACAAACAAACACTATGCAACACAATGATTTCCCTAAATTATTTAAAAAATATAATCATTATATTAATTGTCTAATTTAAATTATAAATATCAAACATTTGATCAACATTTAGTCAAATACAAAGACATTTTAAAATAATGCTATCAATATTTTTTTTTGAAATTAGGATATACATATATTATAATAATAAACTTTAATTATTATTACCTTAATCTTATATATCAAATAACAATAGTTACCATGTTGTCCACAAACAAACACTATGCAACACACTGATTTCCCTAAATTATTTAAAAATACAATCATTATATTAATTGTCTAATATAAATTATGAATATCAAACATTTGGTCAACATTTAGTCAAATATAAAGACATTATAAAACAATGCTATCAATATCTTTTTTTGAGATTAGGATATACATATATTAAAATAATAATCTTTAATTATTATTACTTTAATCTTATATATCAAATAACAATAATGGAATCCATTGTACTTATTATTCTAATGCATATATAACATCATATCATTATAATACATAACCATACCTAATAAGGTATTAAGATAATTAAAAATATTTATGAATTCACTCATTCAACCAAATAATTATGTCATATAAGATAAGCTACGTATGATCAAAAAATTACTGAAATCACTCAAAAAATTCAACATGATCATCCACGATAATCAATATCACACTAGTAAGCATATTAACAACCACCTATAGGAAATGTAAGAAAAAACATGCTATGTTATCTATCTCAAACAATTAATTATGAAACATGATATACTATATGGTGTGTGCTAGGGTTTATAGATTTGTTTTTTGTTATCCCTCAACATGTTCATCTAAATCATCCTTTTTGATGATGCTCTCCCTTCATCTCACTTTGAGGGAAGAATATGTCCTACATCCACCTCTCAACAACAAAGGTATTTAGACCAAAACATCATTATATCCATGAAATAATGTAGCATAATTAACAAACATGATCACAATATATTGAATAAAAAAGTATTGCTAACTCATAGCAAACTAATCATGTAAATTAAGCATCGCATAACTATCCCATAATTAGAAGATGACATAAATCTTAATCAAATATTAGTTAATCAACAAATCAACCATAATAATCCATAGATCAAACAAGTTATTCAACTTAGAGAGAAATCAGTATGTGACAATAGTGGTTTTGGTATTTATACAAGAGGCATATCAATATATGTTATCCATTGATGTGGGACCTAATGCAAATTGTGTGAGAAAGGAATGTTTTACATGGCATTCAGATTCATTTTGAATGGATGATAAATGGTGATGGAACCACTTATAAACAAAATTCTTCTTGCCTTTATATAAAGTATAAGATGCAGGAACTTTTGAGTGTTTTGTAATCTTCTAAGATTGAACACTTTTGTGAGAATGGTAGTGCTTCTACATAAGGAGATGCGACATGGAGTTATGTGAGGGATGAGACTTATGAATTGTGTTGGATGAATAGGTGGCATGTTGATTCATCTTTGCCTTGGATTCAATATTGGTGGCTCTATGATATGCTTACCCCAAAGTGTTATAAGTCAATAACTCTAACTTCACATAGATATAAGGTGATATTCCACTAATTTTCTTTAGCACCTTATGTTATTCACTCAAATTCTCTTTTAGGCATGCATAATAGTCATGAAACATGATGGTGTAATAATCTAGGGATTTATCCTTGCATTGGTGTAGTTATTAGAACTTTATGTATTCATATTCAAAGTGTTAGAGAGGATAGTATTCCTCCTTTAGTACATTGACAAAATTCTTCCATAATTCAATTAGGACACACTCATGCACATGTTACGCATTGAAGGTCTCTCATAAGTTAATAACTAGAATGGACATTTTTAGTACTACAAAGGTGATCTTCTCAACATCATTGAAATAGTTTACCAAGAAGTACACCTTAAGATATGTAATCCCATCATCTAATACTTTAACATTGATTTTGCCTTCAAATAGATGGATGTCAAGATTGAATTATATTTTTAAGGGTTTTTTTTTTTTTTGAAACCATTATGGAGCATATTTTTGAGATGAATAGGAAGGAGTGAGGTTGAATTGCATCATCAACTCACAAAATTGATTAAAAATATTGGCACATTATGCCTCTAGTGTATTGGCAATGGTCCTTCAAATTGCTTGAGTTACTTCAAGTTGATTCTATGCATCATCCATCTTGTTTTTCTTATAACGTTTTGATGGGGTTTCTAAAACATAATAAATTGATAAACCTTCTCTCTCATTTCACTCATGTGGTTACTAGCATAGAAATGATAAGAAATAAAATATATTGATGCCAATATATTGAATGATCTTAACACTACTCTAATACCAATGGTTTGCAACATGTAGGGCCTAGGACTAAGTGCATGTGGGATAACTAAGTTTTGGTTGTGTAAATTGAATGTGTGGGAAGTATTCAGGTGGAAAAATCAAACATGCATTCAATAGATAAAAAGTCTTCCTTGCATGAAATGCAAATTTTAGTCATAAATAAAATAATAGGGAATACATATTACAATGTCTAAGTACACATATATAGAGTATATCCATGGAGTTAACTATATATGTTACGAATATATATTTCATCGACTAGAATCATATGAGTTATATTATTTGATCATATGCATATGTTACATATATAACATATATAATACAAGAGTAGTGATAATTATTTTGTAGTTATCATTGAGGATGTTGGAAATGTATCAGTCATGTTAGATGTGGTAGTTGGTAATGGATAGAATAGTTAATGTCTAGTTTATCTCCAACCGCTCCCAATCATGAAATCCTCTTTTGACAGAAATATCTAGTTAGGATATTTGAAATAGTCATGTGTTTGAGGCTTGTTAGCACTTGGTTGTTCTATAATGGGGCCCAAAGGAGAAATCAAGTATATAAATAATTTTTAGAGAGGAAATCAATATTTTGATTTTTTAGGTGTAAAGGCTATGATGTAAGGATATCAATGCATGAGAGTCTACAAGAATGCATGGGACTTGTGCATGAACCTATCAACACAATTTTGGCAAAGGATTAAACATGATTATGTGAGAGGTGTGAATTCTTTGTAGTATAAAAAATGAGTATTTTTAGTTATGAAGAGGCTACTCATAGATACTATTGTATGTATCCTCTAACATTTATAGTGTTTTTAGGAACATAATACAACTAATACACAAATAACTAGAAATATTGAATATATATTATATTATATTATTTTTATGGAAAGAATCACTCTGAATCACTTACCACTTTGAGGGGGATACCTCATTATTAGATTAATACTCTAATTTAATTGATATTTTTTTGGATGTATTACAATAGTTTATGCCTCTCTATTTAAATTATTTTAATTTATCTCATTCTTCCACTCTATGCATGTGGAATTATTCCTCTATAACATTTTATTCATTATTATACTATTTATTCTACTAATTTACCCCTCCATATGTATATTAAATTCAATCCCCTTTGAAAATATTTCACCCTTGAAACATGCAAAAAATTACACAATTTTTTTGTGGAGGACTAGATCGAAGCCCGACCATGTGTCTTTTTTTTGCTTCCACATCTTCCTCTTATACTTGGATATGAGCAAGTAAAATATTAGATCAATTAATATAACATGAGGGTGAAGTTCACAAATATATATGGATGGAATAACCTCACCTTGAAACATGATAATCATGCGATTAGATTCAAGAATTAAAATTTGAAACTTGATGATCATCACCTCAAATCTAGAACAAGGATGCTCAAAATAATCTATTTGGTGAAAAAATGGAGGATAAATTCCATCCCCCTTAGTGTTAATTATACATATTTTTTTGAAGTGGATAACCCCAACAAAGAATAGAATTTTTTTTGAAGCATTAGTGGCATGTATGGGTTCATTAGTGGCATACTCAGGTGTTTCCTTTGGTGCATCCAAATGTGAAGTAGTCATGACCAAAGAAAAGAAATCAACATATCAGGTGTTGCAATAATATTCCAAACCTAGCCAAGTAGTTATGTTCATATCATATGATTCAACTATAGGAAATAAATCCACATACCATTTACTATAGTTATTTTCCCAATCCAACCATGCATTAATTACCTTATCATACTTTTGTAGTTTATGAGAGTGAAGATCAAATTTACTTAAAGTAGAATACAGATGACTAATAAATTTATCCATATCATTACTTAATTGATGCATTTTTATAGATAAAATGGAAAGCACCATTTTATTTTATTTTACTTTTTTTCTCTTTTTTTCCTCTTTTTTTACTCTAATTTTTTACATATAAGCAATTACTAAAATTATGATAGCTTTTACAATTATAAATGAAAATTCAAAAAGTTCTAGAAATTTATAAATGACGCACATAAAATACAAAAATTATTTTTCACACTTCATTATCATTTGAGAGTAGTTTGAAGAAGAACAATTATAATTTTATGATAACAAATAAAAATCTACACTTATAAATGACAACTTTTAACTTCATATTCTGATTAGAACAAGAAAGAAAGACATGGATATGAATTTTGAAAACCTCCAAGATGAAATGAATCTCCAAAATGTGCCTCTCCAAAATGTTCCTGAAACAAAGATCATGGAAATGGCCCTAAAATATTATTTGATATGAGATGTTAAGAACCTCATACAACTAATACACAAATAATTGAAAATATTGAATATATATTATATTGTATTATTTTTATCAAAATAATCACTTTGAATTAATTTCCACTTATATGGGGCTACCTCCTTATAAGAGTTATACTCTAATTAAATTGATATTTTCTTAGATGTATTGCAATATCTTATGCCCCTCTATTTATAATATTCTAATATATCCCATTCTTCTATTCTATGCATGTGGGATTATTCCTCTATAACATTCTATTCATTATTATACTATTTATTCTAATATTCTACCCCTCCCTATGTATATTACATTGGTGTTAATATCATGGTGGAAGGATTTGCTAACAGTCTAGGCTTTTGGAGTAATGGTTCATTACATGTAGAATCAGAGTGCCCACCCATGTTCAAGTCTCAGGTATTGAGTGATAACACTAGCATAACAATGTTCATCCAGGGTTCCCATGTGTGCATAGAGGTGCACACCAATCTTGAGTATGTGATTATTTGAAGTGTGGTGGGGTGTTAAGATCATGCTGAGCAAATTTACTAACCATTTAGGTTTTTGGTGTAATGGTTCGTTACTAGTGTATGGTTCTAGGGTGGACCCTTGTGGCCCTTTATTTTTGTCTCTCATGTCATATGATCATTATTTATAGATGTTTCTTTCCCATTATTTGTTAGTTAATATGTCAATAGGGTCTTTATACACATAATATTTTCAAACTATTATCAATTATTGATGCTCTCTATCTTACAATAACTCATCAAGTCTCAATCTCTCTAAGTACATGACCTAAACAGTGCACCAAGAAAGGGGTGGGTAGACCATTTTTTATTTGAAATATTGTTATCCCTTTTTAATTTGATATATACACACGTCTCCTAAAATCCATTCCCCTAAGCTTAGGCTTCTCTTTTACATACTCCACTAGTCTTTACCACCTTTAGTAACCCTTTTCCTAACCTAAAACCCCTTTTGATAGTTTACATGACTATGTCAGCTATGTCAACCTTGTACTCTTATTGAGAAAACTTATTAAAGGTCTAGGTTGACCCCTATCTGACCTAGTTTGTGACCTAGTGAGTTTTTATCAATAATGATACTAGGTTGATCGAGTTGACCCTATCAACTGAAACTTTCAAAAGGGTTTAGGCTTATATCCGCTATATAAACACAATCATTTTACCATTTATAAGAGAAGAGAAGAAGAAGTAAGATATATTGTGTATATAAATATTTATCATTCTACTTGAGGAGTAAGCTTAGGGTTTCATACTTTCTATGGAGATATGGATCTTGTCTTGTAGAAAAGTCTTTTGGATGCATTGATAGGTTAAGTAGCCTAGAGATGATTTATCCTTATCATCCTTACATACCACAACAACCTCTTGTGAATAACCATGTCTAAGGGAGAGATTAAGGCTTGGTGGGTTCATCTTCAAAGGTAAATATTCCTAAATTTGTTCTTCCTTGATAAGATTAGATACATATGCATTTTCACTTCTCTTTCATGCATTAAGATTTTGTATATATTGACGTGAGTATATGTCTTTTATGCATGTTTAATTTTACTCTTTATTATCCCCACTTTGTGCCATAATCTTTGGTGAGGACTAGATTAGACTTCTACTTTACTTGTTATTAGTTTAGTGAATATGAAAAAATAGTACTTAGTTAGGGTTATTACATAGTTTTTCTTGATTGGAGGCTTTGGAAACCTCCCTAGTAATATTATTATTGTAAGAGATCCCCTGATTTAGTCTAGTGGATCCATATTGGTCATGACCTTGATTATATAATGTATCCCTAATTAGAAGTGTAAGTAGGATCTATCTTCTCTGAGTTAGGATTGATTTATAAATCTGATGCATTTTCCATTGCATATATTCTAGTGAATCTAATGTGAATCTAACCCTTTCAAGTTTTATTTCATGCTTTTCATTTCTATCATTTCATTATTTTTATATATTTGTGATACTAGGTCGATAAAAATGGTATAATTTCTAGATTTTATGCACATTTTTAACACACAATTGCATCAAAATGACTCTATTCTTTTTATGTAAGTCTTCATCAGATAAAAATTACTAGATTGAATAGGTCAACATATTAATCTTATTTAGTTCTACATAAAGGACTATGTCAAATAGGTTGACTTAGTCTCTTATTCATCTCCATAACAACAAACTAAGTCATGCAAGTTGACTTAGTATCATATCCATATTCCATATAACAAACCAAGCCAACCAAATCAACTCAGTCATCTTAAATAGGCTTCAATAAATAGGGAATCATAGAACTAGGTTGACCTAGATGACATAGTCAATATAACTTAAAAATAGCATTCAAGTCACTTCAATATAAATTTCATAACCCTTAGCATAACCCACCAAGGTTCCTTTATTTCTCTTTTTCAATTAAGTTCTTCATTACAGTTCTATTTTTCATAATGTTTACATTCTTCAAAAATGTAATCCTATAGTAAACTAGGTTGACCTAGTGAACCTAGTTTTGTAGTCTATCTTATATCTAAAAGACTAGGTTGACCTGGTTGGCTTAGATCTTAAGGACTCTTGATTCTACAATATAGTATCAAATCTATCAACTTTGTTCTATAATTTTTGCATACAATGTCATCTAAACCAACTATGTACCATGCTTAAATAAAGAATTAACAACTATATGCTAGTAATTAATTCACACTTTCATTTTTAGTTGTATGCATGCTTAAAGTATCTCACATAGTCTAATTAGGTGGGTTTACAATATAATATTTAGTTTCACTATTTTTCTCTTTCTTTCACACACTACCAAATCACATAATTTAAAAATGCATTTAAACATTTGTCTACCCAAGGCCTACCTACTTGGATTTCATCACTAAGGGGGAAGCCTACTTGGTTTTTTGGCCAAGTATAAATACATGGTTAATGGTATATATTGAAAAATCACTTAATACCCTTATCACTATGGGATTGTGAAGTGAGGTGGTAGGCCCCAATACTAAGCCAGTACCATTGCCAACATAGATCTTTTTTAGCCCAAACATCCTAAGACCTTCCATATATTACTTTCTAGTTCCCTACTTTTAGCCAATTTCACTATCGCAATTAAAATATCACTTTATAATAATCTAACAAAAATTCAAGATGACCACTTAGTTAGCATTTACTTTTCACTTGATTGATTTCTCTCTACTCATTGTATGTTGTATTGTAAAAAATTGCATTAGCAAGCATTGGTGCAAGGTTTTATGTTTTGTGCCCTAATTAGATCATTCTCATTGATATAATTATTTGTCCCTGATCTCATTTTCTATTTCAATTACATTACAAAAAAATTCCATGTTTTCATTACAATATTGTTCTTTTGACACATTCTCTTACAAACTATCTTTTTCCCTGACTACAGTACTGAGTCAACCTAGTCAACTCTTTATCCTTGTCAAACTATCTATTTTCCTATATGCAATAATTAGTCAACATGGTTGACTATATGCTCTTCTACCTCCTATTTATAGTATTAGGTTGACCTGATCAACTTTATACTATTATATGTATCTTTCTTATCTTTTTCTTTGAATCAACTTTATTTTCCCTAATCTCTCTCCTTTATCATGAACTTTATATTTGAAGACAATATTGAGTTGAATTCAATAAATATGGTGAGTCTTACCAACCCTAATAGGTTTTCTCATAAGTATCTTGTGGATCCTACCCTAAATGAAAGTAATGTTCATGTATCCACTTACACTATAAACTATGGGACCCTTCCTCATTCCTCATTCCCCTTCACTTCACAATCCCCTCTTCTCACTTGAAGATTGACCTAAATTAGAGTATACACCAAAAATTGTCTTTTTCATCAATGATTTTCCTCAACATCAAGGAAAGGATCCTTCTACTATTTACCATCTAATGACAAATGGTCAACTTGAAGAACCCCATTCACCTTCTCCCATGTTCTCACATGGATTTAAGGATACTAGCATCTTTGCTTCCTAGCCTCTTCCCTCTATTTTGACCCCTTCTCATAAAATAAATTCTTCCTCTTTGATTTCATCTACCTCTGTGCCTAGTATCTTTACTCACATGGTAGGTTCTACATTTAATGGGTCTCTTCCAAGACCTGCTCTTCTCAATTCTTCCACTAGTGCATCATTTACTAACCATGATAATCATGCCTCTAGTGTTACTTCTTCTCATCCCTATAGTAGTCCATATTTTACCACACAAGTAAATTATGCCACTAGTGCCTCACTTACTAACAATTCTTCTCAAGCTCTTAATAACACCCATAGTGGTACCCAAGCCACTACTACTGATTCTAATACTTTAAACAATTCCAATAATGCCACTCAAACCCATCAACTCTTATTTAATACTCTAAATCAAATGAATGATTTCCAAGATAACAAATCAAATCAAATAATGCAAATTCAAAATCATCTTATCCATCTTCAAACCCACCCTCAAGAATGTCATGGGGCACACACAACTAAAATATTCCCCCACCTCCTTTTTGGGATTCCCATGGTAATCTTATCCCTCAACCTCCTCTTATTGATAAAATAATCAACCATATTAAAAGTGAGCCTCTTACATCTCAAATTGATAATATCGATATAGGAGGTATCACCTCTACCATTTCTTACAATGGTTCAATTGATCCTACTATTCATTTAAAAACATTTGGATATATATAAAGACTGAGTCAAGTTAAATACCTTTATTGTTACTAAGTTAATATCAAAGGCTACACACACACACACACACACACACACACACACACACACACACACACACACACACACACACACACACACACACACACACATACATGCATACATACATACATATACACACACACACATATATATATATATGTATGTATGTGTATATATATATATATATATATATGTATATATATGTATGTATATGTATATATATATGTATGTATATATATATATATGTATGTATATATATATATGAATATATATATATATATACACATATATGTATGTATGTATATATATATGTATATGTATATATACATACATACAAACATATATATATGTATGTATATGTATGTATGTATGTATATATATATATATATATACATATATATATACATACATATATGTATGTATATATATATATATATATACATACATATATATATATATATACATACATACATATATATATATATATAAATATATATATATATATATACATATATACATATATATACATACATACATACATACATGTGTGTGTGTGTGTGTGTGTGTGTGTGTGTGTAAAGATTGAGTCAAGTTAAATACCTTTGCTGCTACCAAGCTATTATACATACATACATATATATATATGTATGTATGTATATATACATATACATATATATATATATATATATATATATATATGTATATGTATATATACATATACATACATATATATATGTATGTATGTATGTATATATACATATACATATATATATATATATATATATATATGTATATGTATATATACATACATACATACATACATATATGTATGTATATGTATGTATGTATGTATATATATATATATATACATATATATATATACATACATATATGTATGTATATATATATATATATACATATATATATATACATACATATATATATATACATACATACATATATATATATATATATATATATAAATATATATATATATATATATACATATATACATATATATACATACATACATACATACATGTGTGTGTGTGTGTGTGTGTGTGTGTGTGTAAAGATTGAGTCAAGTTAAATACCTTTGCTGCTACCAAGCTATTATCAAAGACTCTCATGGATGATGCTTTAGATTGGTACAACAAACTCAAATCTCATTCCATTACTAGTTTAGAAGACTTAGTCAATTTTCTCATCTAATATTTCCAAATTAGTGATCTCCATAAGAATACCTTGGCCTATTTTATCAATTGTAAGCAACTTAAGACTAAAACCACACAAACCTTTATCAAACAATAGAAGACCTTGTCTAATATATGTGAACATAATATGGATGATGAAAACCTTTGTCATATATTCACTAATGCTCTTTTTCTTAAGTTACAATATTGGGTTTGAACTCTCTCTCTCAACATACTTTACAAGAGGCCATTGATCAAACCAAGCATCAAGATTTCCTTATGCATAAATTCAATCCATCCTAACCTATAATGGGTACTTGAATTTTACTTAAGAATATGAATCATCACACTACCAATGATGGTATTACCAACTCTTATGATACCATTCATACTATTCAAGTTGTTTTTCCTAACCAAACTTTGAAACAAGATTCCTCTCCTAACCACATCACCAACCCTCATTTATCTTCAACCAATAACATCAATGTTCATAATCCTTTATCCTTAGATGAATTACAAAAATGTCTAGCAAGGCCTCTACCATAACAAATTGATCCCACTTAAACCATGAATTCTTGGTATGATCCCAATAAATTTTATTGGTTTCATGCTAGTTGGGGTCATTCTCATGAGACTTGTAGGTAGATTCATAATTTGGCTATGGATTTCCTTCTTGGTCCCATTTTGAACATGATTATATCATTTGTAAATGCCAAAAATTCTATGACATTTATTTCAAATCCCATGAAACATAAACTAAATTTAAAGCTTTGAAATAGGATAATTCTCATTTGGCCATCTATAAAATGTGTATTTGTAGTGATCAATAGATAATTATTTTGGATATTTTGTCTTTTTTATATTTCAACATATTATAATTGTGAGCATTTACCAATGCATAGTTTTTTCTCATGATTTTTAAAGTGACACTTGGAAATATAACTCAAGAGATGTTGGCACCTCATATTGGGTCACAACAAAACCACCAAAAAAAATAGGTGTATCAGTTTTAATTAGGTTACTGATTCAATTTAAAATTATCCATATGTGCATGTATTTTTCACTTTAAAAGTGCATTGAATTTATATAATAACATTGGATTTGATGCATGAGCTTTAAAAGCATTAAATATTATGTATCCCCCTTTTAATTTTTTTACTTTGACATGTTTTCATGCACAAGCACAGGCACACATGGATGTGTGCACATACCCACACACACCACTATGGAACATTATGTAGACACATATTTTTTAGTACAAGGGTAGGTATTAATTTTAAAATTATAGTATTATAATGTGCTTATTTTTTTGGTGATTATTGGTTCATTTTAAGCTCTTATTGGCACATTTTATCATGTCTCTATTTTCTTCCAACCTTTTTCCTCCTTGTTTATTCTCTATACTCTTTATTTATCCTTCCCTCCTATTTCTCATGAGTACCTAGATTTTTTAAAATTTGTACACTATAGGTTATGGATCCTCTAACATGTATAGTGTTGTGAAGAACCTAATACAACTAATACAAAAATAACTAAAAATATTGAATATATATTATATAGTATCTTTTTTATGAAAGGAATCCCTTTGAATCACTTACCACTTTGAGGGGGATACCTCCTTATTAGAGTAATATTCTAATTGAATTGATATTTTTTTAGATTTATTACAATAGTTTATTCCTCTCTATTTATACTATTTTAATTTATCTCATTCTTCCACTCTATTCATGTGGGATTATTACTCTATAACATTTTATTCATTATTCTACTATTTATATTGCTATTCTACCCCTCCCTAGGTATATTAAATTTTATCCCCCTTGAAACATGCAAAAAATTACATAATTTTTTTGTCAAGGACTAAAACAAGCCCGACCATGTGTCCTTTTTTTGCTTTCACTTCTTCCTCTTGTACTTGGATATGATCAAGTACAATATTAAATAAAGTAATATAACATGAGGGTGAAGTGAAAAAAGATGTATGGATGAAATAACCTCATCTTGAAACATGACAATCATGAGATTAGATTCGAGTATTAAAATTTGAAACTTGATGATCAATCACCTCAAAGCTAGAATAAGGATGCTCAAAATTATCTTCTTGGTGATAAAATAGAGGATACATTCCATCCCCCTTAGTGTTAATTATACACATTTTTAAAAATTGGATAACCCTAACAAAGAATACAATTTTTTTTGAAGCATTATTTCCATACATGGGCTCATTAGTGGCATACTCAGGTGTTTCTTGGGTGAATTCAAATGTGAAGTAGTCATGACCAAAGAAAATAAATCAACATATCAGGTGTTATAATAATACTCCAAACCTATCCATGTAGTTATGTCCATATCATATGATTCAACTATAGGAAATAAATCCCTATACCATTTTCTATAGTTATTTTCCCAATCTAGCCATGCATTACTTTCCTTATCATACTTTGTTAGTAAATGAGAGTGAAGATCATATTTATTTAAAGTAGCATGAAAATGACTAATAAATTTATCCATATCATTACTTAATTGATGCATTGTTATAGATAAAATAGAAAGCTCCATTTTTATTTTTATTTTTATTTTTTTCTCTTTTTTCTCTATTGTTTTTACATAGAAGCAGTTACTAAAATTATGATAACTTTTACAATACTAAATTGAAATAAAAAATTCAAAATGTTATAGAAATTTGTAAATGAGGCACATAAAAAAATAAATTGTTTGTTACACTTAATTATCATTTGAAATTAGTTTGAAGAAGAAAAATTATAATTTTGGTTATAAAAAATAAAAATATGCACTTATAAATGACAACTTTTAACTTTAGATTCTGATTGGAACAAGAAAGAAAGACGTGGTGGATATGACTTTTGAAAACCTCCAAGATGAAATGAATCTCCAAAATGTGCCTTTCCAAAATTTTCTATAAATAAAGGTAATGGAAATGGCCCTAAAAAATTATTTGATGTGAGATGTTAAGAACCTAATACAACTAATACACAAATAACTAAAAATACTAAATATATATTGTATTGTATTCTTTTTATGGAAATAATCACTTTGAATCAATTTACACTTATATGGGGATACCTCCTTATAATATTAATACTCTAATTAAATTGATATTTTCATGAATGTATTGTAATATCTTATGCCCTTCTATTTATACTATTCTAATATATCCCATTCTTCTATTATTTGCATGTGGGAGTATTCCTCTATAACATTATATTCATTATTATACTATTTATTATAATATTCTACCCCTCCCTATGTATATTACATTGTTGTTAAAATCATGGAGGATAGACTCACTAACAGTCTAGGCTTTTGGTGTAATGGTTCATTAAATGTAGAATCAGAGTGCCCACCCATGTTCAAGTCTCAGGTCTTGAGTGATAAAACCAACATAGCAGTGTTCATCTAGGGCTCCCATGTATGTATGGAGGTGCACACCCATCCTGAGTATGGGATTATTGAAAGTGTGGTGGGGTGTTAAGTTAATGGTGTGAAAATTCACTAACCATTTGGGTTTTTGGTGTAATGGTTCATTACTAGTGTATGGTTCTAGGGTGGACCCTTATGGCCCTTTCTTCTTATCTCTCATGTCATATGATCATTATTTATCAATGTTTCTTTCTCATTATGTGTTTAGTTAATATGTTAATAGGGTCCGTATACACATAATATTTTCAAACTATTATCAATTATTGATGCTCTCTATCTTGAAGGAACTCATTAAGACTCAATATTTGTAAGTGCATGCCCTAAAGAGTGCACCAAAAAAGGGGTTGTCAAACCATTTATGCTTCATAAGATTTATGTCCCTTTTTCACTTGTTATCTACACACTTGTCTCCTAAATTCCATTCCCCTAAGCTTGGCCTTCTCTTTAACACACTCTTTTAGTCTTTTACCACCTTTAGTATCCCTTTTCCTAACCTAAAACACCTTTTGATAGTTTGCATGACTATGTCAGCTATGTCAACCTTGTACTCTTATTGACAAAACTTATTAAAGGTCTAGGTCAACCCCTGTTTGACCTAGTCTATGACCTAGTGAGTTTTTCTCAATAATGATACTAGGTTGATTGAGTTGACCATGTCGACTAAAAATTTCAAAAGGTTTTAGGTTTATATCCACTATATAAACATATTCATTTTTTCATTTATAAGAGAAGATAATAAGAAGATATATTGTGTGTTTGCTTATTCACCGCTCTACTTGAGGAGCAAGCTTAGGGTTTCATACTTTCTATGGAGATATAGATCTTGTCTTATAGAGAAGTATTTTAGATGCATTGATAGGTTATGTACCCTAGAGATGATTTATCCTTTTCATCTTTACATACAATAAAAACCTCTTGTGAAGTACCTTGTCTAAGGGAGTGATTGAGGCTCAGTGGGTTCATCTTCAAAGGTAAATATTCCTAACTTTGTTCCTCATTTGTAAGAATAGATAGATATGCATTTGAACTTCTCTTCCATGCATTAGTATTTTGTATACATTGATGTGAGTATATGTATTTTATGTATATTTACTTTTACTCTTTATTATTCCCACTTTGTGCCACAAGCTTTGGTGAGGACTAGATTAGACTTTTACTTTACTTACTATTAGTCTAGTTAATATGAAGAAATATTAATTATTTAGGGTTATTACATAGATTTTCTTGACTAGAGGCTTTGGAAACCTCCCTATTAATATTATTATTATTATAAGAGATCCCCAAATTAGGTCTAGTGGATCCATATTAGTTATGACCTCAGTTATCTAATGTATCCCTAATTGGAAGTGTAAGTAGGATCTATCTTCTCTGAGTTAATATTGATTTATAGATATAATTCATTTTTCAATGCATACATTCTATTGAATATGATGTGAATCTAACCCTTATAGGTTTTATTTCACACTTTTTATTTCTATCATTTCATTATTTTTCTATATTTATGTTACTAGGTTGACCAGGTCGATATAGATTCTAGATTTTATGCATAGTTTTAAAACACAATCACATTAAAATGACTATATTCTCTTTTTTTAAGTCTTCATTAGATAGAGATTACTATATCAAATAGGTTGATATAGTAATCTTATTAGGTTCTACATAAAAGACTATGTTGAATAGGTTGACTTAGTCTCTTATTCATCTCCATAACAACAAACTAAGTCATGAAGATCAATTTAGTATCATAGCCATATTATAGATAAAATATAGGTTAACCAATTCAACTCAATCATCTTAAATATTATTTAGTAAATAGGGAATCATAGATCAAGGTTGACCTAGTTGACATAGTCGACAGAACTTGAAAATAGTAATCAAGTCACTTCAATAGAAATTTCACAACCCTTAGCGTTTTCCAACCCACCAAGGTTCCTTATTTATCTCTTTCAATTAAGTTTCTCATTACAGCTCTATTTTTTACAATGTTTATAGTCTTCAAAAGTATAATCCTATAGTAAACTAGGTCATCTTGGTTGACCTAGTTATGTAGTCTGTCTTCTGCCTAAAAGACTAGGTTGACCTGGTGGACTTAGTTCTTAAGGAATCTTGATTCTATAGTATAGTATCAACCCTATAAAAAAATTATATACATTTTACATAAAATTTCATTTTAACCAACTCTATACAATGTTTAAATTAAGATTTAATAATTATATGCTAGTAATCAATTCAATCTTTCATTTGTAGTTTTTTGCATGCTTACAGTACCTCACATAGTCTAATTAGGTTGTTTTTCAATATACCATTTAATTTCACTATTTTTTTCTTTCTTACATACACTACCAAATGAAATAATTTAAAATTTTATTTAAAAATTTGTCTACCCAAGGCCTACCTACTTGGATTTCATCACTAAGGGGGAAGCTGACTTGTTTTTTTGGCCAAGTATAAATACATGGTTAATGGTATATATTAATAGATAATCCAAAAACCTTATCACTATGGTATTATTAATTAAGGGGGTAGGCCCCAATACTAAGCCATTACCAATTCTAACACAAATCCCTTTTAGTCTAAACATCCTAAAACCTTCCATAGATTGCTTTATACTTCCCTAGTTTTGCCAATTTCCTTATCACACTTGAAATATCACTTTATACTAATATAAAAACATTCATTATGACCACTTAGTTATCATTTAATTTTCATTTTATTGATTTCTCTTTGCTCACTATATGTTTTATTGTAAAAAAATTCACTAGCGAGCATTGGTGCAAGGTTTTGTGTTGTGTGCCCTAATTAGATCATTCTCATTTATCTAATTGTTTGTGTAATTTATCTCATTTCCTATTTAAATTAAATTAAAAAATCCTTATTTTTAGTAAAATATCATTCTTTTCAACACATTCTCTTAAAAACTATATGTTTCCCTAACTTTAGTACTAAGTCAACCTAGTCAACTCTATATCCTTATCAGAATATCAATTTTACTATCTATAGTAATTAGTCAACATGATTGACTATGTGCTCTTTTTCCTCTTATTTATAGTATTAGGTTGACCTAATTGAATCTATACTCATATTGTATCCTTCCTATCTTTTTTCTTTGCATCAACTTTTTTTTCCCTAATCTCTCTCCCTCATCATGAACTTCCTATTTGAAGACAACACTGAGTTGAATTCAATAGATGTGATTATTCTTACCAACCCTAACAGGTTCTCCCATAAGTAGCTTGTGGATCCTACCCTAGATGAAAATAATGTTCATATAGCCATTTACACTATAAACTATGGGACCCTTCCTCATTCCTCTTTTCTCCACAATCCTCTCTTCTCACTTAAAGATTGACCTAAATTAGAGTATACATCAAAAATTATCTTCTTCATCAGTGATTTTCCTCAACATCAAAGAAATAATCCTTTTACTATTTACCATCTCATGATAAGTGGTCAAGTTGAAGAACCCCATTCAACTTATCCCACATCCTCACATGGATTTGGAGATACTAGGTTATTTACTTCTTATCCTCTTCCCTCTATTTTGACCCCTTCTCATATAATTAATTATTCCTCTTTGATTTTTTCTAGATCCATGCCCAGTATCTCAACTCACATGGTAGGTTCTACATTTAGTGGGCCTCTTCTAAAACCTGTTCTTCTCAATTCTTCCACTAGTGCATCATTTTCTACCCATGGTGATCATGCCTCTAATGTTACTTTTTCTCATCCCTATAGTATTCCATATTTTACCACACAAGCAAATTATGCCACTATTGCCTCACTTACTACCAATTCTTCTCAAGCTCCTAATAACACCCATAATGGTACCCAAGCCACTACTATCTAATGCTTTAAAAAATGCCAAAATGCAACTCAAACCCATCAAATCTTATTACAAACTATTAATCAAATAAATGATTTCCAATCTAATAATGCAAATCAAATAATGTAAATTCAAAATTATCTTATCCATATTCAAACCCACCCTCAACAATGCCATGGGGCATGCACAACTAAAATATTCCCCCACCTCTTTTTTGGTATTCTCATGGTTATCTTATCCCTCAACCTCCTCTTATTGATAAAACAATCAACCATCTTCAAAGTGAGCCTCTTACATCTCAAATTTAAAATATCGATATAAGAGGTATCACCCTTACCATTTCTTACAATGGGTCAACCAATCTTACTCTTCATTTAAAAACATTTAGAAATATATATAAAGATTGGGTCAAGTTAAATACCTTTACTACTTCCAAGATATTATCAAAGACTCTTAGGGATGATGCTTTAGATTAGTACAACAAACTCAAATCTCATTCCATTACTAGTTTATAAGACTTATTCAATTCTCTCATCTAAGAGTTTGAAACTAGTGATCTCTCTAAGAATACCTTGGCCCATTTTATCAATTGTAAGCAACTTGAGACTGAAACCACATAAACCTTCATCAAACAAGGAAGACCTTGTCTAACAAATGTGAACATAATATCGATGATGAAAACTTTTTCCATATATTCACCAATTGTCTTTTTGCCAAGTTATAATATTAGGTTTGAACTCTCTCTCCACATACTCTAGAAGAGGCCATTAATCAAGCCAAGCAACAAGATTTACTTATGCAACAATTCAATTCATCCCAAACTTCTATGGGCACTTGAATTTTACTTATGAATATGATTCGTCACACTACCAATGATGGTATCACCAACTATTATGATACCATTCATACTATTCAAGTTGTTTTTCCTAACCAAACTACAAAACAAGATTCCCCTCCTAACCACATCACTAACCCTCATTTATCTTCAACCAATAATAGTAATGTTCATAAGCCTTTATCCTTAGAAGAATTACAAAAATTTCTACCAAGGCCTCTACCACAAGAACTTGATCCCACTTGAACCATGAAATCTTGGTATTATCCCAATAAATTTTATTGGTTTCATGCTAGTTAGGCTCATTCTCATGAGACCTATAGGCAGATTCATAATTTGGCTATGAATTTCCTTATTGGTCAAATTTTGACCATGATTCTACCATTCATAAATTCTAACAAACCTATGACATTTCTTTGAAATCCCATGAAACACAAACTAAATCTCAAGATTTGAACTAGGCTAATGCTCATTTGGCCATCTATAAAGATCCTCTTCAAAATCACCAAGATAACCAAGACAAGCATACCCCTTCTACCAATAATATGGATAGTCTTCTTGACCCAACTCCTAAAGATAATTTTGTTAATATGACTAATATATGAAGGGTGGTTGCTTTCATTGATCTTCAACCCATCCACACACCTCAATTATCTTGTCATTTCATGTTATCTAAGATTCTTCTCCATCTCACTTAATCGATTTGGGGCAATAAGACCTCATCTCCTTTGATGAACCAAGTCCAACATCCCCCTTGGATAACACTTCTCATACCATTTCTACATCCCTCCAACCTATTTACCTATCACCAATGATACTCAAACTTCTATCAACACTTATTCTCAAACCAAACCTGCATTAACTACCCTATCCTCTCAAGCTAATCAACAAACCTGTACTCTAATTAAATCTTCTACCTATTATCATCATAAATTCGCATGAACTTAAACTCCTTTTAAGAACCTCCTTCTAGCACTATGCACCTCTTTCGAACAATACTCTTATGGGTTATGATGAGTGCAATCCTATCATAGAGCTTACTAATCTCCCATCTCAAATCTCATTTCTCAAACTTATACAGACCTCTCTACATCACCATAATCATCTTATGTAGCTTTTGTTCAAAATGAAAACCCCTCATCCTCCCCTAGTAATATGTGAAACCACCTTATCTAGATCAAAATATAGCATTTTATAATAGTGTAAATATATTTTAATACATGCTGATGATATATTAGACACTATTCTTTCCCTCAAATTCCTCAGTGCTTAAATGATCCCTAATAAGATTGTTTTTCATGTAGATGATCCTCCCCTTTTTATCAGTGTTCAAATTGGTGATATCTAGGTTAATCATGCTTTGATTAATGAAGGTCCATCAATTGTGTTTCTTATATTGATTTTATCAAAACCCTTGAATATTTTAAGTGTAAGCTTAAGTCCACACATAACACATGTTAAGGCTATGACTGAAGGCAAATTCCTCCTTTACATTGTGTGTGTTTCCCCATTACTATCCCATCTATCACCATTCATGTGAAGGTGATTATCTTCAACTTTCCTCTATCCTATAACATTTTTCTTGGTAGGCCATTGACTCATGCATTACCTATTTTGCTTGCCAATGTGTCAAATTTCCTCATAATAGAACCATCTATAAGATTCAGGGTAACATAAATCCTTAGAATATCAAATAATTCCAAGACCATGGTGTAATAAATATTCCTACCCTTGAACCCTTACGAAGTATTCCATTTCATGAACCTCAATGATTTAACTTTCCTATCAATTCCACCTGAGGTTACAATGGTCACCCTAAACTCATCAACAATATTCCCCCCTAACCTCCTAGATTCTGATGATGATGAGCCTAATGAGATCAATCTCAAGATTAAAACCTGAGATCTCTCACCTCATCTCATCTCTTAGCTTCCTAATTATTTGTAACCTCATTCCTATCAACCACCTTTTGATGATATACATGTTATCTTAACTAAAACTCAACATTCCATTCATCACACCACATCAAATGATAAGGTCATCCCTACCTTCACCGTCAATATACATACAAATGATTATGATGATGTTTATACCTTAGATGATCCATTCTTAGGAGGTCTTGTCTAGGACTGAGATGATGAGATTATTTGTTATTATTCCTCTTTACTTTAGTCTTTCAATATATATTCTAGAATTTCATCTTATATCATTCCTAATTTTAGCATTTTTCTTCTTGATTGTAGGGTAGAGATGGGGCACACACCTCCATTTTTTGAAGAACCTCATAGGAGTATGCTTATGGATCATGCTATAAATGGTACCTACCACTTTCCTTAGATACCAAAACCCCTCTAGCTGACTTATCCCTGAGATGCTTATGATTATTCTTCAACCTTCTATGTATCTTAATCCTCCCTTAACAGAGCCTAGTTTAGATCCCATTACCACTCTCTCTCTTATTGAATCTATTCTTATTTTTGGTCCTATTTTTCCTTTAGTCTAAGCTTGTCTAATCTCTCCACTATCCCCACCTTCTCTTGGTGATGGCTTGCTCCCTTTACTACAACTAGTTACTTTACCCCTAAAATGGGCTAATCAACCATATTTTGGCATTCATAAAGTTATCAATCATTAGACTACAGATTGTTCATTATACCAATCCTCCTCAACTTCCATTTTCACTCCTCCTATGAGTACACCTACCAAGTCTATTAATAAGTGCATCTATTACTTCCACAACATAGATAACCATTCATCCATGCATTATCTAGAGTTGAAAAAATATGTCAACACCATGTGTATACACATAATATTTGAAAAATTTTATCACTTACTAACATTTTTTCTTTTGTAGGAACCATTGAGTTTCAATCTCTCTAAGTGCATGCCTTAAGGGGTGCACCAAAAAAGGGGTGGGTAGACCATTGGTGCTTTACAGGATTGTTGTCCCTTTTGCCACTTGTTATCTACACACTTGTCTCCTAAAAACCTTATCCCTAAGCTTGTTATTTTCTATTGTTATAGTCATATTAAATTTCAAAATTGCTAGCTTGAGTGTGGCATGTGACATCTAATCCATAAGTCCTTATTGCATGCTCTTGTGACCTTCTAGATAATTTTTCCTTCATTTCTAGTCATACATAGACTTCTCAACCCTAATTAAAGCTCAGCTAGACTCTTTTCCTAGGCCAATCCTATCCCCCTAGGTCTTGATCCTATAAGATAGGATCATCATACCTGGACTATAGAATTAGACCCTAGGGTGTCCTATTTTGGTGCTCCCATCCAATCAAAATTTGATCCCAAACAGTCAATTTCATCTAATTTCTATCCTCCATCATGTCAGCCTAGAATGAATACATCTAATCCATGACCAATGGTTCCCTATAAAAACCTATTCAAAGTTTATTTATAAATGGAGATGATAAATCTTACAAAGCAAGCAAGAATAAAAATAAACCACTAAGGTAAATTTCCATATTCTCCTCATACAATGACCCAACATAAATGTAAACATATTCAAACCCTCATACTAGTCCCTAACCACCTCAAGCACTTTCAATTTGGCATTTTTGCATCTAAATAACACTATTTCATAAATCACATTAAGTGGGAGAACTAAATATGGCTTGATCCCTCTTTAGATTATTGGTATGTAGGCAGTGTTCCCACATATGGGGTGTGGATCACACGTTCAGTGCATCTTACACACACTAACCCCCCCACCCTTGTCAAGTGATTTAAATCTCATTTTATCATACATGATGGAGGGTTAGGGTTTGAATATTAAAATATCTATATAATGAGCTCTGTCAACATTCAACACTCAATATTTCACAAGCAAGCTCACATTGGAATAGTGTAAACAACCTAGAAAAATTAGGTCTCTATGACTAGTTTGTTCAATAGTGGCAGAGGAGGACAATAGCACTAGACCCCAAAGTGTCTTGTTTTTACTGGTCCTATCCTTTCACTAAAAAAAATCTATATTTTGATTTAAGACACTATCCTAGTCCTACATAGCCAATATTAGACCCTGTAACAACCATTTTAGCCTATTTTAAGATAAGTTATATTTCTCTTTATTTATTACTATTTTTAGAAAGGTCAAAAATCTACATAAATTATATAAATCAAGACTATAATTATTGTAATATTATTTACTAATTTATTAATCTATAATTTTAACTAAAATATGTATAAAAATCCATTAATCCCAAAAATCGTTAAATCATTTGGTGAACCTGACTTACTTCGTTTGCACACAAAAACCCTATAAACCCTAGGGAAAATTTCTTGTTGATTTTTCTAATATTTTTCTAATTTTTCTCACATATATAAATCAAAAATTCACATTTAATTTTTAAAAAAAATTATAGTATTTTTTTTTAAATATATTTTCTTTCAAACCCTAGTAGCATATATTAGGTCCCACACTTTTGAGGTATCACTTTACATGCTTGTGAAACTTTATATCCTTTTTATTCCTATTCCAGTTAACTATTTATATTATATTTATTTAACATTCTCATTCATTTTTCAATTTGTTTTCCTTATGCCATCTAATCTCCTTACATCTCTTCCTTTGAGATGAAGTGCAATACTTAGTGGCAACCCTCCCAAATTCACCAAAAAACCTCTAACTTGTCTATATACCATGGATAAACAACTAGCTCAACTTCCTACTATACATCCTACACATCTTGATTACTCTAATTTCCATGAGGATAATTTTGATAATGAGTAGTATGAGAATAATAATGATGATATACACACTGATTGTCATGACCCACCACATTGGGCTCTTTATCCACTTTCACCTATCATTGATAATGATATGGTCATCAACAAAGATTTTATTCTACAAATTTTTAGAGAGATACTCAAGGAAAAACCCTAAGATCATTCCTTTATCTTATAATTTATCATGGAAATTAAAGAGTCTAAGCAAGTTGAGTCTTTGATTCCTTTAGAATAAATAGTTGCACATGACACTATGGGGGCAACTATGTCTCAACAACCCCTATAGCAACCTAACCTTCCTATGAGGCACCACCAGTTATGACTAGTACATCATTGTCTTCTGATGTAGTTACCCTTTTGTAAGAGATAAAATATCTTCAATCCAAAGTGATACATCTTGATCAAGGTGCCTCTAGACTAACACAGGCCTTCGATTCTTTTGCTTTACTTCATACACCATTGGCAAACCATATTGCTTCTACACCCTTGCCACTAGATTTTGTTCAACCCATGCTCACTTTATATGATGAAAAAGGTGATCTAAAGACACACTTGAGATATTTTGATGAAGCATGGTTGGAATATGTGCCAAATGACTGGTTACTAACCAAGCTATTTTCACAAAGTCTAAAATATTATGATTTACAATGGTTCCATAGTCTAATAAATCAGTCAATCAATACATTCAATCCTTTAGCTAAAATGTTCATAGCCCATTTCAAAATTAACATAGGTGATAAGGTTTCTTATGCCCAAGTTTCACAACTAAAACAAAGGGAAAATGAGCATCTCATAGCTTATGTTCTTAGATATAAGACCATCTTGGCCAAAATGACTAGACCCATGGCTAATTAAGAATTACAAGATTTGTTCAAATAGAGTTATCTGCCAATTATGCATGAGTTAATAATGTTTAAAAGGTTCTCTTCCTTCACTGAGTTATGTCATACACTAAAGGAAATGGAATTCAAACTAATTTTATTGGGAAAACTCAAGTACAAAAGCATATCAAAAATAAAAAACAAGAGTAATAGTAAAGTCCCATACAAAGTAAATGTTAATGACCACAAAAGTAAAAAAAAAAACCTATAATTAATGTGGCTTCAGAGCCCCCTTAGTGAGTGGTTTTATCAGCACTTCTTTGATGAACTTTTAGCAATCTACTAGTATCTCCAGCTAGAGTCTTTCAACATCTATTAGAATGTAATATCATATCTCTCCCTCATATTTGAGAAATTGATACAACAAGCTTCTTCCATGTGGATATGATTATAATGCATTTTGAAATTTTCACAAGGCACTAGGCCACATAACAAATAGATGCATCAGTTTGAAACATAAGATATAGGACTTGATAGATGACAACATTATTGATCTTGGCACTCTAATTTAGCCTCCTCATGCAAAGCAAACATAGGTCAAAGATCTAAAAAAATTCTTAGATCCTTTCCTATAGCATTCTAAATAAGAAATAGGGGATACATTAGGTGTTCACCATGAATATCATGTGCAACCTCCACTAGCTACATACCATGCACCTTTAGTTGAGGCACATCCTTTGAGAAACATGATTGATGTCTATAATTCTAGATTTTGAACTAGACCTTCGATCTCCTTGTTAGAGTAGGAGATAGTTGAGGATGATTTATATTACCATGAAATCTTTATTAGAGCCTACATTGATCATCATCCTATTTATAGTGTTCTCATAGACAATGGATCTAGTGTGAATATGTGTATTATAACATTACTATAGCATTTGGAATATTTAAAAAAAGATATTACCCCAATGGACATAGTTATCAATGAATTTAGTGAGCACATATAGAGTTATTTGGGTGAGATTGTACTTCCTCTATAGGTTAGACCTACACATATGGCCATACCATTTATTATTATTCCTAGTGTAGGATTCTTTGATAAGTTACTTGGTTGACTATGGATTCAAAAACTTTGAGAAATACCTTCTATAGTTCACAGATGCATGAAATTCATTCATGTTAATTAGGTTGTTATAGTTAGTGGAGTTCCATATGAGTTACCACTCCCCACTTCATACCCATTTACTACTCTATAGTCACCATTTTGAGCTTTTCCACCAATTACATCTCTTTTTTCAGCTAATATTTAGACACAATTGAGGCCTCCCTTACTAACACAAAGAGTTCATACACTTCCATAGAGGCCCCTCTTAGAGTGACCACTACATCAATGATAATTTCAAGATTCTAGATAATTTCCATCTATAGTATTCACACCTAGGGTAGTATCATTAAGGTCTCATGCCTTTACACATAGATCACATGTTCAAATATTTTCTCCTACCACCAGATGGGTTTCTAAGAGTACCAAGTTACATCCACTTCTCAAAGTTACAAGGGGACCCCACAGTCAATTTACACTACAAATATTTTAGATCATACATAGCTTTTAGAACCATAGTCTCAGCCTTTTCATCATGCTTCATAATCATGCATGATCCCTCTCCTTGATATGGGACATCATGACATGGAGTTGCTAGTAATTTGGCCTATCAAGGCCAAACTACTACCCTAACTATTTGAAACTTTCCCCAGAATAGTCAAATCCCCTATACAACTAGCCAAATCAGTGATCTATAGTCTAAAGGCATGAACAAGGTGATATGTGGATAGTCAAGTATCAAAATACAATCATGATGATGACCTACAATAACATTTCATAATCAATTAAGATGGGTCTTTATCAAGATTTAATGTGTTTAAAAATGGACTGATCAAGTAATTATATAGAAGAGTGAAGATCAAATATATTTTTAAGCCTTCATTGGGGTCATTAATGAGATACATACCATTCAAGAACATGATACCTAACATAGGTTTGAAAAAATCACATCTCCTTCAAAGCGTCACATATAATTTTATCATCAGCCTACAAGCTTGTAAGTTCACTCATGATGAAATCAACACCAAGTAGAATATAGGTTTATAACTTTAAGACCTTATTTCATCAAGTGTTTCTCCCAATAATATGTTTTCCTTAGTATTTTATTCCTCAAAGCATTGTCTTTTCATGTCTCAAATGGCTAAGTATTGGAACAATTTCCTCAGATAATTTGTCTGAGGAAAAAAATCTAAGGGAATGCACGTTCAAGGACTTTACAATAAGTCTAAAATAATTACAAAGGGGTAGTTTTTTGGTGAAGAAAAGGACCCTTATAAGAAAAATTAAGGGTATGTGACCTTTTGAAGGGATCATTGTAAAAATCTTGAAGATACACTTCGATAAAATTTAAAATGGAAATTCAAAGGGACAATTTCAAATGGAGAGAACTTTCACAAAAATATTGAAGGGTAGGTACCCTTCAAGAAAGTTTAAAGGAAAATTCTAGAGGGTCACTTAAAAGGTTCAAAGGACATTTCCATGCTTTCCAAAAGGTAGAAAAGGAAAATTCAAAAAATATAATGGGCTTCTCTTTTCAAAGGAATGGTTCATTTCATTTTTTTTGAAGGGTATGTGCCCTTCAAAAAAGTACACTTTTAGAAAATACAAAAGGCATGTACCATTTATAATGGTCATTGAAAATAATTTTGAACGGAGCCTACGCTTCTAGAAGTCTCACTTCAAGATTGGAAGGGATGTTCACAAGAAACCCGAAGGGCATGTGCCCTTCAAGAAAGTTACTTTACAATGCTGCTAGAAGAAACAAGGAAAATAATTCCCATGAAATTTTTATCTATGGGAAAATTTCAAAGTACTTTACAAAAAATCTAAGGAATTCCTTTAGATAATTTTTCCTAAGGAATTCCTTTGGAAAAGGGAGATAACTTGAAAGGGAAAGCTTTAGAAAAATTCTCATGGACTTTTTGTCTATAGGAAAGTGGAAATCCAGATGGATAATTCATTTAGACTTTTTATCTAAAGGAAAGTCTGAGCTATAGAAAATAAAATCCCAAGGAAAATAAGGAATAAGTAAATGGACAATTCTCATGGACTTTTTGTTCACAGAAAATTTTCCAAGAAAAATCCCCAAAAAAGTCCACATGGAAGACAAATGAAAGGAGATGCGTAGGAAAAGTCCATAGGAAGATTACCAAGGGAATAGATGTGGAAAGTCATAGACATTTTGTTTGAGTAAATTAAGGAGAAAATAGAGCTAGAAAATCCATGAATAGTTTAAGTCAGGATAAATGCATGCATAGGATTAAAGAAACCAAAAATAGAAAACTAGGAAATAGATTCAATTTGAATACATCTCTCATTTATCAAGATCCTTATCCATGAAATCACATGCTAGTTTTTAGTGGACTATTCAAATATTTTTTTTGAATATTTGACCAAAATCATGCTTCTTTATGTAATTCAAAGCTTTCAACATTTCAGCTAGGTCTAGAAGAGTTCTTCGTCCAAGACGTGGCATGGCTTTACATGCAAGTGGATACCATTGGAGGTTAACTGATCTTGAATTGAAGTTGACTAGATAAGATTGTTACACATCTTCCTTATTTTCCATGTAAATGATAATATCTCTTCTTCCATCTTAGCTTGAAAATGAATCAAATGGAGTTCTTTATTTAGATATTTGGCATAGTTTTCCATGTAAGGAGAAGTTTGAATTTCAATAATTCCACCATGCATTATTCTATGCCACCTTGGATTCATGCATGTTTGGGGTTTCTTGGAGAGTGTCTTGTTAATTTTAAGAGTTAACCTTTCAAAATTGGCCTCATGGTGGTACTTCTATGCTAATGTTTGAAAAGGCATTCATTTTTTGTAAAAAAAAGATTTTATTAAATATTCTATATTGTAAAAAGGTGTTAAGTCTTGGTTAATTAATCAAGACTAACCCTTTCCTCTTTTAGGACTGCACTTAAGGCTATTTCATGTTTTTGAAAAGTCTATTTATTGGCTTAATCAAGCCATTGAAAAGGATCCTTGAAGTTTGAAGAAAGAAATTGTAATCTATACCATTCATCAATAAAGAATTTATTATTTTGATTCTATGTTTTGATAGAAGATAGTGTGTAATTTGATTTTGCATCATTTTAGAAGTGAGATTTATCTCCTTTTGCAAGTTACTTCCTCACCTATCTCTCCATTTTTCACCCATTTTATAGGTCATTTGAATAGGTTTCTAACCCTTCATCTAAAATATTTATGCTTAAGGATAAAATTATAGATTTCATTTGATTGTATGTGTGCATTGAATTTAGTAACTTTAGAAGGTTTTGACAATTCTAGTGTATCACCCCCTTTTAATTATATTTCCCTTTTCAATTTCCTTCTCCCTTTTCTCCCCAAAGATCAAAAAATTCATAGTAGTCAAGTTTATTAAAAAATTCTAAGGTAAACAGCCCTCTTTAGAGGTTATTCTTGTCAAAGAGTCAACCATACTTATAGAAGTCCCAATTGCATTAGCTAGAGTGAGGGTGTGTTTTCCACATATTCAAGTAGGGTGCACTCTAAAGTGATAAAAATTTATATAAACCCTGGTGGCACATGTTTATTCACATTTTTAAAATTTTATCGATGTATCTAAGTATTATATTCATTTCTATATTTTCATGTTTAGATCTGTATATTTTTTATACCCCCAAAATTTTTCACAAGATCATTTGTAAAAGGGAAATAAGCATATTTTTTTGAGTTATCTTATTAGCCAAAGAAGAAGAGACCTTCTCAGTCAAATCCAAATCCTACACCCTCTATTATCCCTACTATTACATAGAATCCTCCTATTTAATCCAATATTGTTTAGACAAATATTTTTATAAATCCTACTCCTCAGATGGTTGTTCCTAGAGATAGGCTTTTGTTGCATTCAATGGTGTAAGTCCTTTAAATATCACTCCATGGGATGATATTCCAATTTCAGCTCTGAAGCCTCTTCTTTATTATATAGGATAAAATTTAATAAATACTATAGAAAATATTGTAGATATTGCTAATATTTATTCAGTTCATCATGTGACATAGGAGAATGTAGCAATGAGGTTGTTGGCAACTTCTTTTAAATGAAAATCACTTCAGTGGTACAAAATTTTGGCTCCTACATTGATCAACAACTGAGATGAATTTATAGATCTTATGTGTAAAAATTTTGAAGATAAAAGTGATCATGTTTCACTTGTGGAGAAACTTACAACAATTAAGAGATTAAACCATGAGTTCATGGTGGATTTCAATTACAGATTCCAAAAAACTTGGAATAGAATTCTAGTAGTGATCAAGCCTACACCCAATTATGATTTTCTATACTATTTGAAGGCTCTTAATTTTTACGTGGTTTTAATGATCCAATATATGGGAAGTAATAATTTACCTAAATCTTTTGAAATAGTAATCAAGGCTACAAATTTCCTTATACAAGCAAGCAAGTTATTTCCAAGGCCTCCAATGCCTCTTTTTCTAGAGATTCATCCTCCTGCTCCAACTTTTCTCCAATTCCATAGTCATCAAATTTCCATCAAATAAAAGGTGTTCAAACTAATAGATTGGGGAAGATAGAGCATCTTATTAAGGCTCAAACTAAATTTTTTTTTGTATTAGATAGGCAACAAGCTCCACCATACAAGCCTTATAAGAATACTAATCAGAATTATTAGCCCAATAAGATACCTATCAATCTAATCATAAAAGTCAAGGGTAAAATTCTCAATCAAGGCATTATAATTCTAATGCTCCAAGTAATTCAAGAGTGATGGTGCCAACTTAGAATAATTATTCTCAAGAAGGATAATGGAATAATCAATGGGATCAATCAAACAACATGGCAATGTCTCCAATTGGTGAGAGTTCTCATCAATATTTCAAGCAACAAAGTATAGTTCTTCCTTCATTTGAAAACCAGCCACCTTCTCATAATAATGGAATATTCTCTACCATATGGAGACATTCCTTCATTCACTATAGCAAAAGTGCAAAATCAACAAGGAGAAGGTAGTGGTAAAGCACCTACTAAAACTACATTTATCAATTTCCAAGAAGGTGAGAATTCTTTTGAGCACTTGGTTATAAATCAAAGTCAAGATTTATTTAATGTTGATAATACAATTTTAACCTATAATATATTTAAGAAAAGAGAAATTAGATAAGGTTCAGGTCTTGAATGGGCAGCCCCTTCTTCTTCTCATCTATAACAAAAGACAACTACACATGAGCTACCTCAAAAAAGTTCAAATCAACAAGTTTAGGATCAAAAAGATAATAATGTGAAAGGACCTTATATTCCTTAATTTACACAAAATTTGGGAGCTTATTCTTATCCTAAGTTACATTCAAAGGTAGCCACTACTCCACTCAGTATTTTGGATCATATGAAGAAGACTATAGTCTGTAAAAGGGAAAGAAGCAGATTTTTTTGAGTTATCTTATTAGCCAAAGAAGAAGAGACCTTCTCAGTCAAATCCAAATCTTACACCCTCTATTATCCCTAATTTTGAAAAAAATCCTCCTATTCAAGACAATATTATTCAGCCAAATATTTTTATAAATCATATTCCTCATATGGCTATTCCTAGATGATAGGCTTTTGTTGCATTTAATGGTAGAAGTCCTCTAAATATCACTCAATGGGATGATATTCTAGTTTTAGCTCTGAAGGCTCTTCCTTATTATACAAGAGAAAATTCAACAACTCCTATACAACATATTATAGATATTTCTAATCTTTTTTCAATGCATCATCTAACGTAGGAGAATGTAGCAATGACATTTTTGGCAACTTCTTTTAAAGGAAAAGCACTTCAGTGGTATAGAAGTTTGGCTCCTACATCAATCAACAACTAGGATGAATTTAGAGATATTAGGTGTAAACATTTCAAAGATAAAATTGATCATATTTCACTTGTGGAGCAGCTTATGACAATTATGATATTCAACCATGAGTGTGAATTTTAATTATAGATTCCATAAGACTTGGAACAAAATTCCAGTAGTAATCAAGCCTACACCAATTATGTTTTTTATACTATTTGAAGGCTCTTAATTCAAATGTGGTTGTAATGATCCAATATATGGGAGGTAATACTTTACTTTAAGCTTTTGAAGTAAAAATCAAGGCTAAAAATTGCCTTATACAAGTAGGCAAGTTATCTCTAAGGCCTCTAATGCCTCTTTTTCCAGAGATTCATCCTCCTGCTCCAATGATTACTCCAATTCTAGAGTCATCAAAGTTCCATAAAATAGAAGGTGATAAAATTTATAGATTAAGAAAGATAGAGAGTCTTCTTAAGTCTCAAACTAACAAGTTGGCTACATTGGAGAGGTAGCAAGCTCCACCATATAGGGATTATCAGAATTATTAGCCCAATAGGACATCCTATCAATCCAATTAGAAAATTTAAGGGTAGAATTCTCAATAAAAGAAATATAATCCTAATTATCTAAGCAATTCAAGAGTGATGGTTCCAATTCAGAGTAATTATACTCAAGAAGGATAATGGAACAATCCATGGGGTCAATCAAACAACATGGCAATGACTCCAATTAGTAAGAGTTCTCATCAATATTTTATGCAACAAAGTTTGGTTCTTCCTTCATTTTAAAACCAGCAACCTTCTTATAATAAGGAATTCCATCTACCCTATAGAGACATTAATTCATTAACTAGAGCAAAAGTGCCAAATCAACAAGGAGAAGGTAGTGGTAAAGCACCTACTGAAACTATATTTGTCAATTTCCAAGAAGGTGAGAATTTTTTTGAGCACTTGGCTGTAAATAAAAGACAATATTTATTTAATGTTGATAATCCAATTGCAACCTATATTATATATAATAAAAGATAAATTAGAGAAGGTTCAGGTCCTAAATGGGCAGCCCCTTATTCTTAGCCACAACAAAAGATAACTACACATGAGCTGCCTCAAAAAAGTTCAAATCAAAAGGTTTAGGATCCAAAAGATAAGAATGTGAAATGACCTTATATTCCTCAATTTAAAAAACAAAATGGGAGCTTCTACTACTCCTAAGTTACATTCAAATATAGCCACTACTCCATTCATTATTGTGGATCATATGAAGAAGACTACAATCTCAATTTCAATGTGAGATACTCTACTAATCCCAGGATAATAGGTGTACTTGGAATAAGAGCTTTCAAAGATCACTATATCTAAGAAACCACCTAAAAAATAAAAATTAAGTGTTTTCATAACTAATTATAATTCAAATATTTAATCTCAACCTCTTAAGGTGACTAAACCTCCTCCATTTTACCTTTATATTATCATTGAAGATTGTCTAGTTGATAACTGCATTATTGATAGTGGGGTTAGTACTTCTATTATGCCCAAATCAATAGCTGATAAGTTAGGTTTGTATTATGAACCCCATGAGAAATGTGTCATTCAATTATATGGGTCTCCTAACAAGACTATGGGTGTATTGAAAGTTCTAAAAATTATACTTGTTGCTTGTCCAAATTTCACCATTCTATAAGATGTTGTTGTTGGTCTACCTCTATATTTTGCACTATGCCTATCCAGATATTTCACTACCAAAATAGGAGGTTACCTTTCTTTATATTTATCATACATGGTTTTTATAACTAGCTATGGAACCAAATTAACTCTTAGATCAGATCCTATTTCCCAATTTCACTTTGATCCATATATGACAAATGTGAATTGCATTATTACAGAAGAAGATGATAACACCATTGATCAAGAGCCTGCTAAGCCTCTTGAAGGCATTATGGATCTTATCATTGATGATTGGGCTGCTAATAATCATGGAAATGACCCCTAAAAAATTATTGAATATGTTGCCTTTGGATTTTACTGTATGCATGAAGAAGTTGACATATTGCCTAGTCTACTAGCTCATTGCAAGATCAAGAAAAAAAATAGAATTTATTATTTGATGGGTCCATAAAAAAGAATGTTATTGGGGATGGTGTTATGTTTGTTTCACCACAAAATCAAGGGTATTATTCTTATATAATATTTTATTTTATTTGTACTTCCAATATTGTAGAATATGAAGCTCTTATTTATGGTCTTCAGTGGGCTATATAAAGATAGATATTAAGCTCTTGTAGGTGAAAGGTGATAATGAATTGTTTACTAAAAAATTTAGATTTTTAAGTGTAGAAAATAATAATATTTTAAAGCCCTAAAAATATATATTTTGGGATCTCATGGAATAGTTCCCTACATTTGACATGCATTCCATTCCTAGAGGAGCAAATCAGTATGCTGATAGACTTGTTGCCATAGGTGCACATCATGATATTATGGATCAGATTAAGGATATTAAAAATTAGACTCAAATTAAATTGGTATTCAATACTTTAGTCCCAAATAATAATTTAAGTTAAAAAATATATTTTTTGACAAATAAATAGCATATTTTCTATATAATGAGGTAGAGTTTTGCTAAACAAATCATGATAAATTGTAAGATCAATATGGAAATCAAACTATGTAATTAAAATCAAACAAGATGCCTAAATTTTTGGTGAATTTAGAGATTATTTTCAATTAATATGATCAGCTAAGGAAATACAAAGTGAGTATTTCTTCCAAAAAAGAGCATTATGAGCCAATTAGCATAGTTGAAGGTAAGCAACTCAAGTTGGGTAAAGTGAATATTGATTCTGAGAGAGTAGCTTTTATTTCATTATGTCAAGAGTTTATAGATGTTTTTGCTTGGGAATACCATGATTTGAAAGGTTTTGATCCTAGATTAGCATAGCATACTATTGAATTAGAACAAGATGCAAAATTGATAAGACAAAAGCAAAGGCCAATCAACCCCAAGATTGAGATTCTCATGAGGAAGGAACTTACAAAGCTAATTGAATCAGGTATTATTTTTCCTATTAATCATTTAACATGGATTTTAGATCTTGTTTTAGCAAGGAAAAAATAATGGATAAATTAGACTTTGTGTAGATTTTTGAGATTTGAATAGAGTATCATTAAAAGATCACTATCCACTTCCTTCTATGGATCAAATCTTGCAAAGAGTTTCAAACTCACAAGGGTTTTATTTATTGGATGAGTACTCAAGATATAACCAGATATTGGTGAAAGAGAAAGATCAATATATAACCATTTTCACCACCAAATGGGGTACATTTGCTTACAAGAAGATGCCTTTTGGACTCTCTAATGTTGGAGCTACCTTTCAAAGGGCAATAGATGTTGCTTTTCATGGTCTTTTGAGTGAAATGGTTTTAGTTTATCTTGATGAAATTACATCATTTTCAAAGGATCTTGATGATCATCTAACTCATTCGAAGATTATTTTTTATATATGTAGAGAATTTGGTGTCTCTTTCAATCCAAAGAAATGCCTTTTTTCAGTGCATGAGGGGAGACTTCTTGGGCATGTCGTGTTAAAAGATGGTCTTTCCATTGATCCAAAAAGATTAGAGGTAATCTCTAATCTATCATTTCCTAAACATAATAAAGTATTTCAAAGCTTCTTGGGTAAGATTAATTTTATTAGAAGATTCACTCCAGGTTTTATAGAACTAGTAAAGCCACTTACTCAAATGCTTAAGAAACATCAAGAGTTCACTTGAAATAAGGAACATAAAAGAAGATTTGAATATATCAAAAAATAAATTATCCAAGCTCCTCCTTTGCTTAATATATAATTTATTAAGGTGTTTTTATTGTATCTTTCTCTACTTCTAGTACTATCTTCGCCATGCTTATCCAGGCAGAACAATGAAGGTTTGGAATAGCCCATTGCTTTCTTTAGTCAATATTTAAAAGGTTATGAAGAGATATTATTTATTATAAAAGCATGTACTTGATGTTATAAGATGTCTAAAAAATTTTAGACTTTTGGTTTCAAATAACAATATTATACTAATGGTTGCTTATCCAAGTATGAAGGATTTCATTCTCAACAGAGACTTGAATGAAAAGAGAGCTAGATGGGTCATTAAATGCATGGAATATGACATTAAATTCAAATTTACAAATATTATCTAATTCAAAGGATTATTTGAACATCTTAAAGAATATGTAAAATAATGAAAAGAGATAATTTTGATAATTTGGGACACTCAGCAAGAAGCTAAAAATACACCTCCTACAAGCTGAACATAGAATATTGCTAGATTTCTTCAAATTGGAGAATGTCTAAGGGGTTTGAATGCATCATAAAGAAGAAAATTTAGGCTGTAATTAGTACCATATATTTTTATTTATGTATTTATATTCAAAAGATACATTGGAGGTATGCTTCTAAGGTGTGTTGAAACTAGTCAATTTGACAAGCTTTTTGAACAATTTCATGATAGTCTTTCTAGAGGTCTGTTTTTAGCCAAGACCATAGCTGAAAAAATTAGTAGAGATAGTTATTTTTGGCCTAATTTAATTAGATATTCACATGCATGGGTTCTCAAAATTTCAAAGTGTGCAATGTTTTTAGGAAAATAGAGATTAGGAGTCATACCACTGAAGCCAATTCAAGTTGAGCAGCCTTTCATGCAATAGGGTTTATAATTCATTTGCATGATTCATCCTCCATCTAGTGCTAGTAATAAGTGGGTTTTGATAGCTATAGATTATTTCACTAGGTGAGTGGAAGCCTTATCTTTGAAATAAGTAAATGAAAACTTCATGTTTGAGTTCTATGAGAGCCTAGTCACTCATTTTGGAGTACCTTCTACTATCATATCTGATAATGAGTTAGAATTCAATAGTACAAAGGTATTTTAATGGGATATTGAATATAATATTTATTTTATAACTTCATCCAATTACTATCCATAAGGTAATGGACTAGTTGAATCTACTAATAAGAATCTGATTTGGATCATCAAAAGAATAATGGAGAATAATCAAAGATCTTGGCATACAAAGTTGAAGACTGCTTTATGGGCTGATAAGATCACCCCTAATAAAAACATTGTTCATTCACCTTATCTCCTATTTTATGGAAGAGAATCAAATTTGCCTATTTCATTGGAACTTCTAGCTTTAGATCTTGCACATCAGCTAGATCTTCTAGAAAGTGATGCAATGGAGGTAAGAATGAATGAATTGAGAGAATTAGAAGAGATAAGAGATGATGTTATACATACCATATGGTCAAATCAATAGAAAGTCAAGAAGACATAGTTAAATGCTTCATCAAAAACATTTTATCAAGGAGACATAGTTCTTAAATGGGATGAAGAATGTGCAAAGCTAGGTAAACACTCCAAATTTGATAGCCTTTGGAGTGGACCTTATATTATCACTGATTGCAAAAATAACAATGCTTTTCAATTATCTAGATTGAGTGGAGAAGAACTTCCCATTCCTGTGAATTAGATATTTCTTAAATACTACTATTATGAGAGTCACTCCTTTGTACATAGTCATAGTTTCATTCCTCTAAATGATTTTTAACACATGCTTTTAGTAGTAGTTATTTTTCCTTTCAATTTTGTTTTTGTCCTTTCCTCTAAGTACACATGTGCACATGTTGTTATTATTGAGTCAGTTTATATAATGTGTTTTGGTCTCTAGTTTTTCCAATTTTTAGTGTGTATCCAAGTTTGTCATATCTAGAGTTTTTGAGTTCTTTGACCAATAGGTAGGTCAAACCTTGAAAGTCACCAAAATTGATAATAATTTGGCCTGTCAAGGCCAAATTACTACCCTAACTATTTGAAACTTTTCCTAGAATAATCAAATCTCCTATACAGCGGGACAAACTAGTGATCTAAGTCTAAAGGCATGAAAAATGTGATATGTGGAGAATCAAGTAGCAAAATATAGTCATGATGATGACCTTAAGCAATGTTTCATAATCAAGTAAGATGGGTCTTTATCAAGATTTAGTGTGTTTACAAATGAAGTGATCAAAAAATTATATATAAGAATGAAGATTAAATTTATTTTTGAGCCTTTGTTGGGGTCATTAATGATCTATAGACCATTCAATAACATGACATCTATAGCAAGTTTGAAAAAAACATGTCTCCTTCAAAGCATCACATACAGTTTTAGCATTAGCCTACAGGCTTGTAAGTTCACTCATGATGAAAGCAACACCAAGTAGAATACAGGTTTATAAATTTTGGACCTTATTTCATCAAGTGTTTCTACCAATACTTTTTCCTTAGTATTTTCCTCAAAGTGTTGTCTTTTCATGTCTCAAATGGCCAAGTGTCAAAACAATTTCCTCAAACAATTTGTTCAAGGGAAAAAATTTGAGGGAATGCATGTTCAGGGACTTTATAGTAAGTCCAAAAAAATTACAAAAAGGTAGTTATTTGGTGAAGAAAAGGACTCTTTAAATAAACCTAAAGGGTATGTGACCTTTGGGAGGAATCATTGCAAAAATCTTGAAGGGTATGTACCCTTTAGGAAAATTCAAAGGGATAGTTTCAAATGAAGGAGCGAACTTTTACAAAAATCCTGAAGGGTAGGTACCCTTAAAAAAAGTTCAAAGGATAAGTATAGAGGGTCAATTTGAAGGTTTAAATGACACTTCCATGTTTTATGAAATGCAAAAAATGCCAAGTCAAAAAATATAATGGGCTTCTCTTTTCAAAGGAATGGTTCATTTCATTTTTTTTGAAGGGTATGTGCCCTTTGAAAAAGTACACTTTCAGAAAATCTAAAGTGCATGTACCCTTTGAAAGGGTCATTAAAAAGAATCCTAAAGTGAACTTGCCCTTTGAGAATACCCACTTTGATATTGGAAGGGATGTTTGTAAGAAACCTGAAGGGCATGTGCCCTTCAGGAAAGTTACTCTATAATGTTGTCAGAAGGAACAAGGAAAATAATTCCCACAAACTTTTTATCCATGGAAAATTTTCAAAGACTTTACAAAAAATTTGAAGGAATTCCTTTAGATAATTTGTCTAAATGAATTCCTTTAGGAAAGGGAGAGAGCTTTGAAGGGAAAGCTTTAGACAAATTACCATGGACATTTTGTCTGTGGAAAAGTGGAAATCCAAATGGATAATTCCTTTAAACTTTTTGTATGAAGGAAAGTCTAAGCTATAGAAAATAAAAACCCAAGGATAATAAGGAATAAGTAAATGGAAAACTCCTATCGACTTTCTATCTGTAATAAAATTTCTAGACAAATCTTGAGAAAAGTCCACAAGGAAGATAAACCAAAGGAGATATGCAGGAAAATTCCACATAAAGATTACCAAGGGAATAGATGTAGAAAGTCATAGAATTTTTGTCTGAGTAAATTAAGGATCAAATAGAGCTGGAAAAGCCATGAACAATTTAAGTTAGGATAAATTCATGCAAAGGATTAAAGAAACCAAGAATAGAAAACCTAAAAATAGATTCAATATGAATACATATCTTATTTATCAAGATCCTTATCCATGTAAGCATGTGCTACTTTTAGTGTAGTAGTCAAATATTCTATTGACTATTTGACTAAAATCATGCTTCTTTATGCAATCCAAATCTTTTAATGTTTTAGCCAGTTCTAGCAGAGTTCTCTATCCAAGACGTGGCATGGCTTTGCATGCAAATGGAGACCATTAGAGGTTGACTGATCTTGAATTGGAGTTGACTAGATAATTATTACACATCTTCCTTATTTTCCATGCAAATGAGAATATCTCTTCCTCTAGCTCAACTTGCAAGGAGAGTGTCTTGTTTATTTTAAAAGTTAACCTTTCCAACTTAGCCTCACGATGGTACTTTTATGCCTATGTTTGAAAAGGCATGAATTTTTTGTAAAATAAATATTTTATTAAATATTCTATATAATAAAAAGGTGTTAAGTCTTGGTTAATTAACCAAGACTAACCCTTTCCTCTTTTAGGACTACACTTAAGGCTATTTCAAGTTTTTGAAAAGTCTATTTATTCACTTAATCAAGCCATTGAAAAGGATCCCTCAATTTTGAAGAAATAAATTATAAGTTGGACCATTCATCAATAAAGAAGTTATTATTTTGAATCTGAGTTCTGATAGAAGATAGTGTGTAATCTAACTATGCATCAATGTATAAATGAGATTTATCTCCTTTTGTAGGTCCTTTCCTCACCTATCTCTCCCTTTCTCACCCCTTTTATAGTTCATTTGAAGAGGTTTCAAACCCTTCATCTAAAATATTTATGCTTAAGGATAGAATTATAGATTTCATTTGATTATATGTGTGCATTGATTTTAGTAACTTCAGAGGGTTTTGATAATTTAGGTGTATCACCCCCTTTTAATTATATTTCTCTTTTTAGTTTCCTTCTCCATTTTCACCCCAAAAAACCACAAAAATCATAGTAGTCAAGTTTATTGAAAAATCCTAAGGGAACCAACCCTTTATGGAGGTTTTTCTTATCAAAGAGTCACCCACACTCAGAAAAGTTCCAAATGTATCAACTGGAGTAAGGGTGTGCTTTCCACATCTTCAAGCAGGGTGCACTCTAGAGTGATAGCAAGAGTCTCTTATGAGACTCATCGGTTATTATCATTTCTTCACAATCTTTCTTTTACATAGCTTCTTTTAATTTCTTGTACATAGTTTCTTTATGCTTGATTATATATAGCCTATTTCAAAATATAAAAACATTCAAATATTTAAAAAATAAATAAAAAATTCAAATAACTCAAAATAAAAAAAATATTTTAATAAAATAAAAACCCAAAAACATTTTAATTCTATGCATTATCCATGCTTTACATTTCTACTACCAAGTTAGGCTTACATTTTGTTATTATGTGTTATTGTATGTTAATTTATCTATATTACCATACTTCACTTGATCTTCCTTGAGTGTGTGTAGTGACACCCATATTCTTGATTGATTCACTCTACCCATTGAGGGGGAATCTTGCTTCTACATTCGAGACATATATCAATATATCTACCCACCGGGGGTATCTTCTACATGACTATACCATCCAGATTATGTCATTTCTACACCACACACTCTAGCTATATGTTGATCTATATTACTTACTAGCTTACATAGATTATTCTATTGACACTCCCCAATATATAACACTTGTGTATTTCTTAGCATCTACCTAATCTTGTACTATATGTTTTGCATACTTTATTTTATTTCTTTGATTATTTAGATGTGAGTGTATCTCAAAGATTTACATGTCTTCCTTTCTTGATTTTCATATATATATGTGTGTGTGTGTGTGTGTGTGTGTGTGTGTGTGTGTGTGTGTGTGTGTGTGTGTGTGTGTGTGTGTGTGTGTGTGTGTGTGTGTGTGTGTGTGTGTGTGTGAGATTACATTTTTTAATTATTATTTTATCTATTATGTTTTCCTTAGAACATTTTCTAATTTCCTTTTCCTTTATTCTTTTGTGTGCCTTAGGACATTTGTCAATGCCCTTTGCTTATACTCTTCCATGTACTTGTAGCCTTCATGCCAACCTTGCTTATTTTTAATTGTATGTATATGTGGGAATTTGAACATTACTTTTATGATTAATTTCCTAATTTGAGTGACATGTGCCCATATCCCTTGTTTGCTTTGCCCCTTGGCTACTTTTGTTTGCTTCTTGCTTCTTTCTTTACATGCTTGATTACTTGTTTGCTTCTCAATTGTTTGCAATTTCATGATCCACATCATGTATTATCTTGCCTTTTGGATGCCATGATGGACATCATGATCCATCCCTCCTTGACAACAAACACATAATAACTAACATTTATAGCTTCAGTTTGGTATATTGCACATGCTATTACATTGTTATATCTATCTAAGCATACCCCTGTTGTCTAGCAATCTCCAATACAACTATGCTATATATTGAGATATCTTTTCAATTATCATTTTTATATCATATATGTCATATCATAACACACTTGCAAGGCTCTTTATTCTGAGGGTAGTATTTATAGGGTCTTCATTCCTACCCTCAAAAGAGGGGTAATAATCAAGGTTTTTGTCACAAAGATCAGAGCCTTCTAACGATCAAAAAATTGGTTTTTAGAACACCCAAAATAATAACTTGAATTCAAACTAGGTAAAGCAAACCAAGAAAATAGTGAAAAATAAAAAATAGTCATCATAAATAACAAAGGACAAGAGCACTAGAAGTGGACAATAGCACTAGACACCAAGGTGTCTTATTTTTGGTGCTCTTATCCAAACAACAAAATACCTAGATTTTCCAAAAAGAGATAGAAAGGTAAGATTAGTTATAGTTTTATCATCTATATTTTAGTTTAGATTCAATAGTTTAAATATAGTTTTTCTTAGATAATCTAGATGTAGGGGGCATCATGCATGGCATCATGGCTCTTACTTCTAATTTTATATTGGGTAGTTGGTGTAACTTTTAGATCAAAATCCATGTTACAAACACAAGTGATTGGGTGTAATTTACATGGCACATTTGCCTTATTTTATTTCTAAGTTAGTACATTAACCAAGTATTCTCAGTAGTTATGTGCCTTATTCTATTTGTAGGTGGTTGGCATCATTTCAAAGTAGCTTTCATATAAGCTTAGTTCCCAATTATTGAAGTGGCTTTCATACAAGCCCAATATCCACCTTTCAAAATGGCTAAGATTGGCCCAATTTCTAGTACACATTAGGCTATCCATGCCACCTTGTCGAATTATAGAGAATTCATGGTATTTAGGATCCATCTCATATGACACACATTCATACTAGTATCAATTCATAGTTCTACACTTCATGGGCAATGATGGATCCAAATGACTAGATAGCCTTTGTATTCTTGAGCCACCTACTTAGATGGATTGGAAACCTAGTTCAAACATTGATTAACACATGCATGACCACATATATTCACTTAGTGGGTGATGATGGAGCCAAAGGGTGAGCCTTTGCATTCTTGAACCACTCTTAGGGAATTGAGCATCCAACTCTATCTGTGATATTACTCTTGGTATAACACATACCCAACATCACTCAGCATCACTCAAACATTACTCAATATTACAATAGGTTTTATATTGGTTCATGTACCTAGTGAGGTGTATTCATTATTTTCTCCTCCTCTCTCTTTAACCCAACTTTTGTACATTCTTATTTTAGACATGGCATGTCTAGTAAGAACTGATCTACTATTTATTCTCTCTTATATATTTACACTTCAAAATATGATATCTCTATGCACACTTTAGATCAAATATCTTCATTGACTTCACCCTTGAAGGTAAGTTTAGGTACACTTTCTACTTTTCCTTTATCCTAGTATTTAACTTTGCTACATCACTAGAATATAGGGGAGGCAAATGTAGTCATATAAAATGTCAAAATTGGTATTTTGGGTGGGACTTATGACATCCAATCCATAGGTCCTTCTTACATTCTCTTATGACCCTTCTAGACATCTTTTCCTTCATTTTCGGTCATCCATAGACTTCTAAACCCATACTCTATTTCTCAAGCCAATATTATCCCCCTAAGTCTTGAGCCTATAGAATAGGAGCACCATATTTGGACTATAACATCTGACAAGAGTAAGTAATACGATTACATATGAACACCAAATCTAGATGTGAGACCAATATCAAAGACATTCACCATGAAACAATGAGAGCAAATTTGAATACACCATAACACAAATATACGTGTAAAAACCTTTAAAAAGGTAAAAAAACCCCACAAATATTATTCATATTATGATAAACTAATAAGTACCCAATACAGTCTTTCTTCCTCTCACTTCTTTTTTTTTTATTTCATGTTAAAATATAAAACTCTTTATTATATAGGCAAGGTAATCCACCCATTATAAATAACATTTTCCAACCACCACATTAATGGGTCCAACCTCTCTAAAAGTCATTTAATATATTTTATTATTTATTTACATGAAGATAAACTCATGATAAATAATAAAATATATTATTATTTAACTGATGTAATTTAATGTATTAAGGGTACATAAATAATACCACTTAACTATTAATTATTCCAATACTCTCCCTTAATGTTAAGTAGGGATACATGGTGATTTTTAGGAGGTAATAATTGAAGGAAACATCATTCATCATTCCATAGTCACCTTTAAAGGAATTATGCTATGTAAACATAGTCACCCAAAAGTATTACACTACTTAACTATAAACACCCAAAGGTATTACACTATGTAATCACAATCACATAATCACCTTTAAAGGAATTACACTATACAAATATATATTCCCAAAGGTATTACATTATGTAACCACAATTACATAGTCACCTTTAAAGAAATTACACTATACATCCATAAACACTTAAAGGTTTTGCATTATGTCCCATAGGCACCTTTAAAGAAATTACACTATGTTATCCTAAACTATTTAAAGTGATTTTAGGCTAGCATGATTGTGAGACTACATCTCATAATGAGAATACATCCCATAATTTCTCATGAATAATCAACCAAACATAGTGGAGTCTTTTATAACATAAAGACCTCCATGCTACTATGTGTTGGGTATAATGTGGACTTCTATATGAAATTTATTAAAATCACATTAAGTGATATATTACAATTCTATACAATAAGAAGTATAGGGAAATATAAGGAAACACATGACCCATATGGATGTTAAGAAGTGACATTTTCATGCACACTCACCCTCAATGATAACTTCAATAAGTCTATCATTTAATGAACTTTCATAGGATTTAATTTTTTGGTATTGCATTGGATTTTTCACCAAAATTATAAAATTTTGACTATCACCAAGAAGGTTGGTATAGTGAGGAACTTCCACATGATTTTTGAACTTCCACAAGGCTTCTTTAGCAACTTCCACAATAATTTCTCCAAGTGATAGCACCTACACCAAACATAAAAATATATCCATAAGTAGACTCATCATAATATGGTTAGTATCATAATAACCAAATAAATTAGCATAATAAAAAAATAATAATATAAACCAAAGTTTAAAGTTTATATTATATATCAAAGTATTCACTTTGCTAATTTCCAATGATCCAAGTATCGATCCTACATGAATCTAGAAGTAATACCGACATATTATAAAATATATGTCCTAATAATGGTGAGATAAATTAACATACCAACAACATATTTGTAAATAAGAGTTAGTTTTATTGCACACAGTTCTTGAATCAAGCTTTAATACAACCTTCCATAGAAATATATGTAAGCTTGCAATCAAGCATGTTAAATTTAACAAGTAAGTTATGTGATGCACATACAATAAATTCACTAATAATTTTATAATAATTTAACCAAATATTACATATATTATTAGGAATAATTTCATATTATAATTTGAGTCATGAATATTTTTTTCCTTTTAAAGTTGATAGTACAAGTTTGCATTTTATACTAAACCAAAAAAAGGGTTTTAGAAAGTACAAATTTTAATGTTGTTTATACTTTATTTTTTAATAAATACACATATTCTAGTGTGTAAATAGCACTATCCACTTTATTTGATTGCAAAACAATTCAAAAACACAAATAATTACAACAAGGGTGAAAGTTGCAAGTATCACAAGTATCATAAATAGTGTCACAAATTACACTATTTGAATAGATTATTATAAAATAAATATTAGGAGGTTTAAAATCAAATAAAATATCATCCCAATGTATTTGACAGATGTAAAAATATAAATATCGACTGGTCACACAACTATCTTTGACAAAGAATATGATAAGTCAAAGGTGTCGAAAGCATTGCAAGCTTCACATGTGACATTTTACACGACTAATAACTAGAATTTTTAAATAATTATTTTAAAAACAATGAATTAGTTTTGATCAAAAAAATATGGGGATTGATATTTAATTTAAGTACCTTGGATCTATAAATATTTTCCAAAAAATACTAGTAAACTTCCCTTTGTCCAATACAAGACTTCATATGCAAGCTACATGATTTTATTATTATTATTTTTTTAAATCAAAATATTAAATGCATTTAAAATAAATATCTCATGATTGTATAAAGAAAAAATAAATAAATAGTTTTTAATTTTTTTTTGAAAAATACAAGTCAACACACATGGGCCCACCATGTGTTTGTATGGAAAATTGGCTAAATACAACTCACCCACCAAGCACTAACTTATGTCTTATGTTTAATCCTTTTCTAGTATAATTTTTATTTTTATTTTTAAAAATAAATAAACCATAATTAAATACTTTCATAATAAAATGCAAGCATTTATTTAAAATTTAGAAAAAAAATGTTTTTTTTTTTTTTAAAATTAAGTGGGGTCCATTGCTTAGGTGTAATAAAACCAATTAAATAAATGTTTTATTTTAAAATAATTGGATTAAAACTTTAAAATACCCATTTATTCCTTGTTATAACATGTTTTATATAGAATAATGACATAGGGGGCGAGCAGGGAAGGATTGTAGGAGCTCTAGACATCTGTTTCAATGATCCAGTGCTTGAAAACACTTGCAAATTACCATCCAAATCTACTAGTAGACCTATATCTATGATTTTTTGATTGTAAACTGATATTTTAATGGTCCTAATACTATTATGCCATACTATGGCAACTAAGTAGAAGTAAAAAAAATCTAGATTTCCTTTTGATGCTCTTTAGGGTCTAAAATTTGCTCCAACAAGCTTAAATATTGTAGAAAACATGAAATAAACCCTTAGATCTCAAAAAATAACTGAGAATACATGATTTTTATTTTTTTCTTATTCCATGGTCATAAAATCTAAATAATGATGCTTGGGATGAGAGAAAAAAACTAAAAAAGTTGTAGGAGACCAAATCAGACAAAGTAAATATCAAAATTGCTTGGAAATAGACAAACTAAGTAAATGGAAAAACAAAACCGAGATTTACTACCCAAAATCTAATATTTCACTAATTTTTATCTCACACATACTAAAAAAACATTTGGGAGGAGAGATAAAAATTTGAAATGAGCTACAAGATTCCAAATCAAGTGAAATAAAGGTAAAAAATGCTTAAAAATGGCCAAACTAAGCCAATAAAGTGACCAAAATGGAGATTTACTGTACAATTTTTTCTTAAAAAGAAGGCCATACAAAGGCCATAAAATAATTTTCAAGTATCTATTCACTTACTTGTTAGCTTTTTAATGTTTTCAACTCCTTATAAGTTAGATCTGCAACTAAAGAGCTTCAACCACTTTCGTATAGATTATTAGTCCAAAAAACAAGAAATTAAAAAAAAAATTAATGCTTAAAAAGCATTTTTAGCCTATTTTAATATTCTCAAATCGATCTATGACATGAAAATAGGATTAAAATATGAAAATTACATAGATCTAAGATTTTTAGGCTTTTAAGAGAGGAAAAAGTAGAATAACTTACTTCCTACAGAAAGAGAAGCTTAAAAATTTACATGATCATATACCATGGCTTGAAAAATTGATAAATATAGGCATAAACACAAGATAAAAAATTTTGATCTATGATCTTAACGCTTGATCACACATTAGCTAGTTTTGATACCATTTGTGAGCTACAGCTCAGATGGACCAATTAAGACTGAAACCTAGGACCTTCTATTTGTTGTTGGAGTGCTCTACCAACTGAGTTAATGGCCCCTCTATGACCATCCCATCTTTGTTCTAGGTGTGGCTTACTTCTAACATCTTGTGATGTATAACCCATATGGACAAGCTAAGACTCAAATCTAGGACCTTCTATTTGCTATTGGAGTACTCTATCAACTGAGCTACTGGCCTCTCTATGGCCAGCCCATCTTCGATCTGGGTGTGGCTTACTTCCAACACCACCCCCTTAAGTCACACTATAAGTGCTTTGGGATCCTAGCTTAGCTTTGATACCACTTGTGACCTCAATTCATATGGATTGGCTAAGTCTCTAACCTAGGACCTTCTATTTACTATTGGAGTGCTCTACCAACTGAGATACTGACCCCTCTATGGCTAGCCCATCATCGATCTGGGTGTGGCTTACTTTTAATAGCATCAGACCCTAAGGTATCTCATATTTGGTGCTCCTATCTAATCATAATTTGAGCCCAAATGATTAATTTCATTTGATTCCTATCCTTCATCCTATCGATCTAGCATGAATATATTTAATCCATGACCAATGGTTCCCTATAAAAACCCATTCAAATTTCATTTACAAAGGGAGGTGATAAATCTTACAAAGAAAGCAAGAATACAAACAAACCACTAAGGCAAATTTCCTTATTCTCTACATACAATCACCCAACACAGTTGTAAACATATTAAAACCCTCATACCAGTCCTTAACCACCTTAAAAAATCTCAATTTAGCATTTTTGCATCTCTATCACACTATTGCATAAATCACATCAAGTGGGAGAACTACATATGGCTTGAACCCTCTTCAAAGTATTGGTATATAGGTAGCATGCCCACACAAGGGGTGTAGATCACACATTTAGTACATATTACACACACTAACCCCCCTTTCAAGTGATTTAAATCTATTTTTATCAAGCATGATGGAGGGTTAGGGTTTGAATATTAAAACAACTCTACAATGAGCTCCATCGACATTAATCAATCAAGATTTCATAGGTAGGCTCACACAAGAACAATGCAAAAAAATCAAAAACAATTAGGTCTCTATGAGCAATTTAAACAATAGTGATAGAAGAGGAAAATAAAACTAGACCCTAAAGTTTCTTGTTTTTAGTGGCCATATCCTTTCACTGAATGAAATTTAGATTCTGATTTGTGACACTATCCTTATCCTACATAGCCAATATCAAACCTTGCAACAACTGTTTTATCCTATTTTAAGATAAGTTATATTTTTTCTTATTTATTACTATTTTTAGAAAGGTACAAAAGATACATAAATTATACAAATCAAGACTATAATTATTGTAATATTATTTACTAATTTATTAATCTAGACCATTAACTAAAATATGAATAGAACTCCACTATTTTAAAAAATAGTTAAATCAATTACGCACACTCTAGTACTTTGCCACATTTTATCCCCCTTTCCTAACCTTGACCCCCTTTCAACTATTCACTATACTAGGTTGACCCTCTTGACCTTGTACAGTTCTTAGCCTCATTTTCTTATACTAGGTCGAATCTGTATAGTTTTGGGTAAAATTCACTTAGGTTTTAGGTTGGATCTTGGTTGACCTAACCCATGACCTAGTGAATTGTTGTCCTTAATTGTACTAGGCCAATGGGGTCAACCCTATTGATTGATATTTTTAGAAGGGCTTAGAGTTAAATCTACCTATATATACAAGTTCATTTTTCCATTATTTAGAGAAGAGAAGAAGTAAGAGCTATTATGCATTTGATTATACACCATTCTACTTGAGGATTAATCTTAGGGTTTTGTATTTTTTTTGGAGATATGGATCTTATCTTGTGGAGAAGTCTTTTGGATGCATTGATAGGTTATGTATCCTAGATCTGATTTATTCTTGTCATCCTTACATACCACAACAACTTATTGTGAAGCACCTTCTCCAAGGGAGAGATTGAGGCTTGATAGGTTCATCTTCAAAGATAAGTATTTTTAACTTTGTTCCTCTTTTGTAAGAGTAGACATATATGAATTGGTACTTCTCTTAAATGCATTAGGATTATGTATACATTGACATGAGTATATGTATCTTATGAATATTTACATTTATTATTTTTAACCCCCACTTTGTGCCACAAGCTTTGGTAAGTACTAGATTATATTTGCTTTACTTGATATTAATTTAGTGAGATATCAAAACATAGGACTCCCTTAGGGTTATTGCATGATATTGATTGACATGAGGCTTTAGAACCCTCCCTAGTATAGTGTATTATGGTAAGAGATCTAATAATTGGGTCAAGTGGATCCCCATATTGATCATGTTCTCAATTATCTAATGTGTCCCCAATCAGAAGTGTATGGTATGATCTATCTTCTCTAATTTAGGATTGATTTATAAACATGATGCATTTATGATTACATACATTTTGGTAAACTCAATGTGAATCTAACCCTTTCAAGTTTTATTTCACATTTTTTTAATTTTATCATTTTATTTTTATATATTTATGATACTAGGTCAATAGTGCCAATACAACTATAACTTCTATGCATAGCTTTAACACAGTCACATTAATATGAATCTATTTTGTCTATGTAATTTTTATATCAGGTATAATCTATTAGGTCATCCCTATCAACTATGTACATTTTTAGACTCTATATTAGGATATTAAGTTGATCTTATTGACTTTGTACATTTTTAAGCATTTAGATAAAACTACTAGGTCAACTCTGTAGACTTTGTTCATTTTTAATAATCTAGATGAAGCTACTAGGTTGACTTTGTACATTCTATACTTGTAGATTAGTCTTATAGGTCAACCCTATCAACCTTGTATATTTCCAAACTTTCAAATCAGGCTACTAGGTCAACCCTATTGATGTTATACATTCTATAGGTTTTCGACAAATAGAATTTGCAATCCTAGGTCGACCTTGTCGACACAATTGGTAGAATTTGTAAGTATAAATTAGGGTACTTCAATAGTAATCTTATTTTCTTCTACATCCTCCAACCCACCAAGGTTCCTTTCTATCCTTCTCTATCATTTTTATCATTTTTTATAATTCTATTTTTCATAATTTATAGTCTTTCAAATTACCCTTATATAGTCAACTAGGTTGACCTTGTCAACGTAATTATATATTCTATATTCTATCTAGAAAACTAAGTTGACAATGTTGACATAGTTCATTTTCAAACACTTGCTTTCATAGTATATAAGTGACACTATCAACTCTATTCTATATTATATGAATGCACTATCATATAAATCAACACTATACTATGTTTCAAGGTTGGAGTTAACACTTATATGCTAGTAATTAGCTCACACATTCATTTCTTATTGCTTGCATGCATAGAATAGATCACATAGTATAATTAGGTGGTTTTTAATATACCATTTACTTTCACTATTTTATCTTTTATACACATACTACCAAATCATAAAATCTTAAAACTCACTTTAATAATTGTCTACCCAAGGCCTACCTACTTGGATTTAATCACCAAGGGGGAAGCCAACTTGGTTTTTTGGCCAAGTATAAATACATGGTTGATGGTATATTTTGGCTAAGCACCTGACACCCTTATCACTATGGTGTGTGAAATGAGGGGGTAGGCACCAATACCAAGCTAGTACCATTGCCAATATAGATCCCTTTCATTCTAAATGTCTTGAAACCATCCTTAGATTATTTTCTATTTATTTTTTTATAGTCAATTTCTTGTCACATCTAAAATACTATTCTAATAATCTAACAACATTCAGGATGACCACTTAGTTAACTTTTACTTTTCATGTTTATTACTTATTCTTTGCTCAGTTGTATGTTGTATTTTAAAAAATTATATAAGCCAAAATTGGTGCAAGGTTTTGTGTTGTGTGCCTCAATTGGATCAACCTCATTGATCTAATTTATTGTGTGTTTCCCTTTAGTTCTTGCCTTTTAAAAGTACTTGCAAACAATTTCATGTTTTAGTAAACAGTCCTTCTGCTCGACACAGTCTCTTACAGACTATTTATTTTTCCCCTACCTACTATACTAGGTTGACCTTGTCAACTCTGTTAACATTTTTTAGCCTCTACCCACTATACTAGATTGACCCTATCGATTCTATACACTTTTTTAGCTCCTATTTTTTGTACTAGGTTGATCTTGTCAACTCTGTACACATTTTAAGCCCTTATTTTTTGTATTAGGCCAACCCAGTCGACTCTATATATATTTATGTCACTTCCTAACTCCTTTCTTTTGTATATCACTCACCTTGTTTATTCCTTCATCATAAAATTCATGTTTGAAGACAGCACTGACTTAAATTCAACATATAGGATGAGTTTTACAAACCCTCATAGAGTCTCCCATAAGTATAGTAGGGATCCTCTCCTAGATCAAAGTGATGTTCATATAGCCACTCACACAATGAACTATGCAACCTCTCCTCATTCCTCTTTGTTATGTAATCATCTCTTCTCACTTGAAGATCAATCCAAATTATTCTACACCCCTAAAATGCTCTTCTTTATCTCTAAATTTCCTCAATATCGAGGAAAGGATCCTTTTACCATTTACCATCTCATGATTAGTCGTCAAGTTAAAGATCCTCATTCACCTTCTCCCACATTCTCATATGTATTTGGGGGTACTAGTTTCTTTTATTCTCAACCTATTCCCTCTATTATGACCCCTTCTCATACCATGACCTCTTCTTCTTTAACTTCTTCTACCTCTATGCCTAGTATATCCACTAACATGGTAGGTTCTACATCTATTGGGCCTCTCCTAAGACCCACTCTCCTCAATTCTTCCACTAGTTCATCATTTTATACCCAAGGTAATCATGCTTTTAGTGCTTCCTCTTGCCATCCCTTCACTAGTCTATCTTTTACCACATAAGAAAAATTTACCACTAATGCCTCGCATTATAATAGTTCCTCTCAAGCTCCTATCAACACCAATAATGGTATTGTTGTATCTTCAATTTTCACCCTTGGAGAGGGTTATTCAAGATCTCTCAAATTGATATACACTATGGGAACAACCCCAAGATGTGGGTCACCTATGGTGGGTTTGAACCTTGAGAAAAGTGTTAATAAGGGGGAAAGGGATCCTAATAAATCTAAAAGGGTGATATAACAAATTAAGTGATAACTCACATAAGCATGATATATACACTGAAGAAGCATAAGACAGTACTAACTCACACAATCTCAAAATCTAGTTGATTGCATGAGTATTTCATACACTAGGTTCAGGAAGTATTAAATGAAGCTAGGAGGAATTCTAAGATTCACACCAAGCTTACATTAATGGTATAAATAATATAATTTCATACCTATAATTAACTATAAAACACCCTAAAATAGTCAATAAAGAAGGACAATGGGCATAGAAGATTCTCCTTCATAACGACATCATGCACAAGCTTACTAAACACAATTAAAAAGCTAGAGATAGGTAAAGAAAGTACTTATTAGCTTCAAGAGGTATTTCATATAATTTTTTATAGGGTTTAGCATTATTAAATGATAGTCTCTACTCTTCCATAATTGAGAGATAAATCTTATCAAAAGTCAGAGAGTGTCTCCTTCTAAAATCTAGGAGAGCTTACAAATGGGAAAGAAAAAATATCTAGGAGAAAGGGGAGAGAGGGGAAGCATGCCATTCAAGATCATAAAATGAGGCCCAATCACTTAGACAGGGTCCTAACCACTTTTGATTTATTAGAATTAATTATGCATCCCAACTAGCCATTCATTAGCTCCAAATAACTTCAAGCCCCTTATTGTCTTTGGAAGACATACTAGAAGACAAGAATTTGTCAGAGGTGTTGAGCCACAAATTATGTTTATGAAGAAAACACTTTAAAGGATTTGAAAAATACTTGAATTCTCTACCTATACTTTTGAAACAACCAACTCTCCTTGTTTTGATCCTTCACACCATCTCCAATTGCTTCATTATGAAGTCGAGGTCCTTATACCCATGAATCTAGATAGAGCCATGCCATGTCTACTTTGAGTGATGGTAAGTACCTACTTTGTCAAGGATATATCCATGTCGATAGACAATACACTTCTTAACAATCACACGTCCTCCCCTAATTCAATATCTGAGCATAGGTCTATATTATAGATTGAAAACCAATCAAATTTATTGGTTTTAATATAGTCATATGTTGATGTAGATCCACAAGTTACACAGCTTCATTGTGGACTATATTGGTTCATGAAAACCTCATTATGCCTCTAAAATTAAATGATGATGGGGCTTCATCATTAACAACCTTAACTATATAAGTATATCTACATAAAGGCATTCAACCAAGCTCTAATAATGATAAGAAGATCCTAAAATATCTGCTCTAGTTCAACTTGTATTGTGTTTTTACCTCTTTTAATATTTATCATTAATCTTGATCAAGGATTGGAGATTATATCACCTTCAACATTCATCATTCATCATCGATCTCTTATCCACATTGGATGAATACCATAGGATCTTCTTGTTGTGCATCATCAATATTGCTTTGTATAAATGAAAGCAAGCCACATATCTTATACTAGTTTAACATGGTTGAAACACTTATCACCTATGCATTTATATTTAAGATTCACCAACCTTTTGACCCATCACTCACTATTAGATCTAATCTATATGATGAATCATGAACCTTCAATCTACATGGGCCTAGTGGCTTTGTTGTCACTATGCACTATTAGATATTAAGATATTGACACTTTTTTCTTCATTTTTATGCTAACATTTTGACTTGATTCTCACCACTGATCTTGGGTGCATGATCAAATGCACTCCATTGGATCTTTAGGACCCACTGACACTGTTAGGTTATTGCTTGACATTAGATCTTTGGTATGATTAAATGTCAACCATTAATTTTGGAGCATTTTAATTCAAATGGATATTTTATGAGGTTAAAATTTGATGTTTTCATACACATTTAAGGATTTTAAATCCAAATAATTAATTATTGTATCTTTAACTTGATGTCCCCGTGCATGTTTTATTTTGCAAGTCTAACTTTGAAGCTTTATATCTTAAGTTAACAAGCTCATCAAGAAACCAAATTTGTATAGGATGATCTTGGCATGAATAAATTCATGTATATGCAATATTTTGGCTTTAGAGGCTCCATATTTATATTTATTAAATGTGCACCCAGATTGGTCTATCTATTTCTACATGACATGCTTGTGATGGTTTGGTTTTTCTAGGCTTGTGCTTGAATTTTCAAGGCTTAAAATAAGTCTATGAGACTGGTAAGACTTTATTTATGTCTATTAAGATCATGATCGCCATGAGAACCTATTGATCTTTACACTTTACAATATTATACTTGTTTCTAAGCCTACTTTCTAAAGATCAACAAATTGCACTTTAAGCTTGCTTACATTGTTTCAAAATCTTTGTAAGCAATATAAGATCTTCTTCTCTCATTTTATGTCCACTCATTCCATCTATAACTTTGTTCAATTAATCATTCCATACCAAGACCTCTATAAACTGATCCATTTAGGCAAATTTCTATATGTAGGACAAATTTGGCAAACATTTTTGGTGGCATCTTGGGGTTGTATGCCTATTATGCAAAGACTAGTGACCTTAAACTGATCCATTGGGCATGTGGAGTCATAGTCTTTTCTCTCAGTTGTCATGAAACTGACTCAAGGTTGACCCATTTCTAGAAAACCTCCTCTTGAAGCAAAAGGGTACAAAAGAGAAAAATAAACAATTATGTTATAGGCACTTATTTAAAGGGAAACACACAACTAAAATAAATGTGCTCAAATCACTTAGAGGAAAGCATGAAATCTATTCTAATATGTTAAAATATTGTACAATAGATGAAAAATATTTTAATAACAAATCTTTAAATGAATGCCATTGAATAGGATGGGTAATACCTCTCTATCCATTTAGGCAAGCTAGAAAACATTATGTTGTTTGCATCTATCGATCAAATAAAGACCACTTCATAAGCTATAAAACTTGGTATGGTTGCCTAGTTTGGCCTTATTTGAGTACCATTTGAGGACTATGTCCCCTTCCTTAAAGTCCCTTTCTATATCTATCTTATCAAAGGCTTTTTTAACCTGATCTTGGTATGACTCTAATATCTTCATTCCAAGGTCCCTAGTTTCTTCAAGCTCCATGAGCTCTATCATCTTTATGATCAAAGGGTCACTCTCCACCAACTCAAGATGATGGGCTAACTCCAATACATGTAGTTCAAGAGAAATGGGCCATTTGGATTCCCTTCCATATACAAATACAAATGGAGAATTGCCAATGGTAGCTTTGGTAGTCACTCTATCATCCCATAAGGTTGTCCTTAGCTTTATATACCACACTCTTTGATTTTCTTCCATGGTCCTCTCCTTATCAAGTTCTTGTTTATGGACTCTACCAATCCATTACCTTGGGGGTAGTAATTAGAGGATGTACTAAGGTAGATGCCCAACTTAAGTACCCACTCACTTATCTTCATACCAACAAATGCTAAGGCATTATATAACATTATATTAGTTGGGACACCAAACCTATTTCCTATATTGTTATAGAAGTCTAATACTACTATCTCATTAGCTTATTTTAAGGCAATTTCTTCCACCCACCTAGTAAAGTAATCTGTTATAGTGAGCACACATTTATTCCCTACACTTGAATATGGATTTATCATTCTTATGAATTCCAACCCCCATTATATGAGGGGTTACTCCACCTGGATTGGGTTGAGTGGAAGAGCTATGAATATTTATTTACCTACAAATAGAGCACACTTCTAACATTTCCTAAACCATGCATACTCATCTTTGAAAATTTTGGTCTAGTAATAACTAGCTCTCATTACCTTTATTGTTATTGTTCTTGGAGTAAAATAGTCTCCTATAATTCCATCATAAAACTGTTTCAAGAGCTTTGTCACTTGATTATCATTAATTCACCTAAGAAGTACCCCATTGAAGTATTTTATTAAAATAAAACCATCAACTAATGCATACGGTATGGATTAAAGTTTGAAATACCTTTTTCGCTTTGTCCAAACCATGGGGGGCATTCTCTTATCATCAATAAATGTGTCATGTCTTGGAGCTAGTTATTATAAAGTAGAGGTGCATTTATTTATGGGTTGTCTTATGTCACCAAAACAACATTTTTATCTTCTTAGAGATATTATACCATATGCTCACACAAGAATTTTCCTCTTACCATCTCGGTGAATTTTATCTCCACATCATACTCCATGAACTTAGTAATCTAGATTGCTCTTTTCTCATTCAAGTCTTTATTAAGGAAAAAATCCCTAACTCTAGGATGAGACACCATAAGATACACCTTGCTATTGGAAAGCATTGGTATAAATTTTTTGAGTCTTCTCAAAGCTATAATATCTTGATTTTCAAGAAAAGTGTAACTTAACTCATATCCCTCTAGCCATTGGCTTAAAAAGGCAATTGGTTGGTCAAGTCCTTCATCATTCTTCTGCATGATCATAACCAATATATTTTCAACATTGAAACATGTGTACAATATTAAATCCTTTGATAAATTAGGATATATGAGTAAAGGTGCTTAGGTAATGGCTTGATTGATGGACTCAAATGCTAATCTACCTTCATTTAGCCAAGAAAACACTTGGCTCTTCTTCAGCATGGTGGTGATGGGCTTGACCAGGTTTACAAAACTAGGTATAAACCTTATCACAAAGTTTATCTTCCCAAGGAAGCTCTAGATTCCTTTCTTGTGCTTAGGTAAAGAGAGTGTTAAGATAACACTTATTCTATTAGGGTCAATGGATAGTCCTTCCTTTAAGATAATGTGAACTAAAATTTTGCCTTCATGAATAATAAACACATAGTTCTTGGGATTTAAACATATCCCATACTCTCTGTATCTTTCAAAGATCAACCTTAGAAGGTCCATATTCTCACTATCATTCTCAGAGAAAAATAAGATGTTATCCAAGTAGGCTAGTATTCTTTGATTAAGTAACCCTTGGAAATCCATGTCCATGGCTCTTTAGAAAGTTATTATTTTATTTCACAACCTAAAAGGAATATTTTGGTAAGCATATGTTCCCCTATTGGTGGTGAAGGTAGTCTTATAATAATCTTCTTATCTTACCAACACCTGTTTGTATCTTGAATATCCATCTAAAAGGGAGAAGTGTTTTCAACTAGAAACTATCTAAATAATTTGTTCCATGGATGGTAAAGGATAGTGATATTTAAAAGAGACCTTATTCACATCCTTGAATTAAATACACAATTTGATCTCCCCACTCTTCTTCCTCAAAGGTACCAAATTGGTTACCCATGAGGAGTGCTTAATGAGAAAGATGGTCTTAGATTCAATCAATTTGGTCAATTATTTCCTCATAATCTCTTTAATTTTTTGGTTTACATGCCTTTTCTTCTACTTGATAGGTTTGGTATTAACCTCTATCTCTATAGTGTGTTGGGCCAACATGGGATCAAAAGCCCTAGGTCACTGTATTCCCAAAGAAAATGTTTGCATATTATTTACAAAGTTATATGAAAGCATGCTTCTCAGCTTTAGTTCTTACTTTTACAAGCTTTAGGAGCTTATATATGAAGATAAGGACTCTTTCATAGTTCTCTTCACTTGTTACCATCACTACCTTGTCTTTTCTCATATGGTCTACCTCATGGAAAATACCTTCAAGGGTGACTAATCATTTATGAAGATTATTAGATCTAAATTGAACTATTTGCTCTTCATATTATTTTTTAAACTTTTCTTGGTTTATTTAAGATAATTGTATTTCCTACCACAAGAAATAGGTGATTTTAGTCTCATTCTCAAAGACCTACCAATGAGCTTCAATGTCTAGCATTGATGGTCTTACCACCACTTTGACATGTGGTTGCACCTTGGTCTTTTTGGGGATATCAAATTGAGATCCCAAAGTTGCCAACATATCAGCATGTCCATTATAGTTCCTTGGTACTGCTTGGATGTTAAAGGCCTCAAAATCCTCAATTAGGTCTCACACTCTATGTTTTTAAGACTTCATCAAAGGGTTTTTCATGATATTTTCGCATATAACTTGGTACACTATCAATTCACTACTTGATCCCTCTCTTACTAGCCCATTAAAGGCCATGGATAAGACCCTCATATTTTGATGCATTGTACGAGTAATTAAATTGGAACTTGTAAGAAGATAAATATTTCTCATTTGAGAGGGATACTAACATTGCACATACACCCACTCCATGTTTGTTCCTTGAGCCATCAAAGAACAATTTACATAAGCCACTAGGATCTTGTTAAGGTCCAATGAGGGATGGCATGGATTTATTCTCTTCATGTAAGTAGTAGACACCCATGTCCCTCTCTTCAACACCTTTTAAAGGATCAACCAAATGATTATCATTCTATAGTTCATCTAAGAACATGTTAGGTATCTTTTCAGGGTGAGTGTTTAATTCTTGACCAACCATATGTTCATCCTCATCAAGGACAATGCAATTTAGGTTTATGATATCTAGCCCATAAGGTTCTATGTGGAACTGTGCAATGGTCTCAGCCTTAATAGATACTTTGGTTCCATATCTTATTCTGAATGTCATGTATGACCAATCTACTACAAGATAACCTATAATATTTATAGTTAATTCTATGGATAGGCATAGGGAGAAATGAGGAGGTATATCTAAGATCAACACATCTTACACCATTAAGACACTAAAAAAATCATGCAATGTCAAATTTAGGTCTTTGATTATGCTAGATGGCTTGGTAGAAGAACCATCAAGTTGTAGAACTCTTTTAGATTGGGGCTCAGATTTTAGACCAAGTTGATCAATTATGAAATTTGGCATCACTGAGGTCCTATCCCCATTGTAAACCAAGTAATTATGCACTAAAGAGTCACCAATTATTACTAAAATGTATAAGGGAGGAGGTTTTACCACCTTACTTGATTGTCCTTGACTAGTCCTTTAGTTGCATTAGTGAGAACCATATTTTCCTTGATTGGTGGTTTCTCAAAAACATTTCTTCATAATGACCCTTCTTGGAGGATGTCTACTTGACTAGGAATGGAGAGCATATCCCACTTTGGCATACTCACATTGTATCTTTTCATTTTTTCCATAATGTCGATGGGTGAACCACCAACCTTTGGCCATGCCTTGGGAGCCACAACTACACCTTGAGTTTGTGAGTTTCGAGAGACAAGAACATTCCCATAATTTTGATTCCTTGGAGAAATTGGAACCTTTGGAGTAACAAAAAGTCTATTTGGATTTAATATTGAAGGAGTAATGGTAGGAGGGTCTTTGACTACTTCTTGATTACCATTTATGTTCCTTATTTTGAACCTTGTATTAGCTACCACTGGGATGTGTGCCTAGCTAGAACTAGCCTACTAATTAAGTGCATAACACTCTTCTTCATCATAATTCACCATTGCATCACCCAATTAGCTTGGTTCTTGATCAAGGCTTTGACCTTGATGAGGCTCTTCTATTTTTGGCATCATGGGAACCTTTGTGTTTTGAGCTATAAGATCTTGATTATACACATATTTGGTAGCCTACTACCATTAATCATTAGAATCTTGATTGAATTTAGTGTTTGAGATAATGTATTTCCCAATATAATAATTCTAATACATGGTACCCTCAAATTCTTAAGCAAAATTTTTTTGAATAGGGGACAAAAGTGCTGGAAGTACTTGCAACATTTGCATTATAGTTGCCTTGTCTATTGTAGCTAGGTTGCCCCTACCCTTAAACTTGACCTTGACCTTGGACTTGGAAGTTTACTTTGTAGGGTGGCCTATTTTCTTGATAATATTATTGATGAGGTTGATATGAGGCTTGATAAGGCCTATTGAAATCTTTCTTCCTCTTAACATTCACTAGCTCATTTCCCAATGCCTAAAATATGCTCTTATGCTCTTGAAAGTTATTATGTTCTTGAGAATCATTAGATTGACTAGTGAAAGCCTTTTCTTGATTTGGTGAGTGTATAGTATAAATTTTGGGCATAAGAGGAATGATATCAAGGGGAATAATATAAATAAGGGGTGGTATGATCTCAGGTAACAAAGGCATTAATGGTCTAAGTGTAAGCTTGCCTACCTACACCAAGCAATTTTATGATCTGATTGCCACCTCATATGTAATTGATAATGTGTTCTCTCTCATATATTGGATAATTACTACAATGTCACTATTAAGGTCTTTTAAATAGTATAGGAAGGAAAATAGAGGGGTAGGTCTAATAGAGACTAGGATTCTATCCTAAGTTTTTTTAAACCTTATATTGAATTCTTGCATAACTTCATGAGGGGATATTTTTATTGTGGTTAATTATTTTTCAAGTCAAAAATGGTCACTTTTGTCTTCAAATATCCTACACATTGCATCCCCTAATTGGTCCCATGATATAATATAATTAGCATCAAGGCTTTTATACAAGTCTAGGGCTTTACCTTTGAAGGAGATGGATAATAACCTAATTGATAAATTTTCCTCTTTGATATCATGAATGCTGTAAAAGTTGGTTATATCCATGAGGTGCTTAGAAGGGTTTGTATCTTGGTCTCCAATAAAATAAAGGACACTCTTAAGAGATGCTACTAGAATATGATCATATTTTTGGAGGTCTAAAGCACATTGGCCATCAAAAGCCATAAAGGGGAAAGCTCTATGGGTTTCTATGGTAATAAAAGGGTTAAACAAAGATCTTCTTGTAAGGGTAGGCCTTATAATTATCTTAGGATTAAAGTTGCATTTATATGGGTGTGTATTAGCAAATATTAATATTTTTCCTAAATTTAAAGGTGGTTCAATAAATTCAAATGGAATAACTCTTGAAGTTGACATTATAATCACCTTTGACATGAGATGTATTCATTTCTCTTCTACCAGAATGTTGAATATTCTTTTAGAGTCGCTAGATGTTTTTTAGAATCTATAACACTGCAAATTGATCAAACTAGTATCAAAATTTGACCTTAATTTCTTTGAAAGTAAGTCTAACTAGGCATGCCAAAAAATATTGCAGATTTAATTTTCACCCTTTGAGAGATTTCTTCAGGATCTCTATAATTGAGCTACACTATGGGAATAACCCTATACTCTGGGTCACCTATGGTGGGGTTAAACCTCCGAAGAAGGCTAGCCTCCTCTTGATGGATAACTTATATTAATGTTACTAATAAGAAAAGGGGTAAAGGGGGGGAAAGGGCTCCTAAGAAATATAAAAGAGTGATGCACCAAATTAAGTGATAACTAACACAATCATGAAATATACACTAGAGAATCATAAGACAATACTAGCTTGCACAATCTCAAATTCTAGTTGATTGCATAAGTATTTCATACACTAGGTTCAGGAAGCAATGAATGAAGATAAGAGTAATTCTAAGATTCACATAAATATTACATTAATGGCATAAATATTATAATTCTAAACCTGTAATCCACTAGAAAACACCCTAAAATAATCAAGAAAGAAGACAAATGGGCATGGAAGATTCTCTTTCACAATTCCATCATGCATAAGCTTACTAAACATAGTTCAAAAGTAAGAGATAGGTAAAGAAAGTATTTATTAGCTTCAATAGGTATTTTATAAAATTTGTTATATGGTTTATAATTATCAAATGAGAGCCTTTGCTCTTCCATAATTAAGAGAGAAATATTATCAAAAGTGAGAGAGTGTCTCCTAAAATCTAAGAGAGCTTACAAATGGGAAAGAAATGATATATAAGAGAAAGGGGAGAGAGGGGGAGAATTTCATTCAAGATCACAAAATTAGGCCCCATCACTTCGATGGGGTCCCAACCACTTCTGATCTATTAAAATTAATTCTACATCCCAACTAGCCATTCATTGGTTCCACATAAAATCAAGCCCCTTATTGGCCTTGGAAGACATACTAGAAGACAAGAATTTATCAAAGGTGTTGATCCATGATTTATGTTTATGAAGAAAAAATTTTAAAGGATTTGAAAAATACTTGAGTGCTCTACCTATACTTCTCCAACCACCAACTCTCCTTATTTTGATCCTCCACACCATCTCCACTTGCTTCATTATGAAGTCAAGGTCCTTATACCCATAAATCTGGATCGAGCCATGCCATGTCTACTTTGAGTGATGATAAGTACCTTTTTTGTCAAGGATATATCCATGTTGATAGACAATACACTTATTAACAATCACACATCTTCCCCTACTTCAATATTTGAGCATAGGTCTATATTATAGATTGAAAACCAATCCAATTTATTGATTTTCCTATAGTCATTTATTGATGTAGATCCACATGTTACACAACTCATTTTGGACTATATTAGGTTCAATCAAAACTCATTATGCCTCTAAAATTTAATGGTGATGGGGATTCACCATCAACAACCTTGATTGTATAACTATATCTACTCAAAGGCATTTGACTAAGCTCTAATGGTGATGGGATGATCCTAAAATATCCACTTGGTTCAACATGGATTGTGTTTCAACCTCCAGTCTAAGTCTCATATCTTTGAATTTTAATACTAACCATAAATCTTGATCTAGTTTTTGAGATTATAGCACCTTTAACCTTCATCATTGACTGTCAATCTGTGATCCATATTAGATGAGCACCATTGGATCTTCTTATCACATACCATTGATCTTCCTTTGTATGAATGAATGTGAGACATAAATATTTTGATAGTTTAATGTTGTTGAGACACTTTTCACCCCTATATTTGTCTTTGAGATTCACTAACCTTTTCACCCACCACTCATCATTAAATCTTCTCTATATGATAGATCATGCATCGATGATCTACTTGGGCCTACTAGATTGGTCAGTCACTACACATTATTATATGTCTATTTAGGTACCCAATTTCTTTCCACTTGTCTAATTCATATTTATTCTAACCTTTTAAGTTTATTTTCACCATTGATCTTGGGTGCATAATCAATTCACTCTATTGTATTTTTAGGACCCACTGACACTATGAAGTTATCACTTGCCATTGGAACTTTAGTACAATTAAACACCAACCATTGCTATTGGAATATTTGAATTCAAATGGATATTTTATGAGGTCAAAATTTTACATTTGCATACACATTTAAGTATTTTAAATCCAAATGGTTAATTATGTAGCTTTAAATTGATGTCCTCACAAATGTTTCATTGTGCAAGTCTAACTTTAAAGATTTATATCTTGAGGTAACAAACTCATCAAGATACCAAATTTACATAGGATTATCTTGGCATGATTAGCTTAATGTATATACAATGTTTTGGCCTGAGAGGCTCCCTAGGTGTATTTATTAAATGTATAACTAGACTAATCTATCAATTTCAACATGACATGTTTACGATGGTCTGGTCCTTCTAGGCTTGTGCTTTAACTTTCAAGGCTAAAAATGGGTCTTTGAGACCTATGAACCTGATTTATGTCCATGAAGGTCATCTTCACCATGAGAACCTATTGATATTTACACTTTGTAATCTTAGACCTATTTCCAAGCCTACTTTCCAAAGATCAACAAAGTACATTTTCATCTTGCTTAAATTATTTCAAAAGCTTTATAATCAATATGAGATTTTATTATCTCACTTTAGGTCCATTCATTCCATCCAAAACTTTGCTCAGTTGATCATTCCATACCAAGACCTCTAGAAGCTAATTCACCTAGGGAAATTTCCATATGTAGGCCAAAATTAGCTAACATGTACCCAAGCCACTGATACCAACTCTAATGCTTCTAATAATGCTAAAAATTCCAATCAAACCCATAAATTTTTATTACAAATGCTTAATAAAATGAATACTTTTCAATTACATAATATAAATCAAATGATGAGAATGCAAAATCACCTTCTTCACCTTCAAACCCACCCCCAACTAATGCCTTGGGGCATGCATAATCAAAATTTTCCCCCACCTCCTCTTAAATATTCCCATGGTAATCTCATCCCTCAACCTCATCTTGTTAACAAGATAATTAAACATCTTAAAAATGAGCCTCTTATAACTCAAATTTCTAACATTGATATAGGAGGTATCACCCTATCATTTCTTACAATGGATCAATTGATCCTACTCTTCATCTAAAAACATCTAGAAAACTCTATAAATATAGGGTTAAATTAAATACCTTTCCCACTATGAGTCTATTTTCCAAAACCCTCACGGGTGATTCTTTATATTGGTACAACCAAATTAAAACTCATTATATTACTAGTTTGGAATATTTAGTAAATGCTCTAGTCGAAGAGTTCCAAACTAGTGATCTTATTGAGAATACCTTGGCCCATTTTATAAATTTTAGGAAACTTGAAAATTAAACCACCCAATATTTTGTTAAAATGTGTAAAATATTATCTAACAAATGTTAACATAACATGGTTGATGATAACCTTTTCCATCTCTTTACTAATGCTCTTTTTTCTAAGTTATAATACCAAGTCCACACTCTCCCTCCATGTACCTTGGAGGATGCCATTGACTGAGAAAAATTTCAAGATTTCAATATTCATCAATTCAAGCCACACCAACCTTCTACAGGAACTCATATCTTACTTAAGAATAAGAAATGTCATGCTATCAATGATGGTGTCATGAACTCTTATGATACCATTCACACTATTCAAGCTATTGTTCCTAACCAATCTTAAGAACTAGCTTCCCCTTCTCAAGAAAACATCAATCCTCATTTATCATTACCTAATAGCATTAACATTCACAAACCCATATCCTCAATTTAATTAATAAAACATCTACCTAGGCCTCTACCATAAGAACTTGATCCCACTCATCCTGTGAAATCTTGGTATGATCCTAACAAGTTTTGTTGGTTTCATGCTAGTCTGGGTCATTCTCATGAGACCAATAGACAAATTTATAATTTATCTATGGATTTTATTCTTGGTTATAATATTGATCATGATTTTATCATTCAAAAATGCCAAAAAACTTATGACATTGATTTTAAGGCTCATTAAAAAAATATTAAATCTCAATCCTTGAATCAAGCTAATGCTCATTTTGCTATCTATAATACCCTATTTTAAACCACCAAGACAACTAAGATAATCCCACCCCTTCCACAAATAATGTAGAAAGTCTTATTGACCCACCTCATGAAGAGAATGTGGTTAATATAACTAATATGTGAAGAGTGGTTGATTTCATTGACCCTTAACCTATTTACACCCCACCATTATCTCACACATTTCATGTTATCCAAGATTCTTCTCCAACTCACTTGAATGAGTCGGGTCAAGATGACATTATAAATTTTGATGACCCAATTCCAACTCAACCCTTAGATAACACTTCCCATTCTATTTATACCATCCCTCCATCTTCTTTACCTAACACTAATTACACTCAAGATTCTACTAATACTTATTCTAATGGTTTTCAAAACCAACATACACTAACTACTTCATATTCTCAACATAATTTAATTTTTTTTTCTAAACCTTCCCCCTCTTATCAGCATAAATTTCAATTCACTTTAGGTCCCCCTTCTGAGGACCTCCTTCAACACTATGCACCTATTTCTAACAGCTTTCTTATGGGTTATGATAAGTGGGATCCCATCATGGAACTCACTAATCTCCCATCCCAAATTCCATTTATTAATATTATGAGGGCCTTTTTGCATCATCAAAAATATATTATGCAACTCTTATTCAAAATGAACATCCCTCATCCTCCCCTAGTAGGATGTGAAGTAACCTTATCTAGATGTGACAATAACATATTACAACAATGTGAAGAGATGTCCATCTATGTTGATGAAATAATGGATACTTCTCTTTCCTTAAAATCTCCCACCACTTTTATGATATTTGAAGAGATTCTAATTCTTGTGAATGATCCTCCTCTATTCATTAGTGTTTAAATTAGAGATATCCAAGTCAAGCATGCCTTGATTGATGAGGTTTTTAGCACTTATGTTGCCTCTCTTTATTTTATCAAAACCCTTACATATTCTAAATGCAATCTCAAATCCATACACATGACATGTTAAGGCTATGATAAAAGGTAAATGCCTCATTTAGGTTGTGTGTGGCTTCCCATTACCATCCCACCTATCACCATTCATGTGAAGGTAATGATATGTAACTTTCCTCTATCTTATAACATCTTGCTTGGTAAGTTATGGACTCATTATATGAGAGCAGTTTATTCTTCTACATACTAATACATTACATTCCCTCTTAATTGAGATATCTATAGGATTCAAGGTGATACTAACCCTTATAATTTTTAACTATTCCAAGACCATGGTATCTTTAAGATTCTTACTCTTGAACCTTTGCCCAATGTTCCATTTCATGAGTCTTAATGATTCAACTTTCCTATCACTTCCACTTGAGATTACAATGCTCATCCCAAAATCATTGGGAATATTCCACCTAACCTCCTAGATTTTGATGATGATGAAACTGATGAGATCAAATTAAAGATTAAAACTTCTAATCTCTCACCTCATATCATCTCTCAACTTCCTACTTCTTTATAGCCTCATTCTTATAGACCACCTTGTGATGACATCCCCATTGTCTTTACTAAGACTCAACATTCCACTCATCAAACCTCATTAAATGACAATGTCATCCCCACTTGCATCATTGATATTCAAAAAATTGACTACGATGATGGTTATACTTTAGATGATCCATTCTTAGGTGGTCTTGTTCAGGCCTGTGATACTAAGATTATCCATTACCGTTCCTCTTTGCTTTAGTATTTTCATCCTTTTCATATTTCAACATATATCCTTCCTAATTTTATTATGTTTCCTCTTTATCATAGGGTAGAGATGGTCCAAACACATCTATTTTCTAAAGAACCACATAAGAGTATGCTTATGGATTATGTAATGGCTAGGCCTTATCACTTTGCTAGGTACCCTAACCCCTATATCCTTATTATCCCTAAGATGCATTCAACCCTCCTTCAGCCTTATATAAACCCTTCCCACCCCTTAGTAGAGCCTCCTTTGAATCCCATTCTTGCTACCACTTTAGTTGAGTCTATCCTTGATTCTGATCCCATCACTCCTTCCATTAAGCCTAGTTTAGTCCCTTCACTAACACCACCTTCTCTCAGTGATGATTTACTTCATTTACCACAGATGGATCCATTTCCCACCAAATGAGATAACAAGCCTTCCCAAAATATTTTCAATTTTGTCACACCTCCTATTATGAGTACCTCTACCAAGCCTACTGATAGGCATATTTGTTGCTTCCATAGCATAGATAATCATTCATCCATGCATTATCACAAGCTACAATAATATATTAATACTTTGTGTCTTATCCTTCAATCCTTAAATAAGGCCATACCTCCCTTGAAGGTACTAGATAAATATATTTCTAAAATGGAGAGGTGTATTATCTTTATCACTAATGTGGCACCCATCACACTGATTATTTTTGCATCCTTTGATAGCACCTTAAAGATCATATTTTAAATATTCCCACACATTATACCATTCCTCCCACAAGTAATTATTGTCAGAACGTTCCTCCTTCTTCTCCTATGGTTCCATCCCCTCTTATAGTCCCTTTGTCACCTCCTATTCCTCCACCCAAGGACCTTCCCTCACCTGTGGGTCCTTCTCCACCTATGAGTCCCTCACCTATGGATCTTCCTCCACTTATGAGTCCCTCACCTATGGATCCTTCCCCATGAATGATCCCTTCTTCTCCTATAAATTATACTCCCATGTATCCTTTTTAGAATACCTTACTTAATATCCCTCTTCAACATGATCCATCAAGCATTCCTACCTTTTTTATTGAGGAGATTAGATCTAAAATATTTTCCTAGTTTTCACTGAAGATATATGAGACATTAGTTGTAATTCGCATCCAAATTCATAGAGATTATCATATGTTATAGATAATGTGTGTGGGAAAATATATCAGTACTTATGAACACATGCATGGTATTCTTGCATTTTCATTTGGATTGGACATGTGCTCCAATCTTATCTTTATCTATTTGTTATATCATTTGACATTGTGTCAAATTCTTATTTATTTTACATGGTGACTTTACTTTTGTACTCTACATTGCTTATAATTCCATTTATGTTTGCTTATGGATGTTTTATTCATCATTACTTTCTTTGTCTTCTTAAATTTCTTTCTTATAAACTCCCTTTTTTATTTTCATGATTGTTTTCTTTCTTATCTCTATATACATAGATAATTATCATTGTGACTTGGTTATATAAACCTGGTTCCCTTTAGTCATTCATTCTTTACCATGTGATCAGATAGTAAATAATTAATCTCATTATAATCTCCTTTTACTAGTCCACTTTGTATCTCCTTTTTTCCCTTTATCCCCTTTTCACAAATTAAGCATATACATAGTTGAGACTTGAAATAACATGTTGGTTCATTGCTAAGCCTAAGTGTTCTAGTCATTCTTGTCTTTGGTCACTTAGCTTCCTTTAGCCTAAGCTTATATCTCATTTATGTGTATCACTATATTTCTCATGATTGGTCATTCCAAATTTTTATGAAGGAGAAATCTTAAAAATACTTAAAAACATCCAAAATCCAAAATCACTTAACAAAGGGAAATGATATAAAAGGCAAAAACATCCAAAATTCTTAAAAACTCAAATCAAACTAAAATACATGATTCAAATTACATTTCCTTCTTATAGTCAAAGATAAAACTCCAAAGTTGGTCTTATGATAGAGCCAAGGTCCATTGGGGTGTGGTAGGCTAGTAGATTAGAAAAGGAGAATAAAAAAATATTTTAATGATACCTATTTTCTCATGCAAGTACCCAATCTTTGTATTAGATCAATAATTTGTAAGGGGTCCTAAGGAACAGGGAACATGTCAAGGGAAGGTAGGTCCATTTTACTTTTTTGTACCAATCTACCTTCATGAGTTGATCTTATTAGCATGCTTATTCACGTACACATCTTTGTGTCTATAACAAATAGGTTTCCTTTATATATTGATATTCACTAGTCACATAATGCCTTTGCATGTCCTTAGTATGCCTCATGTCTCCTAAGTTCTTCTCATAATATGCCTAAGTTATGATTTTTACATTCCCTTTTTTAATCCCTACATTCCTCATATTTCCTCTTGAGAAATATTATTTTTTTCACTAATCACTCCCCTAGGGATTCCATTTGTGAGTTGTATTCTAAGACCATGGATAGGACCTAGGCTTCCTCATTAGTTACCACAATTTCTAATTCATATTACCAACATCCCTTATTCCCAAATTTTCACATTAATTCCACCTCATTGGTGTTCCCTCTATGATTTACAGTGTAAGACCATGGATAGGACTTGGCCTTCCTCATAAAATTTTCCAATAATCTAAGTCACAATAAAAAATTACATGTGTCAAATATGAGATCAGATGTGATTGATCATGAATTTACACGTCATTGACATGCTTCCCAACTTGATTTAGTATGTTTTATGCTTACTTCATTACTCTTTCAATTTTATCTTCTTATTTTTTTATTACATGTAAGAATCGAACCATTTCTTGAATTTTTCATACTTCTCAACTTGAATTGGTGTGATAAATTTAAGACCACTTTGGCCAAATTTTGTTTTTTTTTATACTTCCCAATGTGATTTAGTATGATCGATTAAATTTATTTATTTATTTTTATACCATTTTTCCTTTTACATATTTTACACAATATTACACTATTCTCATACTTCCCAGCATGATTTAGTGTGATTTTACTTGTTTTAATTTCGTGCCAATTTTTCTCTTGGTTTAAAATTTAAAAAAATTGCCATATTGTTTACCACCATTCAGTTATTTATACTTAGTCATTTTATTGTTATTAGACATTTCCCAACATGAAACAATGTATACTACATTTTTGATTGATTAGATTTTACCAAGTCTTTTTGTCTGTTTCTTTTTAACCATGCATATGTCTTACATAATGCTTCAAAATAAACCACATTAAATATATTTCCTATGGCATATATAAAAAAATCTAAATACATGTGCTAGAAAGAAATATATCCAAGCATCCATAACCACAACCATAATACAAACACCTAAAATCAACATCTAACTACTAAAATAAGACACACACACACACACATAATGAGTTTTAATACAAAAATACAGCCATATACAAAGCTCCATCTCAATGGCTAGGCCCCATCATGCCTATATCATTTCCTAGCCAAATTTCCCATAAACATGCAAGAAATAAATATATCCAACACACACACACACACACACACACACACACACACACACACACACACACACACACACACACACACACACACACACACACACACACACACACACACACACACACACACACACACACACACACACATCATGAGTTTTAGTATAAAAATACAACTATATGAAAAGATACAAGTCTATGGTTGGGCCCCATCATGCCCATGTTGTAACCTAGCCACGTTCCTCAGAGATGCCTCAGTCTGAATCCTCTAAATAGAATGATATAAATATGTTGTCCAAGATCTTAATCTTGATACCTTTCCCTATATATGAACCACCTGGGCCTATACCTATCCAAACTAGGTCAATGTCACTAGATGTACCTCTCTTTGCTAGGCATATACCTATCCCATATGTGTCACGGTAGCTAGATGTGCACCTCTCTCCTCATCCAAGTCTTTCCATGATCATGTCTCTCTTACACCCACCCCTACCAATGGTTTCATTCCCTCTCTATGTTCCTATAACCACCTTGTGGCCTCTATAGCTAGTTTGAACTAGATCACTTGAGCTAAGGTAGATGGTACCATGGGATCCTCTAGTGTTACAAGTTTATATGGAATCAACTCCTCATCTAGGATATCATGGAGTGATCCCCTCACTAAAGACCCCCATCTAGTCTCCTCCTCCTTTATAAAACCTATAAAATTAAAATAGATAGATATTAAATAATTTATATATCTCAAAATCCATCTATCTATACTCTATCTCAAATAAACTTAGGTAAAAATTTAAACCATCTTTTATTACCTCGATATGTGTCTCCTACTACCATCTCACCATATACATGACCATCAAACATAGTCTTCCCATTAGCATGTTATCCAAGAACCTCATCAATAGGTCACAACCCAAAAGCAAACCCTAGAGTTTCCACTTGTGCCCATCTTAGGCTATACTTGAGTGGTCTCTCTATCACCCAACTCTATCTTATCCTACTTAATGGGTCATCTAGGATGACTAATGTCTCTTCTCTCTCATATTCCAACTACCTCTATTGATGTTATGTTTGAGGTGGTTGTTGATCCTTTGGTTGTGGTGTTGGTGGTGGTACCTCTAATACTCCTGCCTCTAAATTTATCTCCTCTCTCATTACCCATCATGATTGACCCATCCATGGTATCTCATGACGCAGTCTGATCACTAGCCTAGTAACTAGTGGCCCTAGTCCTCCTCTCCCCCTTGGATCTCTCACATTCTAGGCCCAAAATATGGGCACCACTATCAGTACCACTAGGTGAGGATGTCGCATCTGTCTTAGTAACCATGACACTAGATGTGGAACCATCTACCATGTATAGTGGTTGGTAGTCTCTGCCCATGCCAATGCTAGTGCCATTATCTCCCAACTTAGCCACACCATAGCAATGTGCCCATAATGATACCATACAATGTCTACTCACCTCACCATCTATAGTGCTAGCATGTGGGACACGACTCATGCTACATGATCCTACTGCCACCTTTGTACCCAAGGCAACCTATCATTAAATGCATGGGGTAACCCAATCAGATGATACATAAGGAACTTATCATATATCCATACATTTAATAATATAATAATCCCTATTAACTTTTACCCTTTATACATCACACCATACATGTCATGCATAAGATATACCTAGACGATAGATCCTAAGTCATACAATATTCCATGATCTAATATTATATGGTATAAGGCTATCACAAACAATGGTACTTTACCATCTGACTTATGACATAGCACCTATGCTATCACAATTCCTATCACCACCTTTTAGATATCCCAAATAAATGAGTTAAAAACATAAAAAAACTAACTCTCAAACTAGGGTATATCCTCTCTGAACTCATCGGCCATATGGCTAAGGCTCTCCTCTCCTCACCATCTTGTATTCATGTGACCACATGTGTACCTACTATAGGCAATCCTAGGATAGCATGGACATCCTCTAAGGTGATATCCACCTCTATGGTATCCCCTTCCACCTCCTACATAAATTTATTAGTCAACCATTCCCAGGCTCCTAGGAACATGACTAGCAAATCCAAACTCAGTGAAATCCTACACGTCTCTATAATGCCTCATAAACCTACTACAATCAATTTGGCTCTATCATTAATATACAATCACTCCAATAGGTTGGGAAGCCATACCATGTCTATTAAACACCAAAATCTAGGATGTCCCTATAACCATAAAACAACAAAAGATGTATTAGATCCTCCATGTCATTCATAATCAAAATACATTCTTTTCAAATTTTAACAAAAATAGGTCTAATTTGCTTTAATTTATTCATTTTTGATCAATTAGATCTATGTTTAGAATACTCAGCCCTTTTATCCCTTAGTCAGCCATTCTAGGCCTTTTTATCACTCTTTTGGCCCATTTCATGCATTTTTGTACTATTTTGGTCACTTAGTCAAACACTAAGTTGACTAAATTTTCCTTATTTTGACTAGTTGACTTTACAAACTAAGTCAACCCTTTACTATTCCCCTCTTAGTACTAATTTTATAGAGTGTATTTTTCTACTAGGTTGGTAGTAATATATAAAGTCGACAACATGGAAAACATACTAGGTCAACACATACCTACTAAGTCAGTAGTGTGGATTTACTAAAATTTCAACCTACTAGGTCAACATAGTTGCTTTTGTCTATCAACTCCTTACATTTTCAGTAATAAATGTCCTTTGGCAGTTATTACTCTGATCCCTTTAAACCCATTTCCTTACATGATTATTCCTAACCTTATAAATATTTTTGGGTTCATTTAGATTCCTAGAAATGCTTTAAAACACAAATTTCTAAAAAACACTTAAAATCAATAAAATATTTAAAAACTAGTATGATATTCTCAATTTCCTACTTGTGTTACAATCACTACCGCCATTGGGAGTCCCTCTCATCTCGCCTATCATTTCCTCACCATCCTATCTCATTTGGTCTCTTAGAGTTCTTTCTCTCTCACCCATAAGTCAAAAATAACAAATGACTTCCCTTTGACCCTATTTAAACTTACTTTTCATAAAGCTTAATCTTTCAAATATTTTTCATTAGATTTCTAATTTTGCCTATATCTTTGGTTATACAAATCCATTTTTCAAACCATAAAAAGTTTAGAATCATGATGATGTAAAGAATTATTTTCACTACTATATGCTTATTTTCTAAAACTTTTGATTTTTTATTTTTTACACTAACTTCTATAGGTTTGCCTAATGTTCTTCACATTTGGATGCCTTCACTTATCTTACAGTCTACTTATTTATCTACAACACTAAAGTAAGTAATGTTTTATGTTTTTTAATTATGACCTTTCATTTATCTTATTTTTTTCTTACTATATTTTACTTAGCATCAACATTATGTGTTATCATGTTTTATTCCCAAAGCAGCATCTTTTGTTGCACTTACATGACACGTGATGAGATTCGAGTGGGGAATATGTATACACATAATATTTTAAAACTTTTATAACTTACATGCATTTTATATCTTGTAAGAACCCATCAAGTCTCAATCTCTCTGAGTACACACCTTAAGGGGTGTACCAGGAAAGGGGTGGGTAGACCATTGGTGCTTTGTAATATTTTTGTCCATTTAACCACTTGTTATCTACACACTTGCCTTTTCAAAACCTTATCCCTAATCTTTTTATTTTTTATTTCACACTCTCTAGTCATTACCACATTTTATCCCCATTTTCCTAACCTTGAACCCTTTTTAACAATTCATTATACTAGGTCAATCTTGAATAGTTTTTAACCTTAATTTCTTGTACTAGGTCAACTAGGTTAACCCTATATAGTTTTGGGTAAAATTCACTTAGGGTCTAGGTTGGTTCTTGGCTGACCTAACCGATGACCTAGTGAATTCTTGTCCTTGATTACACTAGGTCAACTAGGTTGACCCTTTTAGTCAAGATTTTTAGAAGGGCTTAGGGTTAAATCTTCTTATATATACAATTTCATTTTGTCATTATTTATAAAAGAGAAGAATTCAGAGATATTTCACATTTTCTTTTCCACCACTCTACTTGAGGATCAATCTTAAGGTTTTATACTTTCTTTGAAGATATAGATCTTGTCTTGTGGAGAAGTCTTTTGGAAGTATTAATAGGTTGTGTAGCCTAGATCTGATTTATCCTTGTAATCCTTACATACCATAATAACCTATTTTGGAGCATCTTGGCCAAGGAAGAGATTGAGCCTTGTTGGGTTCATCTTCAGATATAAGTATTCCCAACTTTGTTCCTCCTTTGTAAGATTAAATAGATATGAATTTATACTTGTCTTCCATGAATTAAGATTCTGTACACATTGATGTGAGTATATGTCTCTTATGCATGTTTACTTTTATTGTTTCTAACCCCCACTTTGTGCCACAAACTTTGGTGAGCACTAGATTATATTTTCTTTACTTGTTATTAGTTTAGTGAGATATCAAAACATAAGACTTCCTTAGGGTTATTGCATGATTATGCTTTATTACAGGCTCTAAAACCCTCCCTAGAATAGTGTATTATGATAATATATCCCCTAATCAGGTCTAGTGGATCCCCATAGTGGTCGTGTTCTTGATTATCTAATGTGTCCCCAATTAGAAGTGTATGGTATGATCTATATTCTAAGAGTTAGGATTAATTTATAGACATGATGCATTTATGATTGCATACACCTTGCATCCCACCACTCTTCAGCTCTTAGACAAGACTATACCTCCCTCAAAAATATTACCTAAGTATATTCTTAAGTACATAGAGGTATATTGTCTCTGGCACCAATGTGGCACAAATCACACTAATCATTATTGCATCTTTTAGTAGCATCTCAAGGATCACCTCCTAACCATTCTTTCACCTTCTGCCCTTCCTCTCATAGGTCACCCTCACAAGAAGGCTCCCCTTTCTTCCACCATAGCTCCACCTCATGTGGTTCCATCTCCACCTATGAGTCTTATTGGGACCAACATATCCCCATTTTTTGAAAATTTAGAACCTAAAGTTTGAACATGAAAATTTAGCATGATGAGTTCATTTATAGAATTTAAATATCATCCACTTCCTATAATCAAGCTTAGTTTTTTAAAAAAAAATTGGACTAACATCACTAATAAATGGCTTTGATTGCTCTAGTTTTAGGGTCTATGCCATTTGTCCCTAAGAATTTCATGTTTCAAAACTATGGCCCAGGCCCTCAGTTTAAATTTGAATAATGGTGGGAACTAAATTTGTTAGAACCCCTTTAAATCCATTTTGAGACTTAAGAATAAAGCTCATGTTTTAAGCTTTGTCATGTTTTTCAACACAACTAAAACTTAGTCTAAATTCTTTGGTCTTATTTATTACTTTTCCCTTTAAAGGTTCCTTTGTATGCCTAACCTTCATTCTAAAAGGTCCTTTTAATGTTTCTTAACATACCCTAATATGTTAATCCTAATGCCCCAACATATTTTTTAAATACTAATGGGACCTTAGTCTTAACGTCTTAGCCTAAATTTTGTTGTCCTGAGTCCACTTTTATGTTAACTCGCCCCCCTTGTTTATACCTTAGCCTAAGGTTTTAATTCTAAGGCCCCAATATATGTATTAATATAATCAAGACCTTAGTCTTAACACCTTGCCTAAGCCTTTTATATCTCTATTGATCGTAAACTCTGCACTGTTACCATATGTAAAAAAATTATCTATGGATCCTTTTGTCAAACACTCATTTTCTCAAAATACTCAAAGGAATTGCAATAATGTTTGACCTTTTAAAATGTGTTTATCAAGGTTAATCAAGATTGGATTTCAAAATAGGATGAATTAAAAGTCATGAATTCATTCATTATCCATTCACCCTATCTCTAAACCTGAAGTTCCAATTCTCCATTAAATTATCATAATTAATTCAATTTACATTCAATCATGAATATTTAACTACATCAATAAAAATATGGAAAAATAATGTACTATCAAAAGTATAGATGACAACCAAATTGAAAACTAAGTTCATCTACTGCTCAGACTACATCTCTAGGTTCACTTAAACATGATCTGATTTATTTCCATGAATTACAAGTACATGGCCAAAAACTTAAAAATTGTCTAATAGATCCTCTAAGATTGCAAAAAATCAGCAATAGACCTTTGAAAAGTCCCAGTACTCATGGTCAAACTTTCAACCTTCTTATCGTGAAAGAAATCTTGCTTTCCTGAAGTTCTTTGCCAAAAGTATCTCTTCAAGGATTTAAAAATTGGCTCAAATGAACTCAAATTAGGAAAATAAATACATCACCAGAAGTGTCTCAAATTTTATAACAATTTTCCAGTTTATTTCAAAGGCTGAAAATGCCTCTAAATTCCTCAAAAATGGTGATTTCTATAGACTCATCTAAACTACCCACTATTCAGTCTGCTAAGTTCTAACTTCTAGATGCCTCAAAATTAAGGATATATGCAAACTGGTTTATTTTGGCCACTACATAGTTGCCAAGGCTTAGTATTCAAATACCATCTTACAGTTTTATATGGATATTCAACCTCTGAGCATAATGGTTAAATGCTTATCCATTTTACCAAAATGAGCCAAGTTTGAATCCTATTGGCTTTGTTTTGGGTATTTGCCAAAATTCTTTATCCCACATTTGGCATGGGAAGATTGATTTGTTGTTTTTAAAATTGGTCACTCATGATGTATGTCACTGAATAGCCTTTTGTTGGTAAGGCTAAGTGTGATCAATGGTTGTTCATGTGGCTTAACCCAACTTAGGGTATTGTTGGCATTGGCATTCTCTGTTGGGCTTTGGTAGTTCAAATTTTTGACTCAGCATTTGATTGGAACAATGTATGGGCTTGGTGACTTGGGTATATTTGGGTATGCTATGATTAGTTGATAGTTTTTGGAATCCTTGAACCTTTGACCTAAGCTTGGCACCATAGAACATTCTCAAGTATGACAAGTTGGCTGACTTAGCTTGAGTTTGTGATTCAGGTTATGAAAACTAAACTCAATTATTTTACATGATCAAACTACCATGTGGCACATCCTCATTGGTCCACTTTACTACCATATCATCATTTTGACCAAATTTGATTGTAACTTTGACTAGCCATAACTTTCACATGAACTCAAAATTGGTCCATTCAAAATGCATCACAAATCTCTCAATGAGTTATACACCATGAAACTGGTTTAAAAATGTTACATGATGATCAATTTTTCTAGTATTACCATTGACGACTTGTTGATCCAAAATTTGACTAGCTGTATCAAGAGAAAATGAGCTTTATTTCTTGAGTTTCACATATATTTTAAAAGCTCTTGATGAGCTTTACATTATGCCAGTGGTTCCAGGACCATTTGATATCATTCCAAAAATGACCTCTAGATTACACCTCCCCACTAAGAAGGCTTTCGATCCACCAAAAGTTGGTACTTGACTTGATCCTCTAAAATGCCAGTCAGTTCTAAAGATACTCTGATGGGTATTTTTAGTCTACTCAAGTTCCACAACTATGCCTATGATGCTTGGAATAATTAGTTGATCATACCTTCCATAATTCCTCTACTATTGCATGACCATCAATAGCTTCTACATAGAACTAGGGTTTAGAATGTGATGACTTCATATACTACACAACTTCACAATAACCTCTACAAAAATAATCCTAGTGATTTTTTATGTTTCACGGCCTTAACAAGCCTTTACACAAAATTCTATTGATCTCCTCTACTGCATAGCTTCAACGAGCCTCTACATAAAATTCTAGTGATCTCCTCTACTGGATGGCTTCAATGAGTCTCTACATAGAAGTCTAGTGATATCCTCTACTACATGGATTTAAAGAGCCTCTACATAGATATTATATTCTATGTGTAGATCCACATCCTCCTCTAATGCATGACCATCCAAGGGCCTCTACACAAAACAATGCATGGATAATAGCATGTCCATCAATGTCTTCTTCTACAATCTGCTAATGATAAAAATGGAAAAATCATACTGATTCATAACTCAAATTATAAAAGGCATAAAAATAAGGCATGAGTTACACTAAATCCTACAACTTCTAATAAAGATCACAACATCCATCAAACTATTTACCCAACTATCATATTTTGTAAGTGATGAACTGCCAAACACTACAACAATCACCAATGCAACTGAAAAACAAGTTTCTTAATGCAAGAAAAATACATTAATTGTTGTGATCATGTCATAATATATTACCCAATGGATCTTTAAAATGATTAAAAAAACTATGGAGATAAATAATAGTGTATAGTGTTTAACATTACAAACATTGCCCAATAGGGTCTTACAAATGCATCCAAACATACACATGCCAAAAATAGATGCATCCTACAATAGTAGTTATTTTGTAACAAGTATTGTAGGAAAATTGAACCCTACCCAATAACCTATATACTAAGATCAATTCCCCAAGCTGATTAATGAATTAAATTCCTTAACAGTTCAATAGGAAACTCATAAAGTTAAAACTCGAGATTCCAAAAATAGAGCCTTTCAAAACTTAAGTGTGAGAATTAAAAACTTCACATGATAAACATGTCTTGAAGTGTTCTCATAGTAGATCTAAAAATTCATATTTCAAAGTGAGGTAAATTTCCTTATCAACATACAACAAGAATTCCCAACAATGCTTTGAAACATTAATCCACTAATCATGACATCATGAAATTTAGAAATTGTTTACAAACCCTCTTTATCAGATTCTCCTATTTAGGGTGTTTAATTTCCTTAGTGGATTTACTAACATCTACATGGGTTGATTTAACAAAAACTTCATTAATTAGCTTATCAATAGGTTTATAGACCATCTTCTTCTTACCATTACCAAGATGGTGGGATGGTTGAATTTTCCAACACTTCTCAACCTGATGTCTACTCATGTTACAATGTGTACAGTAGTTCCTCTATGTGGGTGAGGTTACCCATTTTCCATTTCTCATTTTAATAGGATGAGATTGGTATTTATCACCTGCAAACTTCTTTAGCAATGATTGCCTTTTCTAAAAATATGTACTAGAATGATTTCTTAATCCATAAAACATGTAAGGAAAAGCATGTAACATCTTCTGAATATTAAAGACAAATTGCTTAAATGGAAAGAGTGCATCAGAATTTTTAGGATTTAAATTCCTATTGGTGTTATTTCTAGTGTAATAATGAGGAGGTGGAATCTCAATACCTCTTTTACCTAATTTCTTACACTATTCACCATTCCTTCACAGGGAGGAATTTTATACTGCTAGTGGCCTTAAATCTTGGCTATCAGAAGCTTGTCCTCTTTTAGTAATGAATAAAATCTCTCCAAATCCACTTTCTCACTAGCATAACCCAATCTTGCATGATGAGATATATGTTCTACCTATATTGGGTTAGCAATACCTTGGCCATTCTTTCCAAGGCCCCTTCCATCAAATCCCATTTTCAGTAATAGTTTAGATCCAATGCCCTTAGCGTGTTTTTCAAAACTACCAAAAGTAACATCTAAAATATCTAAAATTGAATGAAAGTAATTACCAAATGAATAAAGTATAGTGGACTCATCATTCATAGTGCTTACATCTATAGTGGAAGGCAATTGGTGAAGACTGTGTCTTTCTCCACTCTGTATCTGTGCCAAGGGCTCATCCTTGGCTTGCAACTCAGATTTCAAGTGAGCAATCTCCTCATCCAAGGAGTATAACCAAGCCCTCAAGAAAGCATTCTCTTCATAAATCTATTGGTTAATTGATTCAATATCATCAAGCTTATCTTTGTTTGACAACTTTCCAATGGTTTCATGCCCCTACAAATAACTTAATCCCATAAACTACACACTATAAATAGAATATCAACAAGGTAAAAAAGTCTGAAATACTATGAAAAACTAAACTAAACACAAATGATATCTAATCCACATAATCAAAAGTTAACCTTTCACACTAACTACTCTGATACCAAACTTTTAGATGCCTCAAAATTGAGGATATATGTAAACTAGTCTATATTTTGGCCACTACACAGTCTGTCAAGGCTTGATATTCAAATACCATCTCATGACTTTATATAGTCATTTGACCTTTGCATATAATGGTTAATTGCTTATCCCTTTTACCCAAATACGCCAAGTTCAAATCCCATTGGCTTCACTTTGGAGATTTTCCAAAATTCTTTATCTCATATTTGGCATGGGAAGATTGATTTGTTGTTTTTAAACTTGGTCCTTCGTGATGTATATTTCCAAATAGCCTTTTGTTGGTAAGGCTAAGTATGGTTGGTGGTTATGTTGATGTGGCTCGAACCAACTTGGGGTATTATTGCCATTACATTCTATGTTAATCTTTGGTGGTTTGAATTTTTGACTTAGCATTTGATTGGAATATTGCATGGGCTTGGTGACTCAACTATATTTGGGTATGTCATGATTAGTTGATGGCTATTGGAATCCTCAAACCTTTGACCTAAGCTTGGCACCATGGAACATTCTCAAGTATGACGAGTTGGCTGACTCAGCTTGAGTTGGTGACTCAATTTATGAAAACCAAACCCAATTTTTTTACACGATTAGAATGCCATGTGTCATGTCCTCATGATACACTTTACTACCATGTTATCATTTTGACCAAGTTTGACTATAAATTTGACTAGCCATAACTTTCACATACAGACTCAAAATTGGTCCATTCAAAATGCATAAAAAATCTCTCAATGAGATCTACAGCATAAAACTAGTTCAAAAATGTTTTATGATGATCAATTTTTCTAATTTGACCAATTTTGACCACTTATTGACCCAGACTTTGACTAGGTACATCAAGAGCAAATGAGATTTATTTATTAAGTTTTACATACCATCAAAAAGCTCTCAATGAGATATACATTGTGCCATTGGTTTTTAGACCATTTGAGATCATTCCATAATGACCTCCAAATCATTTGTAATCCTAACTTAACTTCCTTACATCTTTTATAATCAAATGGCTCATGCTTTATCACAAAATTTAATTAGAATGATGTGAGAAAAGTCTAATAGAACCCCACATGTAGCCCATTGGACCAATCAAGTTTAAACTCTCAAATAATGATTGATGGCCCTCATTTTGTCATGAAGACTTGATCAGATGGATTGAGGCATAGTTAAAAAGGCAAGGGATTATAGAAGACCTGGATGATCAACATGTTTCACCCTTATATTCGATGATCAAAGATAAATAGGTCACCCTGAAAAAGTGGCTAGTCATAAGCAAACTACTAGATCATGATCCTAAGTCTGATACTTCATCGTCAATTAAGATCAAATGGAATGGATTAATTCCAAGATCTTGGGAAGCCCCATAGATGTGCCAAGTGGCATTCTCACATTACATCATAACAATTTGAGGAGATTAAAATTTACATTCTTATAACCATCATTTGACATCCATGAGAATGTATTTGATGTTTGTGCAACTATCAACTTTAAGGCCATCAAATTAAAAAACTTCATTAGCCTAAAATTGACATTCGCACAACCATCATTTAACATTCATGAGGACATATTTGGCATCCATAAGACCATAAAATTTAAGATAATGAATTATTATGCTCAAGGTCAAAATTCACTCCAAAATCTTTTTGAAAGGCTTGGAAATGGGTTTACATGCTAAGATAAGTGCTCAAAAAATGTGAAAAGTCTTCAAATTGCAACATGTGGAAATGGTCTTGTAACTTAAGTATGCAAAATAAACCTAGCCTATGTCTATAATTTAAGGTACCAATGAAATTTTATTCAAACATCACGGACCTTAAATTACAGAATTATACTACATCTTATTTTAAAAAGAGAGTCCTTATAGTGTAAAATTTATACCAAATGCATCTAGCTAAAGGTTTCAATGTGTTTTGTCAATACAATAAAATCCTATGTGTTATTAGACCATTATGTTATGTTGATCCTTTCAAGCATATTTTATAAACCTTGACATAAATATTTTAGACCAATATTTACATTATGTTCATTAAACATAACGTAAACATTGGCCTAGAATACGTAGGCCATGGCCCCTCCCCTTGCATATAAATCAAAAAACTTAAGCATAAACCCCTTAGCCTAAGGTTTATTTCATGATTAATAAGCAAAACAAACCTTAGCCTAAGAGACTTAAGCCTAAGTCATGGTCTTAATAATGAAATAACTTAATGTTTGGTAATCTCCATAGATCTATATTTTGTGCTTCATCATTGGATTTTGATCCAATAATGTGAAGGCTCCCATAGACTTTTCAATGAGGCCCTGATAACCCACAAGTTCAATGCATGGTGAAGACCCATTTGAGATAGAGCTAACATGATAATCCAATAGTTTATGCTTCATTGGTGAGAGATGATCCAATGGTGTGAAGGTGCTAATGAATTTTCAAAGGCCTATGAGCTCATCATGTGGTCAATGCTCATTCAACAAAGGACTATCATAAGATTTAAAGCATAGAAAAGGCATGCAAAGGCACCAAATGCCACAACCATAGGGTTTTTAATGGTAAGATCCAATCATAGGCAAGGTCCTAGATTATGATCAATAACTCACACTAATCCAAGATTCTAATCCTACAGAGTGAAATAAAGAAAGGTATTTTAAATACCAATAGCTAGTGTTCAAATGGCATTTATGAAAAATGCCAAAAAAGGTCCAGAATAATGCCACATAGACACCACACAAGTAGAAAAGGACAAAATACAAGATCTCATAGGCTCAAAAATGCAAAGGTATAAAGACAAAGGTCCAAATCAAATCCAAAGCACATATAAGCCAAAGCCTAGATATATTCTACCATTAAAGCTCCAAAACTTAGACCCTACATAAAATCAGCCCAAATAAACTTAATTAGTTATAATTTGACCCAAATAGAACTTAATTATGTTTTTGAATACAAGAAAACTTTCACAAAGATCTTTAAAAATCTAGCATAAGCAATTTATAGGAATAGAGACCATGGTAGCATGAAAGCAACAACTAAAGGAGGATACTAAATTGTACTTGTCAACTGATAGTGAAGGATGAATCTTCAATGATATCAAAATAGATCATATAGCATTGAATGTCCCAGGCATTAAGAACCAGTATGAACTCTTCTTCATGATCAAGGAGATGAAACCCATAACAAAATAATAGCAAAGAATTACTGTAGTAAGCCAGATACACTATTACCTAGTCACTATTTAGATGGCCAATGTGTGGTAAATCTTGAGGTACTACACTATATAAACATCCTTACTCCCATCTTTGTTGACTTTAGAATTGATAATGAATGGATCATCAAGGAGGGAAACTCTAAATAAATAGCATATATTTCTCCTCTTGCATTTGAAAAGGATTATAAGCTCCCTCTTCCCCATTTGGATTTATCCAAAATCAAAGAGTGGACAAGAAATCATGAGCTGGACTCTATCCTTAGACCCTGGCTACATTAAGGCCCTCATATCTTTAAGGAATTTGAAGGCAGAATCCTAATAATATAATTTAGGGAGGGCATTAGGGTTATAATGACCCTATTGATTTGAGCCTTTGTAGCCGCCTCAACCACCTATTGTAAATAAAATTTGGGTCCCACATGTACATTTCATGGTGGAACAAAAGCTCACCCCTCCAATTGGAGATTTAATCAGTATATTCTTAGCCAAGCAATTATTACCATAAAAAGGAATACCTCTAAGTAGTTTTATATGATGTCATATCTGAGAGATGCCCTACTTGCCTTAATCAATTTCTAATGTATTAAGAATTGGTCCCAGATGGCAAAACCCCATTTCACACCATTATTCCAAATTGCATATCTTCAAGTACAAGAATCACATGCAATTTATTTTTGACTATGTTTATCTAGCCATAGTTGAGACCATTACTAGTATTCCCATGCCTAAGGTCCACCCCCAAATAAAAAAGTATATTGAGTTGATGGTTGACATCTGGTATTACCATAACTATAGGGTCATTAGAATTGAGGGGATCATGTCTCAGCGTTGTAGGTTCCCAGTATATGTTCCTAGCAAGTTGGCTAAGCAAGAAATTGCTTCCTAATTATTATATGGCATTGATGAAACTTATAAAGAAAATAAGAAAGGACTTCTCCACCCCTTCCCTTTGATTATTATAAAGACCATACTATAAGACTAGAAATAGGTTGAGACAATGACCAAACATTCAGATTCATTTGGTTTTCAGCTTCATGATCTTAAGATGTGGGATCCTAAGTGTATAGTGGCTAGCCACTTAAAGGATAATAAGCTCCCAAAGCTTGAATATGTACATCAACTTGGTGCTAATGACACCATATATATTAAGGCTAAAAATTATGAAGAAGTATTGGCCAGGATCTAAGGCCCCAACATCAAACTTGAGCATAGATTAACAAAGGATGATAATCCATCTAGTGAGGCTTGGAAAATGCACCCCTTGCAGTATCACTTGATACCTAGACCATCTATAATGGCCCAAGAATAACCCCAAGTAGAATAACCATAGCCTTAAGGAAAACTTGAACAAAGGTAAGATGAACAAGGCAAGGGCAAGGAGAAATTAGGAGAAGTGAGGTTAGAAGAGAAACCTAGGGAGGGACCCTCATTAGTAACACTTCCCCAATTCAATACATAGGCATGACAGCCTTAGAACTAGAAGAGACACTTGAAGGTGCTCTCAAAGAGATTGTAGAAGCATATGATATAGATAGGGAAGGAGAATAGCCTAAAGAATCCCAAGTCTAAGCGGGAGAACATGGAGATGATAAAGGAAAAGAGCTTGTCCTTATGGCATCCCAGGAAAAGAGGAAGGTAGAGTTAGCATTGGTTCCTGTGAGACCTAGGAAGAATCCAAGATTGACCATCCCTCATCCCAAAAGTGAGGTGAATCTATTTAGTGATTGATTCTCAATTTATGGACCAGTCATTCTTGACTAGTTCATTTATGGAAAATTACAAAAGATTCCCTCTCTCTCACACTCAGTCCATGACAAAAGTTGTTGACATCACAGTACATGATGACATGAAACCATGTATTAGAGCCATGGTAAAGAATCAAGAATAAAGAATAATTATGGTCACCCAAGGACTAGAAATTATAAGGATGGACGCTCTGAGATCATCTATAGCTTAGGTGTGGAGGTCCTAGAACCTCCCAAATTTAAGGAACTAGTCACTACCATTTAATTCAACCTTGAAACAAATGGGTTAGAAAGGGTTATAACCAAGATAGCTATGGTTGGAATAGAGTAATTTACTTCTCAAAAATAGAATCCCTTTGTGGGATTAATCCTAGTGGGAGGCTAATAACTTGTTGAGGCTACCATTCATACCGAAGATGTTGAAAGTCTACTTGATGCACATTCATCTCAAGAAAATCTTGGGGTCTAGGGCATGAAACAAAGGATTCTAAATTTGTAAAAAGAAAAATAAAACCTAAAGACATAGGAAATTCTATTTATACCTAATGCCATGATGAATATTCTTGATGAGTCATTCTATGACATGTTTGAAGCACTCAAAATAATGAAACTGAGGGAGAGTGCATTAGAGGGTTAGAGTGCATTGGCCAAGAGTTTGGTCACATAATGGCAAGCCTTAGAAGATAAAATAACCAAAATTTTCAACATTAAAGCAAGGAAATAGATCCCAAGATTCAAGACCATCAGTTTGGGACACTTGAGCATAATTCTAGTAATTGTGGTGGATAAAGTTCAAAGTTTAAATGTATGGCACAATGATGTGGAAGGAATCCTAAAAGATGATGAGGAATTAATTACAAAGATTGAATAGCTTCTTGGAACCATGTTTATAGATCTTGCACAACCCAAAGCCCTTAGAATCATAAGTGATGAAGAATTTAAGCATAGGACTACTTTGGTGACTCAGGAAATCAAAGGAAAAAGCCAAGGCAAACCTAAGGCTGATAACAGTAAAATCTTAGACATGATATTCCATGTAGGAGAAAGGATAAATGAATTTAGGATCATTAGGGAAGCCATGGTAAGAACAATAAATAATTTGATGACTTGGAAAATCAAGAGGAGGAGCAAATCCTGAAGGCTACTATGGATCTAAAACTAATTGTTGAGTAGCATGCTAAAGCCATGAGCATCCTCAAGAAATGACAATCAGAGGCCCCACCAACAAATTAAACAATATTATATTTTGTATAATTTTGTAACTTTTGAAATAGAATATTCCATTTTAAAGGCATATGCTAGTTTTTTAGCATATTTGCCTTTAGGCCAGTATGATTGTGAAAATCACATGTATTTTAGAACCTGTAAGGATAGTTATCCTTATCTTTGTACACATGTATTCCATAATTGATTGGTATACTACCCAACTTTCCTTTAAAGACATGTATTACCATTTGTAAAAGAGAGAGAATTTTGAGAAATTTTTGTACACTTAAGCCATTAATACAATCAAGGAATTCTACAAAGATTATCCATAGTTGATGTGTTAATTGCTAATATAATATTTCTCTCAATTGTTAGTTAATGTCTTGAATCTGAATGGTGTTTTTTGAATTCTGAGTTGCAGTTTCTAATCATAGGGTTTCTGATTTGTGCATATGCTGGATTGGTTGGAAGATCTTAGATTTTACTTCATTTCACTTTTGCTATGTATTTAGATGTGCAAATGTTGTTTGATTATAATAGTAGTAAAGCCTTAAAGTAGACCTGGTTCTTACTTGTGATTCTTTATATTATCCTTTGAAGTTTTCTCAATATATAGTGGAATTTTAGCTAAGGTTATTTATATTATATATTGGTTTGAATGCATGCTCAGTTGTAATTAATACTTTGTCATAATGTTTGAGACTAAAATTGGAAATCACTCACTTCTTTTATGCATTACCTTTCTCTTTGCTCTCTTTTTATACCATATCACTTTAGTTTTAAATTCATTATAAATATCCATTTAGAGTAATTTGTAGCTTAATTATAGATCATAATTCATTAAGTATTAATATAGATTCTCTGTAATTCATAAAGAATGGACCAAGGTGGATCCCAACCACCAAATCATATAAATATTATGGAATAATTTATCTTACTCTACTTCTATTTCACCACAGACAACTAGATTGACAAAACCAACAACTCATGCTCTGAATTTTATAAATTCTAAAATGATAAGTGTTCTTTAAACACTAAGAACACTTGTGGTTCATTTAGAAGCATCAACAAGAAAATCTCCTGCTCACCCATGGACCTTCCCTCACTCATGGAACCTTCTCCACCATCTCCTATAGAATCCACTCCATCCATTCTCCTGAGCATCAGTACATGATATCCCTCATCATCATGATCCTTCAGGTATTCTGACATTTTTTGTCAAGGAGATCCGACCGAAGTATTTTCTCAACTTTCTTTGAAGATAAATCAGACTTTAACTACATTCTAAGTTCAACTTCATAGAGACTTATCAGATGTTATGGATAATGTTTGTGGATAAATATATTATTACTTATGAACACATGGATGGTGTTCTTACATTTTCATTTGGATTGGACGTGTGCTCCAACTTTACATTTATCTATTTTATATTATTTGACATTGTTATAAATTTTTATCTTTCTTACATAGTGACTTTTGTTTTGCATTATATGTTTATTATGATGTCATTATGTTCTCTTATGTATTATTTTTTATAATTCCATCCTTGTTCTTCTTGAATTCATTCCCTTGTTTTTTTTATTTTTCTTGATTATTTTCTATCTTATCTCTATCAACATGGATAATTGTTATTATGACTTGGTTATACAAACCCTACTCCATTTAGTCATTCATTATTCACCATGTGATCAATTAGCAAAAATTTAATCTCATTACAATTTCCATTTATCAGTCCACTTTAGATATCCCCTTATTCCCATTTATTCCCTTTCGCAAACTAAACATTTACATGGTTGACACTTAAGATAACATGTTGGTTCATAGTTAAGCCAAGTGTTCTAGTCAATCATATCTTTGGATACTTATCTTACTTTAGCCAAATCCTAAATCTCATTGATGTGTATCACTCTATCTCTCATGATTGGTCATTCCAAGTCCATATGGAGGAGGAATCTCAAAATCCATAAAAAAATTCAAAAGCCAAATCATTTAACAAAATACAATGATTTAAAAAGCAACATTCAAAATTCTCAAAAGTCAAATCACACTAAAAAGACATGATTCTAAGCATATCTCCTTTTTATAATTGAATCTCAAACTCCACAATTGTCCTCACAATAGAGTCTAGGTCATTTATTTTTATTATGACAGTATATTAGAAAAGGAGAATAAAAAAATCTCTTAGTGCTACCTAATTTCTCATGCAAGTACCCAATCTTTGTAGTAGACTGATGGCTCTACAATGGGTCCTAAGGAATGGGTAACATGTTATGGGAATGTAGGTCTATTTTAATTTTCTTGTTAAAAAATTCAAACTTGAGTTGATCTTAGTACCATGAATATTTACCTACATAGCTTTGTGCCTATAGTGAACATGTATCATTTGTATATTGATGGTCACTAGTCACTTAGTGTCTTCTCATGTCCTTATTGTCCCTCATGTCTCCTAAGCTATTCTCATAATATGCCTATATTATGCTTCTTACATTCCTTTTTTCACTCCCTACCTTGAGAAATATTATTTTGTTCACTGATCACTCCCCTAGGGATTCCATTTGTGAGTTGCATTATAAGACCATAGATAAGACCTAGCCTTCCTCACAAATAACCAAATTTTCACATTACCATTCCAAACATCCATTTTTACCATATTTTCACATTATTTCCACCTCATTGGTGTTTTCTTTATGAGTTTTAGTGTAAGACCATAGATAAGACCTTGCCTTACAATTTTTTTCAATAATCCAAGTCACAACAAAATTACAGGTGTCAAATATGAGATAAGTTATGATTGGTTATGTGTTACACATCATTGACATGCTTCCCATTTTTATTTAGTATGTTTTATGATTATTTCACTAATATTTTATCTTTTATCCTCTTATTTTCCAATTGCATGTAATAATCCAACCACTTTTCTTGAGTTTTTCATACTTCCCGACTTAAATTAGTGTGATTAATTTAAGACCATTTTACCAATTTTGTTTTTATTTTATACTTCCCAATGTGATTTCGTATGATTGATTGACTTAATTTTTTTTATACCATTGGTATTTCACGTGCTTTTCATTCTATTATATTATTTTCATACTTCTCAACATGATTTAGTGTGATTTTACTTGTTTTAATTTGGTGCCACTTTTTCTCATGGTTTATAAACAAAATTGCCCTCTTGTTTACCACATTTTTGGTTTATTATACTTAGTCATGTTTTGTTATTACACATTTCCCATCATGATATAGTTTTTCATACATTTGTATTTAATTAATCATGCTTTTTAAACTCTTTTTGCTTATTTATTTTTAACCATGCATGTGTACTCATAATGCTAGAAAAGAAAACACCACACATATTTTTCCTATAACATATACAAAAAAAGAAAAAACATGTGCTAGAAATAAGTATATCTATGAATCCACAACCACAACCAAAATACAAAACATAAGATCAACATCCAACTATCAAAATAAAATATCTCTATATATATCAATTGTTTTAATACAAAGTCCAAAATAGATCACTCTTGATTTAAGGCTAGGCTCTATAAATTCTATCTCATGGCCTAGCCACACTTCTATAGATGCTTAAAATTTCCCCTATAAATAGTATGATGTAATGAAGATGTTTGAGATCTTAAGCCTACCACCTATCCCTGTAGGTTGGCCACCTAAGCCTATACCTATCCTAACTAGATAGTGGGATCCATATGCATAGATCTCTCTTTAGCCAAGGCTTGTCATGTCTGTGCCTCTCTTGATTGCACCTTTACTAGTGGTTGTAACCCATCTTCGAGTGCCTATAGCTACCTTATGGTCTCCCGTACTAGTCTAAACCACTCTATTTGAGATGGTGCAGATGATACCATGAGATCATTTAATGAGGCCAGGTCATATGATACCATCACCCTATCCATAATATCATGGTGTGATCCCATCACCAAGTATCCCCATCTAACCTCTTCATTTTTAGGATCTAAAAAATTCAATCTAGATAGATATTAGATCTCTCTCTCTCTCTCTCTCTCTCTCTCTCTCTCTCTCTCTCTCTCTCTCTCTCTCTCTCTCTCTCTCTCTCTCTCTCTCTCTCTCTCTCTCTCTCTCTCTCTCTCTCTCTCTCTCTCTCTCTCTCTCTCTCTCTCACACTCACACACACACACACACACACACCACACACACACACACACACACATAAAACACACACACACACACACACACACACACACACACACACACACACACACACACACACACACACACACACACACATCTTAAAATGTATTTATCAATCATATACAACTCATATTTTATATCAAAGATTAAAAATTACAACCGTTTATTACCTTTTTTAATGTCACCAATCACCATCTCTTTGTCTACTCATCCACCAACCATGGTCCCTCCATTAGCTCATCCCTTGAGTACCTTATCTGTGGTATGCCTCCCAATCAAAGAAAACCTTGGAGTCACCACCTGTACACATCTCGAGCCTTACCTCAATAGTGCCTCTATAGACTAATTCTTCCCTGGGCTGACTGATGAATCATCTTAGATGACCACCCTCTATGTTCTCTCTCACCATTGGCATTTTTATCAATGGTACGATCAAGGTGTCTATTACTCCTCCTATTGTGATGTTGTTATGGTACCTATGACACCCCTACAACTACATTCATACCCTCTCTAGCTATCGACTACGGTGCTCACCAGTCTATGGTCTCACATGCCATGATCTAAACTCAAGTATCTCAATTAGCGCTCTTCCTCCTCTCCCCTTAACTCTCTCAGATATCAAACCCAAAATATAGGCACCACTATAGGGTCCATTAGGTGAGGGAGTCTAAACTATCGTAGTAATCTTACCATTGATATAGCTCTACCCACCAAGTGTAGTGGCCTGTGATCCTCACTTGTGCTAACCTTGGAACCATAGTCACCCAACTCAACCAAACAGTCACAATATGTGCATAAGGTTGTCAAATTATCTCTTCTCTTATGAATATCTATAGTACTGACATGTGGGGCATGACCTGTGCCACTTGATCTTGTCTCCATCTCAAAAATTGAGGCAATCAATCATCAACCACATGAGGAAACTTAACAACTAATACATCAAAAACCTCTCATATATCCAGGCACTCAACAGTAACACCGGTCCTATGGTACTCTACCCTTTGGACAACATCCCATACATATCATGCTTGAGCTAAACCTATATGATAGAACCCAAGTCATAGAGTACCCCCTATTCTAATATGTCTGACATAAGGCTATCACATACAATAGTACCTTATCATCTAATTTATGATACAACACTCATGCTATCATAAGTCCTATCACAACCTTCTAGATATCTAGAATCTATGCAATATAGACATCAAACAAACTCACCCTTAGACCCAGGTAAATCTTATTCAAACATGTTGCCCATCAGGTTAATGTTTACCTCTTCTTCTAATCATCCAGTATCCTCATGATCACTAATGCCCCCTATAAGAAGTCCAAACAATGTATGGACATCCTCTAAAGTGATACATACATTTATGAGACCTCCATCTACCACCCATCTAAATGTATTGGTCAAACATTATTAGGCTCCCAGGAACATGACCATAAGATCAACACTCAACGGGATCTATCACATCTCTGTGATGCCTCCCAAGCCTAACACAACCAATATAGCTCTATCGACATCCATCAAGCACTCCAATAGATCAAGTAGCCACAATACATCCACCAATCACCAAAATCTCTAGTGCCTCTGCAAAACAATCAATCAACAAAAGATGAAATAGATCTCCAATTCACTTAATTAAAATACATTCTTTTTAATTTTCATAAAAATCAACTAATTTTCCTTCATTTATTCATTTTTTACTAATTTGACCTATTTTTAACTAAATTGGCCATTTTAGTACTAAATGGGCTACTATGTGCCTTAAAAGTACTATATCAACCATATTCCTTCATTTAGTACTACATCAGCGACTTAGAAACCAACTAAGTTGGCTCTATAGTAATAAGTTGGCCCCTTGGACTTAGCAAACTAAGTTAACCTTATTTTTCCCTCTATAGTACTAAGTTTGCCACTTAGCAAACATACTAAGTTAGCCATGTCATACTATGTCAACCCATTTCCCCAACAAAATAAGTTGGCCATGACATACTAGGTCAACCTTTTTCTTTCAATATGATGAATTTTTGACCAATTGTAATAAATGCCTTAAGCACTTATTACTCTAACCCCTTCCTACCCAATACCTCATTTGACCCTTAGTGTCCCTAAACCTTTCTTAGATTTCATTTTGGTATCTAGATTCATTCTAATTAATAAATTTATATAAAACACTCAAAAAATTGAAATTCTCAGTTGCTTACTTGTGTTACACTCATTACGGCTGTTATGTATCCTCCTCATCTCAATTGTCATTTCCTCACCATCCTAGCTCTCTAAGCTCTCACTAGGTTTTTCAAAGCTCTATTTTTTTTCAGAATAATCAAATAATAGAAAATGAATTCTTTTTCACCTTATTTATATTTACTATTCACAAATATTTACCTTTTAAATATTTACCATCAAATTCCTTATTTTGATCATATCTTTGTTTATACTAACTCATTTTCCAAATAGTAAAAAAAATTGGAATCTTGATGTCATAGAGAATTGTTCTAACTATTATATGCATATGTTGTAAAAATTTCAATTTTTTCCTCTTTTGTGCTAATCTCTACAGGTTCACCTAATGTTTCTCATATTGGATGCCTTCACATCTCTCACATCTCTTTATTTATCTACAACACTAAGGTAAGTAAAGGTATGTTTTTTTTCAAATTTGTCCTTTCATTTATCTTTTTTTTTCCTTACTGCACTTTACTTAAAATTAGCATTATGTGTCATCATGTTCTTTTCTTGAAGCACTATCTTTTGTTACACTTATGTGACACATGATAAGTTTCAAGTGGGGCATATATATACACATAATATTTTCAAACATTTATCAAATACTAATACTCTCTATCTTATAGGAACCCATAGAATCTTAATCTCTCTGAATGCACACCCTAAGGAGTGCACTAGAAAAGGGGTGGGTAGACCATTCATGCTTCACAATATTGTTATCCTTTTTTCCACTTATTATCTACAAACTTATCTCCTAAAATACATTCCCCTAATCTTGTCCTTCTCTTTTGCATACTCCTTTAGTCTTTTACCACCTTCAATATCCTTTTTTTTAATCTAAAACCCCTTTTGATAGTTTACATGACTATGTCAGTTATGTTGACCTTGTACTCTTATTGACAAAACTTATTAAGGGTCTAGGTTGGCCCCTTGCTAACCTAGTCTATGACCTAGTGAGTTTTTATCAATAACGATACTAGGTCAACTGGGTCAACCCTATCAGTTGAAGCTTTTGGAAGGGTTTAGGGTTAGATCTACCTATATAAACATAATCATCTTACCAATTCTAATAGAAGAAAATAATAAGTAAGATATATTGTGCATTTGCTTATTCACTATTCTACTTAAGGAGCAAGCTTAAGGTCATGTAGCCTAGAGTTGATTTATCCTTGTCATATTTACATACCACAACAACCTCTTATGAAGCACCTTGGCCAAGGGAGAGATTGAGGCTCAACAAGTTCATCTTCAAAAGTAAGTACTCCTAACTTTATTCATCCTTTGTAAGAGTAGATAGATATGCATTTGCATTTATCTTCCATGCATTAAGATCTCGTATACATTAATTTGATTATTGTCTTCTACACATGTTTATTTTTACTATTTATTATCCCCACTTTGTGCCACAAGTTTTGGTGAGCACTGTATTAAAACTTTACTTGTGATTAGTTTAGTGAATATAAAAACATAGAACTTAGTTAGGGTTATTACATAGTTTTGCTTGACTGGAGGCTTTAGAACCCTCCCTAGTAATATTATTGTGATAAGATATCCCCTAATTCGATCCAATGGATCCATATTGGTCATGATCCCGATAATCTAATGTATCCCCAATTAAAAGTGTAAGTAGGGTCTATCTTCTTCGAGTTAGGATTGATTTAGAAATCTGATGCATTTCTCATTGTATATAGGGTCCTAATTTTAATTTAACAATTCTATAAATATATAGCTATATTAGTGCATATCAAACATTGAATTTAATGAATTGATCCATCTAGAGATGAATGATGAAAGTGCCAAAGCAATTAATTATAACATTTAGATAAAAATATAAGCACATTTGAAGCATTCATTACTCCCATCATGTATTCATTCTAAAGAGAAAAATCATATAGAGTAGGTTTTATATAAATGGATTTCCTCGTTGAGCATGCATAATGATTGGTATGTTATTTTAAAAGTTGTGTAAACATTCTAGGGGTTTGATAATTATCAACTAAGAACACAAACCTCAAAATACATCTCCATTTTTTTAAATATTCTAGTTCTTGCCACCCTATTAGAGTCTTGAAGGAATCTCTTTACCAAATATCCATGTAAAATTTTGGAAAAGTAAATGTAGAATTTGTCTAACAAGATCGTAAAATCAGTTCTTACATGGTTACGGTTTACCAAGTATGGCCTCACGTTTTTGGAAATGTAACTACTCTGCTGAGATCTATGGAGTAGACTCTAGTTGCTCATGTTTTAATGGGGTTTTCCCACTTGGTTGGCTAAACATGCTATGAATTTTCTATTTCTATTGATTGTCTATAGATTCAAAAGATGTTTTCATCTATTAAAATGTGATATCATTTATGTAATTACATATGATTTTATTTTATTTTTAAATTACTTCACTTATTTGCAATGTGAATGAGTAAATGTATTGTAATTTGATGTAAACCCAATTTCTTATATTACACTTAAATATCTTAAATTTATATTTCTAAAAAGTATTAAGATATATCAATTTTGAGGCACTAATATTAGATTTGTAACATATTAGATTTGGGCATAAAAAATATTTATAGGAAAAATGAATTCTAAACTCTACCATATACTTGAAATATTACAAATTTTGATTAACCCTATTATAATCAAATGTAAATAAAATTTAAGATCAATTATCTTTACTAAAATCTCATAGTAATGAAATTGCTCCATCCCTTTACTTATCATTGTAATTACATCTTTCAAAATAATTATTATTTTGAAAGTAATATTTGATTTTAAATTCAAATGAAATAAACAAAAGAAATATAAAATAACAAATTTAAATTGTAGGATATACATATTTTATTTAGTAAGATTAGATTTGGGACAAATAAATAAATATACTTTTATCTAGAAGTATTCTATAAATATTTTTATATATTTGATATAGTTTACAATTTTGGTTAAAAAATGAAATATTTTTTATTAAAATACTTCACATTATATTAATAAAAAATATAATTAAAAAAAATTACAAAGTAAAATAGTAAACAAATCATATGTACAAAACAGAATTTAATTTAATTTAATTTAATCAGAAAATGATAATAATACTAATTTATAGAAAAACGACATTAAATATAAAACTCTTTGAGAGACTTTATTGTTGGTTTGTCATATATGTCATTCATTATGATAGCTAATAGCTAATAGGTAGCTAGCTATAGTGGTGAAACAGAAGAAGAAGAAGAAGAAGAATTATTATTTAGTTTATGATACGGCACGGCAAGGCAAAACAAAGTAATAGAGCTTATAGGCACGCATAACACTCTTTATAATAAGAGTGGTTATTCCGTGTAAGTAGAAGAAATAATGATATGGTATAGATCGGTTTACAGATAGAAATTCATGATGTCCAGGAAAAGCGGCTTCTGTGCTTCTGATGGGTACTGGCAGCGACGCTCTTCTCCGTTAGCTACCTCTGTAAATCACAAACCAATGTTTAGATATAAATATTGTTTAAAAGCCATAAAAAATCTTATTAAAAAATTGTTTTAATAAGATAACTTAACTAAAAGCAGAGAGGTGTGTTTGGGGTTGGACTGCAACCAAAGGGATTTCTGAAAAGATTTCTTTTGCGATCTGCTTTTTAGACGTGGATTTAAGCCATGGAAAGATCGATGTAGTTGGAGTGAGAGAGGGGGAATCTGTATCTGATAAGGGAACAAGTGGAAGGTTGTGACAGTTACAGATCTCTATCATGTAACCATCTGGATCGTGGAAGAAAATTTGGTCCACGCACACTCCGCCCTCTTTCACAACTCGCTTCTCGTATTTCATCTTTATTTCTTCTAGTTTTTTCTCCACCGAACCAACATCACTACACTGCATCCAAAACAAAGCAAAGCGCCATTACAACAACATACTTTAATAAATTAGGCATGAAATATGAAATATATATAGTGAAAGGTGAAACCTGAAAGGAGATATGGTTATCCCTCGGATTGATCTCCGACTTTTTAGGGAGGTCGTCAACAGACTTGCACTGCAATAGGTGTATTCCCACGCCATAGTTGAATAACCTTCAGTAGCAAAGCAAACAGCAATTAATCTAAATGAAATGAAGAAAATAAGTAGAAGTAGAATTAATTAAGGATTTAGGGTTACCAAGCTCCTTCAAAGTCGAAGGAGGAAGGTCTCTTGACGAGGTGAAATCCAAGAACATTCTTGTAGAATTGAGAGGATGATTCCACAGACTTGCACACCAATGAAACGTGATTGAGAGACACCAAAGGCAGAGGGCATGGGCATGGGCATGGGCATGGATTAATCTCTCCGTTTCCCATATCTTCTCTAATTAATAATAATTAGATGGAGCAAGGAGCTTGGAGCTTCTCTTGTCTGAATGCAATGCAGTGCAGTGCAAACAAATACACGCACCAGCCTCCTTTTTATGTATTTTTGGTCCATACTGTAGAGGAGAGTAGAGTACAAAATATGGTCTACCACAAATATCGCGATTCACGTTGCGATAAAGATGTACATTACATTTCTACCCACGATTTTTATGATGCCTTTTTTCCGTACGCTCATCGCTCATCTTTCATCTTTCATCTTTCATAGTCTTCCCTCTTCAATGGGGTCCGTCTCATGATGGATCACGTTTTATGCTCTCTTCCTCTTCAATCCAAACGGAAATACATGTGAACCCCAACTCTCAACATAAATAAATACACTTGTTAAAAGGGGATTTGGGTTGGTTTTGATATTTGTGGTTGTAAATATTAAAATCTAATTTATATATTATCTCAGTTTTGTATACTTTTCAGATACTTATAGGGCTCTATCTTTCAGTTCTAGACTTTCATATTGTCGAAATACTCACATTCACTATTTCACTGTGTTTAATTGTGTATCGTACAGTGATCCGGGCAACAATTCAGGTGACAATTCGGGTGACGGGGCCACCCCAATTGATGACGGAACCTCTGGGAGCCATAACTTTTGCACCGTAGCTCCAATTGACTCATCGTTTGAACCGTTGGAAAGCTAAGAATGAGGATAGTGCAGTGAGATGGCATGGAGATCTGCTTGATGGATTTTGACCCCCGAAAACTTAATGGAAGTGCCCCAAATTTCAATTTTAGTAGTGTAGTCTAAAAATAGTAAGTTTCTAAAAATAGTAATTCCTCGAATTCTGTATTATTGTAAAACGTGGAAGTTGGACCACTTAATCTTCCTCGAGATTGGTGACCTTCCACATCTTCCTCCCACCTTCAAAACATGTATAAATGAAGATGTAGCCCGAAATGGAAATCAGACATCTCTTCTCAGAGATATGTAATGTCCCCTTTTTCCTAGTCATCACATTTTCAATGAGATTGGCCTATCATTGACCTTCATAGGCCAAATAGGATGATTAGAGGGTCACTTCGACAGTTACCTGGCCTTTCGAGGGGTTTTCTCTACCACATTCAGTTGTTTCCCATGGGCGTATTGGCATTTCGACACTTAGAGAGAGTATCTTTATAACTTTATGTTATAAAGTTACTTTATGAATTATAACTTTATTTTATAATAAAGTTATTTTATTAAAAAAAATTAAAAATAAATAAAAGAAATAAAGTTATTTATTTCTAGAAGTTTCTAGCCCCCACCAAAAGTGGAGACATAAAAAAGTATATAAGGAGGTGTTGGGCTCTTTTCTTATCATCCAAGTTTATGTTTTGATATTGATTTGTGGTTGAGGAAACCTAGGGTTTCTGCAGAATAGCCATTGAGGACGAAAACCCTCTTGGTTGTGTGACTTTGAGGTTGTGAAATATCAACCGAATTGTTACCAGTTGTGGGCTTCACTTTTGAGGCTCAACTTGTGCTTCATTGAGATCATTTGCAGGTTGGAAGAATAAGGGTTTCATTGCAAAATTTGAAGATTTATTACAGCTATGGTATTTGGTTTGATCCTCTCATTATAGGTGCAATTTGAAGCAATGAAGACATCCATTTGAGATTGCCTAGTGTGGAGAAGATTTGCTTGGCAATGGAGGTCGATTTTGGTAAGAGTATGATGATTTATGGTTGACTGTAAATTTTGTTTCAGACGTCTCCATTGGTTCAATTCTCCTTGGTGTGGCACTTTTTAGCATCGTGGATGCCCTCTTGGGAAACACCTTGGTATTACAATGATGTTGAATGCATTTTGAAGGTCTATAGGTGCTAGAATGCTTAAAGAAAGGTGAATGTTATAGGCTGTCATTAATACTTCAGACTTACCTTTTTGTTTGAATCTTCTTGGATAGACATTACTTGGCATTATGAGTATCACCACTGGGATTTCCTAGGATTGGCAATAAAATTAGAAGTGTTTCTCATGAGTATTGGGTTTCATATTGAATGATATTGCAAGTTTTTCTGAAGACAACATTCTCAGATCAGACCATTAAAGTAGGTCGATTTTCACCCACATGGCATCATAAAATTATGCCAACACTCCCAAAGAAGGCGGCCAATATTGGAGAACATTTTTGATACTTTTGGAAGGCCATTTGTTGAAGGAATGCAAGTATTTTCATGGTCTGAAACATTCAGGTTTGCAAACAAAGATAGGGGTCAAATTTGCTCTTCGAGGGGTCTAAAAATCATATAAAACACACCAAAGGGGGTGCCTCACCTTGGTAAACATATTTGGGCACTTTATTGACACTTGGGGCATCATTTAAGCTCACTAGTTAGGTCTGAATCAGACTGTAAAAGTCTGAAGACAACTCAGAAATTTACATCATTTGGAGGCATTCATTTTATTGCTTGTATGTGATCATTTTGCCCTCTATTGTAAGTCTGAAGCACATTTATATCAGACTGATTTGTACTCAAAAAATTGAATTAAAAAGGCATTGAGTTGGCTATAATTTGCATTGTTTATTATTGCTATATTGTCTACTTTGTTTGTTTATCAATCTATTGTTCAAGACTAGTAAAAATATCTGCAAAACACATTGAAAATCAATTAGACCAGCAAACTAAAAATACAGACCAGCAAGTGTTTGACAAAATTCCCAAGCATCAAACTCAGAAAAATTTGACAAATTTCAGTCACTATTGGTTGGGGATTTTATAGTGGTATCAGAGCTAAGATCTGGCCATCCTAGTGGGTTCATTCTTGCATGCAGCCACATGAAGTTAGGCCTCACATGTACTATACACACGGAAGAGCGAAATTGGAAAGAAATATATAGCAGGGTCCTATGGGTGATAAAGGACAAGGTAGCCCACCTAAGAATGAAGGTAGAAATAATATAGGTGTTGATGGCAAGAAAATGGATGTGCTAATTGACTTAGTAACACAGATGATAGCTAAGATGGATCAACAACAGAATACCAACACACAGAATCAGAATATAGGTGAACACAGTAGGGTGAATGACAATGATACTAATCCGAAGAGAGGTGACCAACAGGGTGAGGCCTCTAGAGCTTCAACTTCTAGACCTCTTTTCCCTACCTTCACACAAAGGGAGGAAATACATACACCGCCACAGATGGATGCAGCAGTCACTTATTGTGAGGAGTCTAGAGATGCATACCGTGAGTATTATACCTTGCCATTTGATTTGAGGGACCAATGCCCATTTGATGAATACATGAACTCCAAGAACCAAAGGAATGGACTTCATAATGATCCATGCAACTTTCCTAGAAGTGACTTTTAGCATGCCCTTGGTAAGGTGAACATGCTAACATATGATGGCAAGTCTTCAACACGTTCATGGGTCCAAAAGTTGGACAACTATTTGTCATTGAGACCAATGCTAGAGGAGGAGGCAATTAAGTTTGCCACATTAAATTTAGAGGGGTCAGCTCATGAGTGGTGGTATCATGGACTTGTGACATTTGGTCATCATCACATTCACTCCTATGCAGAGTTCACAGATCGATTGATAGAGATATTTGATGTGAGAGATGTTGAGATTAGGTTCAGAGAGTTGGCATAGCTATGGTAACAGGGTTCATTAGAGTCTTACATTGAGGAGTTCCAGCGTATTTTAGTGATGGTACCTAATATCAGTGAGAGGAGGATAGTCATCCTATTCATGGAGGGACTTATGGAGCCTTTAAAGGGTTAGTTGAAAGCATTTGACCCAACTACATTACAGGAGGCTATGCAGAAGGCACATAGTATGGAGTTTGATGCACCTAGGAGTAGACCTACACCTAGAGATAGAGACATTCCTTCTTCTAGTAGAGAGAGTTCTTAGCAGGTTAAGGACATAAAGAAGAAGGAAACAACACCAACTATCAGTAAGGGTTTACGAGAGGAACTAAGGAGGAAGAAGTTATGTTTTTGGTGCTAGCAACCTTATAGTTGGGATCACGATTGTGCAGCTAGGTCTAAGGGTGAGGCTAATCACATCATGTGGGTGGAGGATTCTGATACTGAGCAGTAGGAGACTACAGGTGAGGATCAGGGAGATGGGGATCATATTGATGGTAGTTTGGCTCCACTTGCATACTTTGCCAATTCAGACATTGAGACTACATTCAGATTTAGAAGAACAGTGAATGGAAAGCGATGTATTTTTATGTTGGATATAGGTGCGACACATAATTTCATCAACAATGGTTTTGTGGGTAGAGGTAGACTGGAGGCAGAGAGATTTGATGGATTCAGAGTTCGTGTTGCTGATGGATACACTTTATCATGCACCAGGAAAGGAAGCAATCTCACCTTGACACTAAACGATTATGAGTTACAGACAGATTTCTACATTGTCCGGATGGGAGACATGGATGTAGTTTTGGGCATGAAATGGCTCTAGGATTTAGGAGAGTTCACTCTCAATGTGCCTAGGAATGAAATGAAGTTTGAGGTCGATAAATGTAAGTATACATTGAGAGGCATTACAAGTGGGAGTTTGCATGCTATTACTTATGATGGGAGATTAGATAGGAAGGAGACAATTGGCAATCCATTGTTTGAGATGGGTGACACTTGGATACAAGAAATTCCACTTTTTGAGTTTGGTGTTGACCATCTTTCTGATTGCAGTTTAGAGTTGAGTGTTGACAATAGTTCTCCTAGTCCATTTGGTTTGCAGGTAGGGCATGCGACTGAGTTCCATGAGGATTTCATATTAAGGATTGCTTATAGTTTTACATTTGATCCTCATATTCAGGACTTGTTTGGGATGCAGTGCACAACAACAGATATGTTGGACGATTTGTATGCTAGTTTTTTGTGTGCATTGATGGGAGGCAAATGCCATTAGTTTTGTGAGTTGCTTCCCTTTGAGGTTCATATACCTGCAGCACCTGACAGTGAGATTGGTTTGTTTCAGTAGGTACATGTTGGCATTTAGGTGATGACACTTCAGGGGTTTTTTGGTGATGATGGGGATGTTAGGTAGTTTTATCCATGGGATCCAGGTGGTATGATTATTGCAGTTATTTATAGCTTATAATTGACATTGCTTGGGGACAAGCAATTTTAGGAGGGGCAAACTTTAATGTCCCCTTTTTCCTAGTCATCACATTTTCGATGAGATTGGCCTATCATTGACCTTTGTAGGCTAAGACAGGATGATTAGAGGGTCACTTCGATAGTTACCTGGCCTTTCGATGGGTTTTCTCAACCACATTCAGTTGTTTCCGATGGGCATATTGGCATTTCGACACCTAGAGAATCTTTATAAATTTATGTTATAAAGTTACTTTATGAATTATAACTTTATTTTATAATAAAGTTATTTTATTAAATAAAAGAAATTAAAAATAAATAAAAGAAATAAAATTATTTATTTCTAGAAGTTTCTAGCCCCCACCAAAAGTGGAGACATAAAAAGTATATAAGGAGGTGTTGGGCTCTTTTCTTATCATCCAAGTTTATGTTTTCATATTGATTTGTGGTTGAGGAGACCTAGGGTTTCTATATAATATCCATTGAGGATGAACACCCTCTTGGTTGTGTGACTTTGAGGTTGTGAAATATCAACCGAATTGTTACCAGTTGTGGGCTTCAATTTTGAGGCTCAACTTGTGTTTCATTGAGATCATTTGTAGGTTGGAAGAATAAGGGTTTCATTTCAAAATCTAAAGATTTATTATAGCTATGGTATTTGGTTCGATCATCTTGTTATAGGTGCAATTTGAAGCAATGAAGACATCCATTTGAGACTGCCTAGTGTGGAGAAGATTTGCTTGGCAATGGAGGTCAATTTTGGTAAGAGTATGATGATTTATGGTTGACTGTAATTTTTGTTTCAGACTTCTCCATTGGTTCAATTCTCCTAAGTGTGGCACTTTTTAGCATCGTGGATGCCCTCTTAGGAAACACCTTGGTATTACAATGATGTTGAATGCATTTTGAAGGTCTATAGGGGCTAGAATGCTTAAGGAAAGGTGAATGTTACAGGCTGCCATTAATACTTCAGACTTACCTTTTTGTTTGAATCTTCTTGGATAGACATTACTTGGCATTGTGAGTATCACCACTGGGATTGCCTAGGATTGGAAATAAAATTTGAAGTGTTTCTCATGAGTATTGGGTTTCATATTGAATGATATTTCAATTTTTTTTGAAGACACCATTCTCAGATCAGACCATTAAAGTAGGTCAATTTTCACCCACATGGCATCATAAAATTCTGCCAACACTCCCAAAGAAGGCGGCCAACATTAGAGAACATTTTTGATACTTTTGGAAGGCCATTTGTTGAAGGAATGCATGTATTTTCATGGTCTAAAACATTCAGGTCTGAAAACAAAGATAGCGGTCGAATTTGCTCTTAGAGGGGTCTAAAAATCATATAAAACACACCAAAGGGGGCGCCTCACCTTGGTAAACATTTATGGGCACTTTATTGACACTTGGGGCATCATTTAATCTCACTAATCAGGTTTGAATCAGACTGTAAAAGTCTAAAGACAACTCAAAAATTTACATCATTTGGAGGCATTCATCATTTCATGTTGAAGGGGACTCATCTACACCATTTGTAATCAGGTTCCTCTTATCTTATTGCTTGTATGTGATGATTTTTCCCTCTATTGTAATTCTAAAGCACATTTATATCAGACTGATTTGTACGCAGAAAATTAAATTAAAAGGGCATTGAGTTGGCTACAATTTGCATTGTTTATTATTGCTATATTGTCTACTTTGTTTGTTTATCAATCTATTGTTCAAGACTAGTAAAAATCTCTGCAAAACACATTGAAAATCAATTAGACCAGCAAACTGAAAATACAAACCAGCAAGTGTTTGACAAAATTCCCAAGCATCAAACTCAGAAAAATTTGACAAATTTTAGTCACTATTGGTTAGGGATTTTACAAGATAGGCATATGTTTGGGTCTACAAATTTGATCAATAAAACATCTCTTCTCAGAGATAGCATTATTTGAATTTTGTTGTTCTTCTTTCTTGAATTATCTTTCAACCAAAGAATTTAAGTTTTAGATCATATAGTTTGACCCTATCATATATGATGACTTAGATTTTCTACACTTTTAAAAAAATTAACCCTTGATACGTATCATTCATTATCAATTTCAGATCCTCAACAACTTTCTTACCTATCAGACACGTATATAGATTATTATGAAGTGTCTAATCATCAAAATTCATCCAAATTGAGAATGTTTTAAAACATATGGGTTGATATATTTGTCTTATTGAACCCTATCGTGAGATATTTCTAAAAAGTGTGGTATAAATACAAATCTAAGCCTACCCATTACCCATCTAGCAAATACCAAGGAAGCACCTATTCAAGCTTATTCAATTGATTTTGCAATAGAGTACCACTACGCTATTATTCTATATTTTTATATTAGTCATAGGATCAATCATATTAAAGGTCTAAAGCACTCAAAGAATAACTTATTAGTAATATTTGTCAAGTTACAAGCTATATCATTGCATATCCTTACATATAGTATATTACACCCTTGTTAACACACAAACCAACTCTATGGGAAAACTACATATGTTTGAGGCCCTCTTCGGAGTATTGGCTATGTAGATAGTGCCCATTGATACAGGGTTCATTGGGTTTAGTTTGACACCATGAGCACACTAACCCTCTTTTTGGTAAGGTACAAAGACCTAAGGTGAATAACTAGGGTTTAATCCATATACAATCATCTACAACTTGTGTGCATGAATAAAAGAGATTAGCATAAAGGTGACAGAAAACCCAAAAGGTTTCACATGGTTTTTCTTCAGTATAGTGAATATTTCATATTAGATGACTAGACCCTGATCTTATCCCTACTTTTTTTCACCTCTACACTTCTCAGATCTACTTGTGTATTTACAAAGAAGCTAGGTATTATGCAATCAAAGTACCATTTTGAATGTAATTTATATATTTAGCATAACTCGATATTTTAATTCAAAATATTTATTTATCTAAATTTTTAATTAATTCACTTGCTCTGGAATAATTTTATTCATCCTTGTGTATAGGCTATTCTACCCCTTTAACCTTCATACAACACCTAAAGAGGGTTAAACATTTGGTGAACCTAACCCTTGTATCTTCTCATGCAATTTCTCATTTTCTCTAGAGTTTTCATCCTTCTAAGGTTTTTACTTATTGTATTTATCCACATTTGTTCTATCATTTGTATATAACCTAGGCATAGCCCAAGATTAGGTGGTATTCTTATTCAACGTCTTGAGATACCCCTTGGGCCATTTCAAAATGTTTCAAGATAATACCATGTCAATTATGCTAATAATATGAGTGCCAATAATGACAATGAGAAAAATAATGAAAAAATCCATATGGAAGATAAATATGATCATGAAGATAATGAAACACATGAAAACAATGAGCATGAACAAGTTTATCAAAGGCAAGTTAATTCTATTGAATTATTTTAAGAGTGCATTCGTGAAAATCTATAAGATATCCAAATGATCTTAAACACTATATTATAAACTAAAAAAATAAAAGGTGTTAGTGAACAATCATTACTCTATTGATACAAATGTTAGGGATACCAAATATGCCTATCACACATCCATTCTAAATTCCCTCCCATTGAGCACAACATTGCCTAATTCATTTAGTGGGGGCATGAGATATGTTTTCAAATAATTATTCATAGAATATCAAACAGTTATTGCCATATCCTCTATGGAAAAAATTAATACTTCAACTCAATTACTGGTTTCAATGCCCACATCAACACAGATGGTGTTTTCATCCCCTTTTGTGGAATATCAAATCATAAATATATAACCCAATGGGTCTACTATATAATTTCTCCTCCAAGTTATTAAAATTTTGGAAGCTAAGGTTACCAAAATTGAACAAAATTATTTGATAGTAACTCATGTTATTTATTCACAAGATGTTGAATATAATCTTCAAGCACTTGAGATATCTTTGCACCGTTTGCCAATAGATTCTTATTGCACTCATGTTCACATTTTTTATGGAAAGGGTTATCCTTAACATCTTTGTTATTTTTATGTAGCATGCCTTTATTATGATTCAAACGATAAAATTTTAACCAAATTATTTCCAATGAACCTAAAAAAATATGCATAATTTATGATGTTTCTATTACTAACTGATCCAATTAGTTAAAGCATTCAAACCTCTATCAGATCAATTTATAACACATTTCTCTATAAACATCACATAAAATGTATCACATACACAAATTATTAAGATCAAAAAATGAACCATGAACTTATTAATTGGTCTATTTTGAGGTACAAAACAAGTTTGTCAAAATTACAAATCTAATGGTAGGTAAAGAGCTTAAAGACGTCTTTAAGGAAAGTTTGCTTGCACCATTACACGAGTCCATTATTTTTAATAAGTTTAAATATTTTAATGAATTATGACATATTGTTTGATATCATGACATGAAACTTATTTTATAGAATAAGCTTAAGTTTTTAGCAAACACACTAACTACATCTGCTACCAAGTTTCATATCCAACTAATCTATAAGGTAAAACCTACAAAAACTAAAAAGTAATCAACCATAATAGTTAATGTAGTATCATAGAAATGTAATCAACTCATCTTATCCAAATCACCTAAAAAATAAATTACATGATTACTTGAGTCTCCAGCTTCATTATTTAAGAACCCTGTGGAGTGCCATCTCATATCTCTACCTCCTCCTATAGAGGTTGATACAATTCAACCTCTACCAAAATTATATGATGTTAATGCATATTATTACTATCACCAAGGCCTTTGGTATTATAAAATTATTTTATACCTTAAAACATAAGATTTAATATCTTATTGATAACCAATAACTTACCTTCGATGATCCTCCAACTATTCAAGGTCACAACCTGTTCACCATCAAAACTAGAATTTATTTAACAATCCATCACAAGATCATTATAATAAATATGAAAAATTTAAAAAGACATATAATTCACATCCTCCTCCATTACATTATGGGAATCCATTATATGGTATTATTGGAACTGATACACACATAATACCTCTTATGGTTCAAAGACCTTCTATTACATTTGATGACAATGAAATTGTTGATAATGACTTAGATATTTATTCATTATTTATTTGAGCATAATTTGATCATTAACATATACAGAGTGGTATGGTTTATAATGGTTTTAATGAGAACATATATACCATGACCTTACTTATGTATGCAATAAATCAAGATATATCTACAACTTATCTAACTTATTAAATCCAAGACCGGATAATGTAATCAACTAACATTTGTTATAATACATGTTTATATCAGAAGCATGACTAAATTGGATCCATTAAACATAACCAAGGGATATATTACCACACAATACCAAAGGAGAGGGTTCTAAAGCTTCTAGAAAAATGACATTATTTTATAGAATTAGCTAGGTTTAAGTATATAAAATAAAACTAATTTAGTGCTCACCAAAGTGTGTGGCACAAAGGGTAATGGGATATATTGGATTAAAATGAGGATTGTATTTATAGAAATAGATAAGCCTTAACCCTTATAGAATTTTAGTAGGCAAGATCGACTAATTCAATCCTGTTAGTTAGAGAAAGTTATCATTAGGCCTCAAAATAAATCATCTAGGTTGAATTAGCTCTACAATATGCACTTAATCATTTATAAAAAGATTAGCCTGACTAACTTAATAGGAAAAGAGGGTTCTTGCTTAATTATGGGTTATTTTAAAAAAATTTAAAGAAAATTTGTATATGGGGTTTGAATTACTTGGGGGGTTAGACAATTAAGATTTTTAATGGGTTTAGGTAATGATAGAGTTGAACAAAAATATTTTGAAGCACCAATTATTTATACACCCCTTTTTTGGTGCACCCTTTGAGTCATGAATTCAAAGAGATCAAAACTTGGTCGATTCTTGCAAGAGAGAAAGCATTAGTAAATGATAAAAATTAAAAATATTGTGTGTATACATATGCCCCACTCAAATTTTATCATGTGTTACATAGTTGTAACATGGGATGGTGCTTAGAGAAAGAACATAGTATCACATAATTTTAAGATAATAAATTATATTAGAAAGCGAGAAAGAAATGAAAAAATTGAAATAATTAAAAGTGCCATATACATACCTTGAATTAATTTTATCACTAAATAGTTTTCTATTTTATTCATATTCCTTATCGTGGAGGTCACATTAACTAATTTGGATAAACCCTAAGGATAAAAGGCTAAAAGGAAAACAAATAAACAAACAAACAAAAAATTAAAATAAATAAACACTTACATAATTGAATAAGTCACTTGAAAAAGTGGTAAGTTGAGATGAAAAATGTTAAGTTAGAACAAAAATACCAAAATAAATAGATAAATAAGTGTAAGTCAGGTAACCAAAAATATAAGGCTACTAAATGACTGATAGACTGAATAAATGCACCCTAAGTAAAATAGGTAACAGACTAGATCAAACTGGGGACACATGATACTGAAATAATGGAACCAACATCAATGTAAGAGAAGTAACAATTCATACTCAAATAAAGATGAAAAATGAACAAAAATGTAAACAAAATTGATAAAATAAAAGTAATAATTCTTACTCAATAAAAAATGCAAAAAGGTGAGATTTAATATAAAAGAAACATAATGAAATGGTCCAAAAAAGAGGTGAAAAATACACTTAGAGTCTCAATCATAACCAAGGGAAAATGGGAAAAGATAAGGCAATGATTAAGAAATTATCTCACAACCACTTAAAGATGCATTTCTATTCTAATAATAGATGAACTAGAAAAATCTTATTCTTAACATGTTTAAAAAGGATGAAGAATACAAATTTTATAAATTAGGAAAAGATTTAGAAATAAACTTGCATGTCAAGGGGTATATGAAATGGGTGGTGGGGAAATGAAGGTGGCACCAAGATGAATAATTTTTTATTGTAAACAAGACACTCAAATGAAGTTGGTAAGACAAAAAGACTTTCGACATTAAGGACTCTAGAGAATTCAAGTTATCCATATAAATTTGGATTAAATAGTGAAGTATAAATAACATCCCATTAAATTTATATATGAAAGAACAATAAAATAAAAAATGGACATGGCTTCCCACCATGAGTTCCTTGTTCCTCAAGACCCCTTATAGAGCTGTCAATCTAGTGTGAAGATTGAGTACTTTTGTGATAAAGTAGGTTGGCACTATAAATATATTTGTTTGAAAGTATGAGACCTCTTATCATAGTCTACTCACCTAAAGCACCCCAATGGAGCTCGGTTCTATCACGAGGCGAATTATGGATTTGAGCTTCAACTAGGATAAGAGATGTGCTTGATAATATTCATGTTTTTTGGTATGATTTTGACTATTGATTTTGCCTTAATGATTTGTATTATGAATTTTATGGCTTTTATTTATTCCTCTTCTATAGGGATTCGTAAAACCAAACATGAGTTTTAATAATGAATATCACTAGAGAGATTATAATTTTAAGATAATGAAAAGAAATTAAATAGGACTATTGTATGTGCACATTAGACAAGAGTGTTATCTTGAAATTAACCTTGGTGTGCCTGTTGATCAAATTTTGACCTCAAGTCAAAGTGGGTCCACCCCTATAAATTTAAAATTTAATAGGGTTTTCATGTGGTCTTTTCATTCCTTATATGGTTCGTAAAAGTCTTCATAAATCCTTATTAGTGTTGTTCAAGGTAAGTTTAGAGCAGTTAAGGTAATGTCTTATTTTGGTCATATAGTGGTCTAGACATGTCATGGAGAGATAACATTTGGTAAAGTGGTGTAAAATATTTGTATGGGTATCTCAAAGTAATTTTATGTATTAATAACTTTTTCATAATAATTCATGATGTTTTGGAGTGTTTAAGGTTCATTTATGAATTTTAAGGTAGTGAAAATGAGGAAAAAGGTGGTTTTTGGCTAACATTCATGTATGTTAAAGTTAACCACATGATAAATACATAAAATAAAACTTATAATGGCATTATATTAGTTACATAACTTCCATACCTATCATCAAGTCAGACAAAGTTTAGAATCTTGAGTTTCAATGCCAAAGAAAAGAGTTAAGAGACTTATACAAACTTGTTGAAGTTATTTATAGGTAAAAAAATATTGTATATGTGTCCCTTGACATTATAAAGATTATAAAAAATCATTAAAATAATTTTTAAGTCTCAAAGTTTCATGAATATATCTCTCTCTTCCATTGCTCCATTCACAAGCTCATGCAGGGCATTTTCAACTGTAAGGTATAGGTTTTATAGGTGGAGTTGGGGGATAATATTTAAAAAATAGTTTGGAAACCATATAAGATTATAATTTTTGTAATTTTTAATTATATTGATATCTTTAGCTTTATGAACAATCACTAAGGAGCTAGACTACTTTTTTTAGGCTTAAATCCCTATAGGCTAAGTTTTTTTACAATTCTAGTGAAAATGTGTAATATTTGGTTGCATGAAAGAAATTGAAATGAGTATTCATAGATATATAAATGTATCATAAACTTTAATTCACCAATTTGGCATGTATTGGAGGTCCTTTAGCAAGGAAAGCTATTATCTTGCATAGTATGCAAGCTGACTATCATGGCCTTTATCTGATCTAGGTTTGAAATGTTTGGAAGGGTAAAAATAAGGTTTATATTTATTATTATATTCAAATCAATGAAAATTATGATTCATCATCCACTATCCATGCTAGTCTCAACATCATTCTCTCCAAATAGTTCATAATGTTCCTCATTTGATTACTGTGTAAAGACTGTTACATAAGGATTTTTGTAAAATATCTATTTTGAATTGTTAAAGAGAAGTTGGAAGTTATAAATAATATATGATCCATGAAACAATGGTTTAAATTGACTGTAAAATTATGGAAAGGATAAAATAAAGCTTAAAAAGGTTTCTTTTTATTAAATGTAGACATACAAGTCTACCTAAACATGCAGGTCCTCATTTTGGATACAACCTTAAAAACAAGAACAAAAAAACAAAATAAAATTGAAATAAATATAATGATAAAATATGATAAAATTTATTGGAGACACTTAATCCATTTTCAAGTGCATAAATGGTCAAGGAGACAGAGTCAACAGGGTTTATACATACACACAGACCTGTGTATAGAAATGGGAAGGCAATGGTTTAAAAATATCTAGAAATGATTAAAGAATTATATGGAGAGAATTATAAATGAATCTAAATGAGTTTGAATATTATTAAATTACCAAGACAAATTTCAATATTTTATCTCAAGTTGCAAGGCCCAAATTCTCTTCAAATTAGCACCTACAATCACCTATTAAAGGGATTGTCTTGGACAATGATGCTGATGAAGTTTGGAGTTTTTAGGGCATTATTAAGGGTCTTAATATATTAATATAAAAATTATATATCCATTTTTATATTTAGAGAGTGATAATATAAGGCCATGAAACCCTAAAACACAACTAGAACCTAAGATGCTTACTTATAGGTAAACTAAACAATCCGGTTGCCTTTCAAGCTTATACAATGGGGAAAATGTCAATATAAGTGATATCTTAGTTAAAAATTGATATGAGTAAGGGAGTCTTAAGTTCATGGAATATATCTCCAATCTAATTTTATGCCTTGAAGTATATAAGGATGACAGTCAGATTCATACGACACAAGCCTAATTACGTTCAGACCTTCATGGTATGAACTTAGTTTGAAAGATGATCAAATAAGTTTTAAGGTTTAAAATAAGGGGGAAAATACCTAAAAAACACTAAGTTTTATCTCAAGATGATAACATTGTCAAAAAGGTAATTTTAAGACAAAAGGAAATGTTAAGAGATAACATGATGAAATTGGTAAAAATTGAGTTCAAAATCCTCTACACACAATCAAATAACAAACTCAGGTCTACATATTTCATAAGAGTTTTAATTTATTTGAGAAAGGGTAATGTCTTTGGAAAAGTCTAATGGTGTTATAGAGCTTGACATAAATTTTAGACTCACCTAAAGATAAGAGAACATTGGGAACCCCTGTCTGTTAGCAAAGGCAAGAAACATGCCTTATTGAATTATAAGAAGTTTTATTATTTGAAGAGGTTTAATAATCATACAATTCCATTAGTCCCCTTAGACTCAAGCAAGAATTGAATCAAATCATGATAAGCCTTATTCAGTCATACACATGCCTTATTACATAAGTAGGCCTATAGGGAAATCTTAAGGAGATAGTTATTTGAAGTGAATTGATATATTTAATAAACCTAAGGGGATGTTATGGATATGAATAAACATCATATGCAGTCCTAGATCCATGAAAAAGGAGAAAGGAGATCAAACACAACCATGAGGTTTCCTTGCTTTGCTTTGCTCATAAACCCTAGGCCTAAGAAAATGATACTAAAGAGGATTTAATGAAGATATAAGGGTTGGAAAACCATAGGTAAAAGTGAGTTATATTTTCATTGACCTCCATAAAGTGTTCAGAGGCATATTCAAGCTTAGAATATGCACCTACTGGCCTTAATTCTCTCTCAGCCCTCACAAATGCATCCTACCAACCAAGAGGTCATCTTTATTTTCTTGGTACAATAAAAATATGTTTCATGGGACCTTGAGCTATTATGTATAATTATATACCATTTTTTACTTAAAATTTGTGGAATTTTTTGGTGTATTAATGCTCTGATCTATATGAATGATCGTTAAGACCTTGAAGCACTTCCAAGCTACCTAGAAGAGCCATAATGACCTAATGAGAGAGAAATTAATTTATATGCATCAAAATTGACTGTATAAACTATAAAATTACCTTAATCATGTATAATACTCCCATAATAATCACCTTGTTCCATTGGTTGATAATTGTAGGTATAAAACTATACAAAATAGACTACAAAAGACTATTTTTAGTTACTTAGGAGGTCTACACAAGGTTTTAGAAATTCAAAATTGAAATGGAGAATGGAGAGGAGGTAATATAACTTAATATAAATTTTATTTAGGGTTTGGAATTTGTGGGAATCTTGTAGAGTCAATTTTAAGTCTTTAGGTAGGGAGGCCTAATTGAGACCTAGTTAAGAGAGAAAAGTAATAGAAAAGTACACTTTCACTCTCTCTCAAGACATGAAATTTAACTTTAAGTTTTAAGGAAATACCAGGTCATATAATATGCCTTAATATTCTTAGTACCATCCATACTTTTCTCCACATAAGGAGGTTTTCATGATTTTAGGGTTATAAGGAATGAAGCCAATTTAGACCTTTTGATGTAGAACAAGTTCTAGGGGATGGTTTAAGACTTTAAAATGGATTTTTACAAGTATTTTATGATTTTAATAGGAAATCCATGAAGATGGTATGATCTAAGTAATAATAATAATTCATGTTTTGACACTTGTATGCAAGATTGGCCCAAGGAGATGAAGAGTCTTCTAGACACCTAGCAAGAGAATGAAGTGATGTGTCATAGAGAACATAAATAAATTAGTTATAAAATGTGTAATATAAAATTATTTTACCATCAATAATTCCACTTGTCAATCAACAAGCCAAAGCAAAAGCCAGCTTTGGAGAGCTAGTCAAGGTGTCAAGCAAGCATTCTAACTCCTATGACACTTAGAGTAAGGGAGCATATTCAAAGGAGTTACACATGGTTTTTAGGACATTTTTATTTAATTTCATTACTTATCTCTTATTTATAACTCATGGGACACTTGTCATCTCTCTCTCGCATGCCCTTCTCTTCTTCTCTTTCACTTTATATATTGTGCCTTAATTGGCTAAGTTGGTATCCTATAGATAGGTATGGTGAATCCATAACCATTTTCATCCTTTGATAAATGAATAAAATATTTTTTTTACCTTCTCCATGTACTATTTCAATGTGCATGTTAGACTAGTTGATCTTGCTAAGTGATATATTTACTTCCTTGGCATATTATCCTAATTAACATTCATATTCAATTTGATAATCTTTTTGAAAGTCTCTTGAATTGTTCAAATGAAGTTTGTATGAATTTAGTGAGTTGTCTCTCCACTAATTTCATGCTACGACCTCTTTACTATTCCTCTTATCTCAAGTTTGCTTCACAAACTTCCATGAGAAATATTAATGTATAGAGGTAGATTTGGATTAGTGTCATGTGTAGGTTAGGCTCTTGTTTGAAGTGAAATTGTAGTTGGTTGACTGGTTGTGATTAGTTAATATTTGGTGCATCACCTCTATTATATTAGGTTTATATCCCTTTTCCTAGTAAGTGTTAGAGTAGTGTTTGAGCCTAAGTGATTCATTAAGGGAAACTAGCCCTTTAACCTAGGGATTCACCTCTCCAATAGGGTACCCACAACATTGAGGTGTTTCCATGTTACATATAATTTGGAAGGCTTGAACTACCTTAAAAAGGGTGAAAATTTGATGCATAATAGTTTTGGCATGCCTGGTGGGACTAAGTTCTAAAGTTGTGGAAGAAGTTTTTGTGTGTTCTTCTATCTATCAGTGTTTAGAGGCATTAAACAAACACCAATGGAGACTTTGAATGCAATTAACTAGTTCTATCAGTCTAGGTACTTATTATGATTTTTTTTAAATAGTATCTTGTGTTTTACTTTGACTCATGAATTTGGGATGGTTGGCTATGAATAAAACTTCTATTATATACCCCCTTATCATCCTTGTCATGACTTATACCAGCCCTGTAGCTTTCCTTATCAAATTTTTTATTCTCTTTATGAGTCATATTAGTTATATGTTAATCCTATTCTCCATATACATAACCATGATATTTTATATGATCAGCCTTATCAAGCTCAGGAAGTTCATACTTACCCCTCAAGCTAATCCATTTTAAGTTTGAAGCAAATCCTCTTAGGATATGAGAGATACATGTTATACATTCATATACAAAGTAAATATGGTCAATATATCCCTAGTCACCTCATTCATGACATGATAGATTCATTGTATCTATTGAAATAAAAATGGAAACCTATTGAGAGATCAAATTGGCAAAGTCTCTCATGTGGAATGTTGGATTTAAGTGATGTCATTCAAAATATATAAGATATGCTAAGAGTTTATGAAGGACAATAAGTTTAATTGCATCAACCCTATGTGTCCTCTGACACTCCATCTCAGCCCTCATATATGCCACTCATTCTTCCCCAAGAGACCTCTCCAAGTGAGCTTATGAGTGTTTTAATCCCTTCATGTGTTCCTCAAACTTTTACTTCTTGAAATTATATCCAAGAAAACATTCAAAAGGAGAATTAGATTGTTTTTTATGAGCCCATTATTAAAGGACAAAATTAAATTTATATTATACAATAAAATCTTAAGAATTCTTTCAAGATTCCAAGATGGAATCAAGTGGTGAATTTATGGAGTGGACAAGGTAAAATATGTATAGATTGTGGATTTTAAGTAAAAGAATAATTTAAACCTATACAAGCCTCTCTCATCTCTCCTCAAGAGCCCATTATACTTCATATCATCCCTCTTGTGTCCCTTATCCTCATGAATCCACTAACCACATTGAAGATAATATATTCCAATAGAGTATTGATAGTCAAATCAAAGAGGTAAACCTGAAGATGAAAGGACATGAAGAGAGCCAAAATCAAGAGGTTGAAGGAAAAGAATTTTTTTTCCTAATCAAGCCCCATTATATTCTCCTTAATAACCTATAAATATAATATATTTTAACTCTATCTAGGAGTGTATTAAAAATAATAATGTGACTCTAATTAAGAAAGTTGGATATGAATTTATAGCTATTGGAGAGCCTTAATAAGCCTATGAAAATGATGAGGTACTTATTGAATAAGATGTCACTTCTATTTCCTAAATCAACTTGTTATATTTCAAATATTTTATTAAATAATACTAAATTTCCATGCCCATTCATAATCCATAAACCACACCTCATAATCCCTTTCCAACTCATGAACTTTCCCATCACCCTCCCACCACATCCCCTCTTGAAGAGGAAATTGTCATATGGGAGATAAGTGAAGAAGATCAAGATAGAATTGCAACTGATGAAAAAGATAACTCAAGTATATATGATTAATATTTCACTATTAGTATTCCCCTTAGTGAAGACAATAAAAAATTAGTCTTATTGAATGAAGAAAGAGATGATCTAGATCAGTTTTTAGCTACTCATGAAAAGGATGCCAAGATTTCTACCTTGGCTAATGAAGAGGTTAATCAAAACATGGATGATAATATTTTTGAGGGGAACACCATATTTAATAAGTATTTTGAGTCTTATGAGTAATTTTAAATAAGTGTGAAAGATATGTGGTAGATCTATTTGTATATGTTCAAAGAGTATGAAGGTTTTGAGAAGAGATCACTTTTAGAAAAGAAAAATCAGATTATTGATAAGGAGTGTAATGCTCCTATTGGGAAAACATGTCTTTAAGAACATAACCAAGAGTATCAAGCCCATTATGGTGAAACCTATTATGACTATAAAACTGCTAAGATGATCAAGAGATTGAATTTGAAAAACCAATAAAAGACAAAGCAACTGCTACCTTCATGGACCAAGAGGACTTATGGTAGAAGTTCAAAGAGATATATAATGAGTTCTTCAAGAGCCTACACCCTTTATTGGATAGTTTGAAGATATTATTTAAGGTTCGTTGCCTGTTTAAGGATAATATGATAACCTCTAAGGTACCATGATTGAGGTTGATCCTATAAGTCAAGAGGTGGCCATGTTTGAAGTAAGCACAAACATCAAGAAAGGTCATGAGAAGGTTGTTGAAATAGAATATTAATTCACCTTCAAAGGTGATTGGTTTGTATCTACCATTGATTCATTGGAGATCATGCCAAGAGGATTGGAAGTAATGAATAAGATGAAAACAATAACACCAAGGCTTAAAATGTATCTTATTTCATGCCATCCTTCATATCATAGACTAAGAGATGGTACAAGCTTCCTCTTTGATCACACATGTGTGAGTCTTGTTGATTTGTTTTGTGTCTTTTTGTATTTTTTTGGTGTGTTTTGAAGGTACAATCACATTTTTATGTCATGATCAATGTCTAGTCAAGTCTAAAACTGAGTGTAAGTGACTCCATTTCACAATGGGAGGACAAGACTACTAGTCCATTTAGAATTATAGGCACATTATCCCTATGAATTACCAAATTATTGATTAAATTTTGACCTCAAGTCAAAATGGGTCTAACCCTCTAAATTAAAAATTTAATAGGGTTGTCATGTGGTCTTTTCATGCATTATATGGTCCCTAAAAGTCTTCCTTAAGGCTTATTATCATTATATAAGGTAAGTTTGGAGAAGATAATGTCTTTTTTTTTGGTAATATAGTGGTCAAGACATGTCATGGAGAGATAAGGCTTGGTAAGGTGGTGCCAAAGGTTGTTAGGAGTATTTAAAAGTTAGTTTATTTATTAATCACTTTAACATTTAATGATGTTTTAGAGTGTTTTAATTACATTTATGAACTTTAAGATAGTGAAAATGAGGAAAAAGGTTACTTTTGGATAAAATTAATGTATGCAAAAATTATTAATTTGATAATTTCATACAATACAACTTATAAGGACCTTGGAGAAGTTACACAAAGATCAACAAGTCAGTTAAAGGTCAAAATCTTGAGTTTCAATGTTAAAGGGAGGAGTTAAGATATTTTTACAGACTCTTTGAAGTCATTTTTAGGTAAAAAATATTAAAGAGGAATGCCTTAATATTTAAAATTTTAAACAAAAATGAAAATAAGTTTCAAGTCTCAAAGTTTTAGAAATCTCTATCTCTCCTCTATCACTCTATTCATAAGCTCATAAAGGCCATTTTCAATAGCATGGTACAGGTCGTAAATGTGGAGTTAGGGTATAATATTTTATCCATATTTTTGGACCCCTTTAATATTATAATTTGTAGAATTGGTCATTGGATTGAGTTACTTATATTTATGAATAATTGAGAATGAGCTAGAATACTTTTTTTAGGCTTAAATCCTCATAGGCTAAGTTTTTTTGAAAATCCAATGAAAATGTGAACTATTTGGATGCATGAAATCAATTTAAATGAGTCCTAAAATATATATATAAATGTATCATACACTTTCATTCACTAATTTGACATGTTTGGGATGTCCTTTGGCAAGGAAAGCTATTATCTTGCATAGTCTGCAAGTTGACTATCATGGCCTCTATTTGATCCAAGTTTGTAATGTTTGGAAGGGTGAAAATAAGTTTTATATTTATGTTTTTACTCCCATAAATTCAATTAAACTTCATCAGATACCCTCCATGCTAGTCTCAACATCATTCTCTCCAAACAGTTCATAATGTTCATCATTTGATGACTATATAAAGACAGTTGCATAAGGAAGTCTATAAAATCTTTGTTTTTCATTATTAAAGAGAATTTGGAGGATATAATTCATATATTATCCAAAAAAAATTGGTTTAAATTTAATTTCAAATTCTGTAAAGGTCAAAACAAAGCTTACAAAGGTCTCTTGTATCAAATGTAGACCTACAAATCTCTCTAGCATGTAGGTCCTCATTTTGGATATAAAATTCCAAACAAGCATATAAAAAAAAAATAAAAGTAAATTAAATATAATAATAAAATATGATACAATTCATTAGATACACTTAAAATTTTTTAAGTGCATAAATGGTCAAGGAGATAAAGTCAACATGCTTGATACATACACACAAACCTATGTACAAAAATGGGAAGGCAGTGGTTTGAAAATATATTGAAATGATTAAATAAACCTATGTATATAATTATAAATGAATATAAATGAGTTTTAATATTATTTAAATACCATGAAAAATTTCAATATTTTCTCTCAATTTCTAAGGCCCAAATTCTCTTTAAATTAGCACCTACAATCACCTATTAAAGGGATTATCTTAGACAGTGATGTTGATGAAGTTTAGATAAGGGTATTAAGATATAAAGAAAAACATGATAGATCCATTGAGAGATTTATAGAGTTATAATAGAAGGCCATGAAACCCTAAGATACAAATAGAACCTAAGATGCTTACCTATAGGTGGACTAAACAACCTGCTTGTCTTTTAAGCCTATAATAAGGGGACAATGTAATTGAAAGTTGTCTTAGTTGAAAATTGATATGATTAAGGTAGAATTAAGTTCATGGAAGATATAACCAATATAATTTTATGCATTTAAGTAGGTAATTATGCCAATAAAACTCATATAACATAGGCCTAATTACATTTAGACCTTCATAATATGACCTCAAGTTGCAAGATGAACAAGTAGGTTCCAGGGTTTAAAAGAAGGGGAATAACACCTAAAAAACAATGAGGTTTATCTCAAGATGATAACATGGTCAATAAGGTATTATTAATATAAAATTAAATGTTAAGAGATAACACAATGAAATTGGTCAAAATTGAGTTCAAAATCCTTTACACACAGTCAAATAACAACCTTAGGTTTGTATATTTCATAATAAATTTTATTGATTTGAGAAATTAGGGTATGTGGAAAAGTATAATCATGTTTTTATAGATTAATATAAATTTTAGAATTACTTTAATATAGGTTAACATTGGAAATCCTTGCCCACTCAGCCAAACAAGAAATATGCTTGCTACCTCATGAGAAGTTTTATTGTTTGAAGAGGTTTAAGGATCCATAAGGGGACTATGCCAAATAGAGATATATATTAATAATATTTTATGGTTATTTTACAATTCCATCCCATCACAATCAAGCAATAAATGAAGGAAATCATGATAAGCCATGTTTAGTGATACACAAGCCTAATTGCATAGTCAAACCTATAAGGTAGTCCTAAGGAAATGGCTAGTTGAAGTGAGTTGAGATTTTTGAGAACTATTATGGGATGGTGATGGGTATTAATATACATAATATTTATTACTAGATCCATTATAGAGGATAAATGAGATCAAACACATCCATGACGGTTCCTTGCTTTGATTTGCTCACAAACCCTAGGCCTATGAAAATGAGGTTGTAGAGGATCTAATGGAGATATAAGGGTTGGAAAACCATAAGTAAAAGTCAATGAGGTTTTAATTTAAATCCATAAAGTGTTCAATGTAATATTAAAACTTGGAATATGCACCTACATGCCTCAAATCTCTCTCAGCCCTCACAAATGGAGCCTACCAACCTGAGAGGTCATATTTCTTTGCTTGGTATAGTATGGATATGTTTCATGGGACCTTGGTATCATATGGAGAGTTATATAACATTTTATACTTGAAATTTGTGGATTTTTTTGTGTATTAATTCCCTAAGATGTATGAACAATCGTTAAGACCCTAAAGCACTTTTAGGTCACCTAAGAGAGCCACAATGACTTGATGAGAGAGAAATGGATTTATGTGAATATAAATGGATTGGATAAAATATAAAATTAATTTAATAATGTATAATACTACCCTAAACATGATCCCATGCCACTGGTTTGTACTTGTAGGTATGAAAGTATAAGGAATAGGCCAAAAAAATACTATTTTTAGTTGTTTGGGAGGTTCGTACAAGGTGTTAGAACTTAAAAATTGAAAAGGAGAATGGGGAAGAGGTTATATAATTTAATCACACATTTATTTGTGTTTTTTAAGGTGTGGGAATATTATAAAGTCAATTTTTAGTCTCTAGGTAAGGAGGCCTGATTGAGACCTAGTTAAGAGAGAGAAGCAATATAAAAGTACATTTACACTCACTCTAAGGACATGAAATTGAACTTGAAGTTATAATTACATATTGGGTACTATAAAAAACCTTTATATTATTATTATCATCTATAATTTTCTCCACCCAAGGAGGTTTGAATGATTTTAAGGATACAATGAATGAAGCTAATTTAGAACTTTTAGTGTAGAATGAGTTATTGGTGCTAGTTTGAGAGTTATAAATGGATTTTTGTAGGTATGTTATGATTTTAATAGGCCATCCATGAAAATATTATGATATTAAGAATAATAATTCAAGTTTTGACACTTTTATGCAAGATTGGCCCAAGGAGATGAAGAGTCTTCCAGACACCTAGAAAGAGAATGAAGTGATGTGTCAAAGAGAACATAAATAGATCAGTTTTGAGGTGTCAAGAGTAGATAAAAGGTGTAAGATAACATTATATTACCATCAATAAATCCACTTGTCATTTAACAAGCCAAATCAAAGGGCAATTTTGGAGAGTTAGTCAAGGTGTCAAGCAAGCATTCTAACTCCTACACCACTTGGAGTAAGGGAGAATATTTAGAGGAGATACACATGAAATTTAGGACATTTTGAGGTAGTTTTATAATTATTCCCTTATTTTTAACTCATGGGACACTTATCATCTCTCTCTTTCCTATGCCCTTATGTTATTCTCTCTCACTTTCTCTATACATTGAGCCTTAATTGGCTAAGTTGTTATCCTCCACTTGGTTATGGTGAAGTCATACCCATTTGCATCCTTTTATAAATGAATAAAAACCTAGTTTTACCTTCTCCATGGACTATTTAAATGTGTATATTAGACTAGTTGATCTTGTTAAGTGATAGATTTACTTGCTTGGCATGTTGTCCTCGTTAAAATTCATATTTAATTTAAAAGTTTATTTGTAGGTCTCTTTAAGTGTTCAAATGAAGTGTGTATGAGTTTATTGAGTTGTCTCTTCACTACTATCATGCTATGATCTCTTGACTATTCCTCCTATTTCAAGATTGCTTCACAAACCTCCATGAGAAATACTAATGCATAGAGACATATTTGGATTAGTGTCATGTGTAGGTTAGGCTCTTGTTTAAATTGAAATTTTAGTTGGTTTGTATTCATCAATTCATATTTGTTTCATCACCTCCATTATTAATGGCTTCTCTCTTTTCCTATCAAGTGTTAGAGTAGTGTTTGAACCTAAGTGATTCATTAAGGTGAGCTATCCTTTTAACCTAGAGATAACCTCTCCAATAAGATACCCACAACTTTGAGGTATTTACATGTTAGATTTAATTTGGAAGGCTTGAAATACCTTGCAAAAGGTGAAAATTTGATGTATAATAGTGCCCATAGTAGGATGGAAAATGGGAGAAGATGAAAGTAAACATGGAATGATTGAGTTACCTGAAATATCTAAAAAAAGTAGTTAAACATGGTACAATTACATGTAATTATGAATCATCCTCATAAGGAATAGTGTAAGTGAATTGAGACATGATAATAGTTTGTCTAAAGTTATTAATACAAAATAATATGATTGATTTTAAGATTATGAAGTTAAAACTCCCAACCATTGCCTTATTTTTTGGGGGAAGATGCTTACCTAAGATTGCAGATGAAAGTAATTTATAAAATGAATTTTTTTAGGAAGGCCTGGTATTATCTATGGTATTACAATTAAAATCACATAAATCAAACCAAAGAGGTGAAAAAATAAATATGTGTTTAGTCAGTAATGATATTTTGTTAGGAAGGCACAGTACTATCTAAGGTATTACACTATAAATCACAAAAAAGAAATACAAAAGGTGTAAAAAGTAAATAATTTTGTAAAGGAATGAAATGATAACCCAAAATAGACTTTAATTTTAACTAAAAAATGATAATGAGACAATAATATATTCATGAGGATGGCCGAGTCCTATCCACGGTCTTATGATGTAACTCGTGAGTTAATAAATGAAAGAATATAAATAGACTAAAGGACCATGATAAGAATTAAGGTTATTGAAATTGATGAAATATTATACATTATGAAGCTTTTAAAAAATTTAAATAAGTTTTTTCACCATAATATATAAAAATATATGAAATACATGTAAGACGATAATCATATTTGTAAATGACATTTTAAGAAAACTACTTCTTTAAAAATTGAGTAGTAGTGTTTTATTAAAATATGTCCTTCATTAGTTTTTAATTGTAAGTAATAGGTGTTTTCACTTGGATTTCTTACACTTGAGGAGACTCCTAGATCTCCTCATCCAAGTGGCACAATGAAAACATCTCTCTTATTGTGAGTGATAATTTGATGATATGAATCTCTAGAAGGGCTAGTTCCCTTGATGCACTCTTTGAAGTACTTTCTTAGCTATCAATATTTGGATCAAAAGGGCTAATAAAAAAACTAATAAATCTAAAAAATGTGATTCAAAAATATTTTATTTCCTCTTATTGACTGAAATTATAATACTTAGAGCAAAACAAAGCTTCTCTTACACAAAACTCACAACACAAGACAAATTGTGACATCATTGTTTCATAAGCTAAGTTTAACAAGGTATTTTGATACATAGGATGGAAATAAATTTATATTTGAGAGAATAAATTCATGAACCAATTTTAAGTCACTTGAAATATAACATTAAAAAGGACCTATAATAATTACTCTTCTGCACACGTGGTGGACAATCAAGGATAACATGCTAGAAAAGATCATCTTCTACTAGACAAGACAAATAATATTGAAATAAAACTCAATTGTATAGAATTTAAGTAGGAAAATTCACTTGTTCTATTAATTAAATATATTCAATTAAAAAATTGGCTAGGGTTTCACCATCAACCAATAAAGGTTGCTAAAAAGAGCCAAAAGAGTCAATATTTATAGCTTTTGAGAGAAGAGCAAGATAAGGGAAGTCCAAAGGTCACTTGGACACTTGTAAATATGATAAAAAAAATTTAAAATTGAATTATAAATAGATATGTATTTAACCATGCAATTTTATGAGATCTAAATGTCCATACAAGTTATGAAACCTATGAAAAGTGGCATAAAACTCCTAGCCTTGGCTCAAAAATCTGCCTTCAAAATTCAGACATGTTTGAACATGAAAAAAATAACTAGAGACAGGTCTGATGATTTTGATGAGAGTTAAATATTTTATAAATGCCTCATCATGCATTGGTTCTAGTCCTATTCATCTAGAATCATCTAAGAGGAAGCCATCACTGCATGTAGTCTAAAAAACACCTCCTTTCTGTCACCCTCACACTTGGAATCAAAAATAGAATAAATTTTACTTGAAAATACATGGTATGGGGTGAATTATACCTTGAAATACTATCCATGTCCTTATAATTCCTAGGTACACCTTAAAAGATCTCATACTTGGAGTTTTCACCCTTTTCACCCTTATGTCCACTATGCCAGTTTTGACTACTTGAAAGGAGAGCTTTGGTTTGGAAACTTAGGAGTTTTTACCAATAATAAAATGTAATTAGGTAGTTATTAAAAGTATTTATGATGAATTTTAATAGAGGGTTTATCTATATTCTTTGATTTAGGTGCCTAACCATCTCCAAATGCCCAAAAAAGGCCTCTAAAAAGCCTATTTTCTTGCATTTTCCTCAAATTCACCTAAGAATAACCTTTCCATGATAAAACAATGATTATATGTTGTTTCAACATGTTAATCATCCTTAATTCATGCTATTTAAACTTTTAATTCATCCAAAAACACTCCTCTTTGGAATCATCATACTTGTCTATTAAACAAAGAGGTTTCTTGGAGCAACTATATAGATTAATGATTTTGACCAAGTAGGGTAGGTGATTATCTTGGAAAGGTATAGGAATTATGAAAAAACTTTATGGAATATTTTGAACCACTTTGAAATTCTTTTCTCTTTCCTCTCTTACCTAAATAAGTCTATGTCTTACCCTACCTTCACTAACTTGTACCCTATTGTAGGTGTGTACAGGGGTTTTGGAGACCCGAGTAGGTGTGGTTTTCTCTTATTTTTAGTTCATGAAGTCACCATATAATTAATGGAGATGATAATATGTTTGTATTATCACCCAAACTACTTTTACCCCCTCATATGCACATGGACTTCTCAATTTAGTCTTTCTTTGCTAGATTGAGACACATGCCTTTGAGAGCTTATTGTAGGTTACATTTTCTTCTTTAGAGCTCGGTTATAGTGTTAAAAGACTCTTCACTAAATCCACCTTGGGGTAAATTAACATAAATATCACCTTTAAATTAATTTTTTTGTTTTAAGCACTATCGAAACCCATTGTTTAAGTCATTGTTTGCTTGTCTTACGTATCTAACCCCTGTAGGTATCTATTTCCATAGTGTATGGACTAGAAGTGTGCATGAGAAAAAAAACCATAGTATATCCCTCTCCTTTGATGATACCTTGAGTAATGAGTTACACTTGAAACACTTGGAACCACTATCAAATGTTGGCATGATATAGAATGGTCAACTTATAGTACAAGGTCACTTTTGGATCCAATTCCTATAGATATTAATGGAGAATTTTAGTGTTTTTGGAGGCATATTTGAGGCCTCAAACAACTTATCTCCCCTTAATATTTTATCCTTATTTGTGGAATGTGAACTCTTCATGTTAGGGGATATAAGATACACCTAACTAGATGTCTTAAAAACCTTTACCTCCATGTTTTAGGATCATCAAAAGTTCTTTGACCTCTATTTTGACATTTTAGGGACAACTTCCCATAATACAATTACTCAGCTTCTCAACATGGTTTTTCACCTATTATACTCATTTTATACTTTATTCATTATACCAAGATCCTAAGGGAGTGTCAATCTGCTTCAATATCTTCATAAAAACCTTCTGGTCCCTTACTTAACCACTTGTAACTGGATATTTTGGTGCATAAAGAATGGGTTGAACATGAGAAATATGAAACTATCCATGACTATGAACTTTATATGCTTCAACAAACATCTTAATGCACCTCTAAAAATATCAAGAGGTTGGAACACACATTAACCTTTCCACACCTTAGTATGACATTAAGAAAGGACCTATAGGTATGCATTAGGCATGTTATATAGGTAGGCCATGAAATTAGGGTAAAAGCATGTTGGTGCATAGATTCAAAAGCACTTAGATTAATTTCCAACCTTAAATTACATGATATCCATAAATAACACCTTGAAAATAGTTCCAACATCTCTTTTTCATAGTGCAACCACTTGCACACATCTATAATAAAGTAGGCATATGCATCTCATGACTATTTTAGCATGGTGAATAGGCTTGGGACCACACTTACACCTTTTACAAACATCTCAATGATCTCTCTCCAAATCTTGATGGTTTGGACAATTGAAATACCTTTATTATTTTCCCATGAGCAAGTTAAACAAGATTTAAAACTTTTGATACAATCAAATTTGAATGAAGAGTTGATAATAGAGAAAGGCAAGGTGGGAAATTACTCTAAAGTAAGATGTGATGAAACCAAAAATGGGAAGAGGTGATCATATGGATTTAAGGCATATAGAACATCATCTTCCATTCACATAAAACCTCTATAAAATACATTCTAGAATAAGGTAGAAATGATTAAAACTTTACTCCTTCACTCCTTACAAACTAAGTTTGTTAACTCATCAAATCAAATCCAAATGTGAAAAAAATCATGGAAAAAATGAGAGAAGAGAGTAAACCTCATTTGGAACCAATCTTAGCAAGTGAATTTTATGAAACTTCACAAATAAGAGAAAAAACTATAGGGTGCATATATTAATAAGCAAATTTGAATGGTCAACTTTGTAGAAATGCTTCATAAATATTATAATACCATTCCTATACAACCAAAAATCAAATGGAAGCTGACTAAGCATAGAATACACCCACAAGAGCATTTTTTTTAAACCTCTTTTGTTGACCATACCAAGTACAAACCTATGGGTCACTTTTGCTTACCAAGAAAAGTGAAAAAGAACATAATGGTTTTGGGATAGAAATGACACTTAAAGATCATTTAAAACTTTAAAATGAGAATGGGGAAGCTGAAAAGGCATTATATGATCTTTTACCACATGGCACACTTCCCAATAGGTCGTACAAGTGCCATTTCCTTCTCCTTTCTTAAGAAAACTACCTTTTCTTCTACACAACCTACCAATTTTAAGTTACATCAGTTTATTAATACTTAAGTAGATACATGGGTCATGACATCATATTTTTAAACCTTCACACTTCCTCATAAATCCATACAACTCATTAAATACACCCATTTTGACCTCAAAATGAACCAAAAAGTCTAAAATAAGTAAGGACCAAGGTTAGTATAACATCAAATGGCATTAATTAACTTATAAAACACATTGTAACATAATGTTTGACTCCTTAGAATACCTATAGATCAAATTTTTACTTAAGGGTGCCCCAATTTGACCTAAAAGTCAAATTTGATCAACAAATTGGTGACTCATAAGGGTAGTATGCCTACTATACTAAGTAGACCAGTAGCCTTATCTTATCATGGGACAAGGGATTCAATTATTTCTTAAAGACAAATATCAAGTAATTTCCTAAAACACACACAAAATAACCACAACACACCATGCAAACAAAAAACAAATTAAGACACAAACAAGACTCACACATGTGCATAAGCACTTAGGGAAAACAAGGAAAGCAAAAAACTATGTATAAGGAGAGAATAAGACCTTAGTATAAATGTTTGAGATACATCCCACTGACTAGGATATAAATCTCTTCTCCATCTAACTTTGGGATTTGTAAAGGATTGTATTATTTGCATTGGGTGATAACATAAGGGGCACTCTAAAAAGCATCAAACTTTGTGTCTTCCAAAATTTTCCATATCTTCATCCCACTTTAGAATAATGTCTCCTTATTGGATGATTCTTGTAATGGACTTATTGTCAAAGTATCTCTTTTTTTGATCTTGGTGAGCTCTCATAGTTTGCATAACTTGATCTCTTGTCTCTTCAAGCTTCATCAACTCACACAACCTGACTTTCATGATTTTATTCTCCATCAACTCTAGATAATAAGTGAGATGCAAGGTTTTTAGCTCAAGTGAAATAGGTAGTATAACTTCTCTCCCATAAAAAGTGTATTGGTGAGTTTCCAATTTCTCTTTTAGGGGTAATCCTATCAACCTAAAGAGTTATCTTCAACATGGAATGCCAAGTCCTTTGGTTTTCCTCCATTGTCCTCTTTATGATCCTGATTAGATTTTTATTGGTGGAATCAGCTAGTCCATTCCATTTTGGATAATATTTTGAGGAATTACTAAGATATATTATATGTTTCAAATCCCATTCACTTGTCTTCATTCTAAGGAAAGCCAATGCATTATCTAAAATTATTGTTGAGGGATCCCCTAACCTTGTCACTATGCCTTCATAGAAGGCTAGAACTAAAATTTAGTTTTATTATTTGAGAGAAAAAACCTCCATGAACCTTTTAAATTAATATTTAGCAATTAACACCAACTTTTGGCTAGCACTAGAAGGTGGGTTGATTAGGCCTATGAAATCTAGACCACATTGCATAAAGGGTTGGTCAACTTGTATTGGATGAAGAGGTAAGGCTAAAAGATTTTGTTTACCATAAAAAAAGAGAACATTTTTGACATTTCCTTACCCAATCATGGTTTTCCTTGAACAAACTGAGCCAAAAATATATAGCTCTCATTATCTTAGAAGTTGTGATTCTTGGAGTAAAGTGACCACTAGCTAGTCCATCATGAAAATCAAATAATATTTTCTCAACCTGATATAATTCAACACACCTCAATAAGACACTTGATAAGTACTTCCTAAACAACAATCCATAAACAAGTACATAAGGAATATATTTTAATCTAAATTGCCTTCTTTTAGCTCTATTTAGGCCTTGTGGATACTCACCAGTTTGAAGAAAATGGATCATATCTTGTGTCTAAATTATCATGGATGAAAATGAATATATCATAGGGTCATTATTAAGTGATAAAATAACCTATTTTTTAAATTTCAAATCTGAATCAAGATGCTCACATAACCACTTTCCTTTCACTAGTTTGGTTGTCTTGATTTCTACATCATACTCCATCACTTTTGTAATCCAACTAGCCTTTTTTTCATTCAAATATCTACTCAAAAGGAAGTATTTGACACTAGGATGAGGTAACAATATATTAATATTGTTTTTAGATAACATATTCCTAAAATTCTTTAGACTTCTAACAACTAAAAGTACTTGATTCTATACATAGGTGTATCTCACCTCATAGTCTTTTAAAACTTGAATAAAAAAGGGACTAGTCTACTCCAAGTTTTATTCATTTGATTGAGTAAGCATGGAAAAGATTACATAATCATTTCCAAAATTATATAATCTGAATTTCTTTGAGAAATTGGGAGTTGCAAGAGTTGGAGCTTGGGCAATGGCTTGTTTAATCTCTTCAAAACTTTCTTTCCTTCTTCTCATCCAAGTGAACACTTCATCTTTCATTAGCATAGAGGTTAGAGGCTTGACTAAATTATCAAAATTAGGAATTAAACTCCTTATGAAATTAATTTTTCTAAATAATCATTTTAAACCTTTGTTGTGTTTTGGCAAATCCAATGTCAAGATTGTACTCACCCTTTCAGGATCTATGGATAGGCCCTTATTTGAGACAATGTGTCATAAAATTTTGACTTCATGGATAAAAACCACACACTTATTTGGGTTAACAAAGATTTAAAACTCTTTACATCTCTCAAAAATATACCTAAGGTGATTCAAGTGATCCTTTTTATCCTTAGAAAAAATTGTGGCATCATCAAGATACACCAACACAATGCCATTTATTACTCTTCGAAAATCCATATCCATTGCTTGTTGAAAATTAGCTCCAGTATTAGACAAGCCAAAATGTATTTTACTATAAGCATATGTACCATATTTAATAGTAAATTATATCTTATATTGATCACTTTCTTTCACCAAAATATGATTATACCTAGAGTATCCATCAAGGAGAGAAAGCCTTTCACTAGCTACCACAACCTGAAAAATTTGCTCCAAGGAAGAAGGTAATGATCCTTCAAGGAAAATATATTAAATTCCCTAAAATCAATACATAATCTTATTTCCCCATTATTCTTCATAACAGGGACTAAGTTTTCCAACCAAGATGAATGTTTGATAGGAAAAATAATTTTGTATTCAATCAACTTAATAAGTTCCTTATTCATGAGAGGCTCAATCTTAGGATTGATTGGACATTGTATTTGATTGATAGGATTAAAATTATCATCTATCTCTATGGTATGTTTAGCTAAGTTTAGATCAAATCCATTCAAATCACTATATTCCCATGCAAAGACATAAAAAAACTCCTTGCATAACTCAATGAAATCATGCTTTTCTTCACTACTACATACCTTCCTAAGTGCAAACAACTTATCCTTGAATATTATTACTCTCTCATAGTTTTATTTCTTAGTATATATGCTTACCTTTTCTTTCTTCAAGTTATCATCATCATTGAATATACTCTCAAGTGTGACTAAGCCTTTAGAGATCTTGTTTGACTTCAATCATACAATCTACCCTCCATACTGCTGTTGTAGTTTAGACTAATTCTTGGAAGAAAATTCAGCCTCCTCTTGTAATAAAAATGCTATTTTTTGGTCACTAGAAAACACTTTACAATTAGTGACATTATCAAGTATATAAGGCCTTACAATCACCTTGAGATGTGGCTGGTTTTTATCTTCTCTTATCCCTTTTGGAACATCAAATTGAGCTCTAATTGTTGCCAACCTATCAGCATGTTTGTTGTCTTATTTTGGGAGAGATTGGATGTTGAAATCTTGGAAATCCTATACAAGATCCCACACTCTATTATTATAAAACTTAAGCAAAGATTTCTTAGTCATATTTTGGCCTCTTAATTGATTCACAATCAACTCACTATCATAATATACTTGTAACTCTTTCACACCTCTTTTCCTAACCCACTCAAGACCATGAATGAAGGCCTCATATTCTACCACATTATAAGTACAAGAGAATTGAAATCTGAAAATAGAATTGTACCTTTATTTGTATGGAAAAACCAACATTGCTCCACCACCTTCCCAATCTTAATTCTTGATCCATCAAAGAAAACTACCATAAACCATCCATGTCTTCACTTGGCTTCATCAAATTTGGCATGAAAGAGTACTCCTCATGAATTCAATACACTCCAAGACCAGATTCATCTATGAATTTTTAAAAATCATACTCATAATGTTCATTTACCCATTCATTTAAAAATAAATCAGAAACTCCTTCAAGAGAAAATGTTGGAGATTGATCTATGTGAATTTCTTCCTCATCAATAATAACATAGTTGAAATTTGACACTTTAGGCATGCAAGGATCTAAGTGATTGTGATGGATAGGATCTGATTAAATCTTCACCTTAGTACCATACTTTGTCCTAAAAATAATATAAGACAAATTGGCTACTAAGTATCCACCTATCTTAGCTGTAAATTCTCTTGACAAACTTAGAGCAAAGTATGGGGGTAAATTTTCCACAACCACATCATGTGGAGTGGAAAAAGTGGGACAAGCATGTAAAATCAGATTAAAATCCTTGACTACTCCCAAGGTCTTTGTTGGTGATCCATCCAATTGTAAAACTCCCTTCACCATTGGTTCATACTTGAGGCCTAGTTTATCCATTATAAACTTGGGCATAACTAAAGTACTATCCCCACTATCTATGATTAAATTTTGAACTAAGAAATAACCAATAATCAAGGATAGGTATAAAGGATGAGTCTTATCAATATTATTCACTTTTTCATCAATGGGCTGAGTTTTATCTACCAAGACAACATTCTCACTCCTAGCTTATCCAACTTGCTTACCAAGTCCTTGTAATTCCTTTTAAAACATGTCCTTTTGTTTAATATTTTAAATTGATCCCATAATGAAATATTAATTTTAAACTTCTTCATTTGATCCAAAACATTGATAGAAGGATTTATCACCTTAAGAGGTTCTTTGGAAACACTAATGCCTTGTGGTGTAGCTTATGAAGGTGGATGTGTAAGAGAAGGCCTTACATTCTAAAAATTCTGATTTTCCTATACTTTAAGAGCTAAGTTAGACCCACCCAACATTGGAGATGATGTATTAATCAAAATATGTCCTTGATTATCCCCTTGTGTCTCTTCAACAACCCTCTTCTTAGAACTAGTGTTAGAGGACACATTAGCATTCACATTGCTTGAATTTCCCAAATGATTGATGACATAAAAATCTCCCTACAAATGATTTATGAGATTAGAATCAGATTATTTTTTTCCATTATTTATTACATTTTGTATTTCTCTTTACATTCCATTTTTCATTGGCACCTCAAAATTTGAAACTTGAGATACTTGATTACCTTGCATAGTCATGACTTGATTATGCATTTCATTGGCATAGGCAACTTGGTATTGATTTTGGTCATAGGGAGGATATAATGGTTGTTATTCATTAAATTTGTTTTTAGTGGGAAAAATAGATTTATAAGATGAGGGAGAATTAATATTTTAACTTTGGTAAGGTCTAGCTTGGGTGGTTTGACCTTGTCCTTGATTATTGGTTGAAAAGGAGGCCTATTTGTTTACCCAAAATGATTGTAAGACTAGTATGGCCTATAATTTTGAGATTTTTGCCTTAATTAGTAAAAATTTGGAGTAAACTATTGAATTCATGGATCTCATTATTGGGGACAATGGTAGACTTGTTTTGACTAGGCAAAGGAGCCAAGGTAGGTAATGCAACTTGACTAGGAGGCTATAAATCAAGGAACAATGGCATTGGTGGCCTAAGATCAATCTGACCTACTTGAACAATATAATTCTCAACATTGATGGATAGCTCATAGGTAAAATTTAGTGTATTCCCACCCATGGATTGAATCATCATGGATATATCACTATTCAATGCTTTTAGATAGTACAAAAAGGCATAATTTGGATTAGGTCTCATAAGGGTTAGAACTATATCCCATGTATTTTGAAATCTAGTATTAAAATCTTGCATAAAATATTATGGTGTCCTCCTGACCCTCTTGATGGTGGTCAATTATTTAGCTAGTGATAGATGATCAATCTTCTCTCCAAACCTCTTAGTCAATAGATCTCTTGGTTCATCCCATGAAATAATATTTTTTTAAGGTAGAGTTCCATACCAATATAAATATTTACCTTTGAAGGATAATGCTAATAACCTAATAGCCACATTATCTTGAGTGATACTGGGGATATTTTAAAAGTTTACTATGTTTCTAATGTGTTCAATGTCAGTAATAGGATCTTCTCCACTAAAATATGGAACACTCTTAAGGGCTACTCCTATAATTTCATCATATTAGGAAAGATTCAAAGGAGATGATCTGGTGAAAGGTAAAAAATGTTATTTTATAGCTATCTTGGAATGTATAATATGAGTATTAGAGGTTGAACTTAGTAGGAACTTGGACTTCTTAAACACTAACTCACTTGAATTAGGATGAGTATTTACAAACCTAAAACTTTTGATAGAATACAAAGGAAATTACACAAACTCAAAGGGTATACCTTTAGCAATATATCTAGTGGTCACATTTGGCATGGAAATTAGGAACTAATCAGTGACCAAATATTTTAAAACTTTAGTGGAGCCACCAGGTACTAAATGTAGATGTTCTTTTAGCTAAAACTATGCCAAGACCAACACCAATCTTAGACAATCTTCTAGTATTTAGAGTCCCACCGGGCATGCCAAAAATAATTGTCATTTGGATTTTGACCCCTTGAAGATATGAATAGATCTCCTTATCTAATTGGAATAATGGAAACATCTCTCTTGTCGTGGGTAACAATTTGATGAGATGAATTTCTAGAAGGGCTAGTTCCCTTGATGCACTCTTGAAAGTACTTTCTTGCCTATCAATCTTTGGATGAAAAGGGTTAAGAAAAAAATAAGAAAGCTAAAAAAGGTAATGCAAAAATATTTTATTTCATCCTATTGAATAAACTTATACTACTTAGAGAAAAACAAATCTTCTCTTACACAAATATCACAACATAAGACAAATTATTACATCAATGTTTCATAAGCTAGGTTCAAGAAGGTATTTTGATACTTAGGAGGGAAATGAATGGTTAATTGAGATAATTAATTCATGAAACACTTATAATACAATTATAAACTTGAAATATAACACTAAAAAATACCTATAATAATTACTCTTCTACACACTTGGGGGACAATCAAGGATAACATGCTAAAAAAGATCATCTTCTACTAGACAAGATCAAAAAGATTACAAAAACACTCAATTATATAGAATTTTAGTAGGAAAATTAATTTGTTTTATTACTTAAATATAAATTAAATTAAAAAATTGGCCAAGGTTTCACCATCAACCAATTGAGGCTACTAAAAAGAGCTAAAAGAGTCAATATTTATAGCCTTTGAGAGAAGAGCAAGATAAGGGAAGTCCAAAGGTCACTTGGACACTTGTAAATATAATAATAGATGTTAAAATTTCATGATAAATATATATGTAATGAAAAATTAAATGTTATGAGGTCCAAATGTCTGTACAAGTCATGAAACCTATGAAAAGTAGCATAAAACTCCCAGTCTTAGCTCAAAAAACTGCCTTCATATTTTAGACCTATTTTAACGTCCCAAAAATAAAAAGGGATAGGTATGATGAATGGGATGAGATTTAATACTTACATAAATGAATCTACATGCACTTTTTTGGGTCCTAATCGTATAGAGTCATCTAAGAGGAAGCCATCACTGCCTATAGTCTAAAAAACTCATCCTTTCTATCACCCCTCACACTTAACCTCAAAAATAGTATCATTTTCCATGAAAATACATGTTATAGGATTAATGAAACATTTAAAGACTATAAATGTACTTATAATTCATATTTACACATTAAAATGGCTCATACTTGGAGTTTTCACCCTTCTTAGCCTTGTGTCCGCTCTACTAGTTTTGACTGGCTAAAAGGAGAGCTCTAGTTTGGATACTTAAGAGTTTTTACATAGAATAAAATTTACATAAGGAGTTATTAAAAGTATTTATTATTATTTATAATATATGTTTTATATTTATTCTTTGATTTAGGTGCCTAACCATCTCTAAATGCCCAAAAAGACTCTAAAAAGCTTGTTTTATTGTATTTTCCTCAAATTTACCTAAGAGTAACCCTTACATGATAAAAAAATAATTATATGATATTTAAACATGTTATTAATAATAAATTCATGCTCATGAAACTTTTAATTCATCCAAAACTACTCCTGTTTGGAATCCTCATACTTGCCTATTGAACAAAGAGGTTTCTTGGAACAACTATATAGATTGATGATTTTGACCAAGTAGGGAAGGTAGGTGATTATCTTGGAAAGGTATTGGGGATTATGGAAACACATTTTGGCCTATTTTTAACCAATTTTTTTGATTATCTCTTTCCTCTCTTCCATAAACATGTCTATGTCATAACCTACCTTCATTAACTTATACCTTGTTGTAGGTGTGTGCAGGGGTTTTGGAGACCTGAGTAGGTGTAGTTTTCTCTTATTTGTAGTTCATAAAGTCACCATGACTTTAATTGAGATGATCACATGTTTGGATTATTACCCAAACTCCTTTTACCCCCTCATATGCACACAAAATTCTCAATTTATTCTTTCTTTGCTAGAATGAGATACATGCCTTTTAGAGCCTACTGTAGGTTACATTTGCTTCTTTAGAGCTTGGTTAGTGTGAAAAGACTCTTCACTGAATCCACCTTGGGGTCACTTAACATATATATCACATTGAAAATACTTTATATGGGCTAAACACTATCAAAAAGCATTATTTAAGTCATTATTTGCTTATCTTTCTAACCCCTTTAGGTATCTATTTCCATAGTGTAAGGATTGGAAGTGTGCATGGGAAACAAAACAATGGTCTATCCCTCTCCTTTGATGATCCCTTGAGTCATGAGTGACATTTAAAACACTTGGAACCACTATCAAATGTTGGCATGATCTAGAATGGCCAACGTATAGTACAAGGTCACTTTTGGATCTAATTCTTATAGATATCAATGGAGCATTTCACCATTTTTAGAGGCATATTTGAGGCCTCAAACAACTTATCTCCCCTTAATATTTTACCCTCATTTTTAGCATGTGAACTCTTCATGCTAGGGGATATAAGATACAAATAGCTATATGTCTTAAAAACCCTTACCTCCATGTTTTAAGATCATCACAAGAAGGTCCTTGACCTTTGTTTTGACATTTTAGGGACAACTTCCCAAAATATAGCTCCTTATCTTCTCAACATGGTTTCACACCTCTTCTACTCATGGTTTCACACCTCTTATACTCATTTTCCACTTTTTATGGGTCTATCATGGCTTCTTCTCATACTAATATCCTAAGGGAGTGTCAATCTACTTCAATATCTTCATACAAACCTTTCGGTCCCCTGCTCAACCACCTGTAGGTGGATATTTTGGTGCACAAACAATGGGTTGAACATGAGCAAAATGAAATTATCCATGACTATTAACTTTGTATGCTTAAACAAACATATTAATGCACGTATAATAATATAAAGAGGTTGGAACACACATTAGCCTTTCCACACCTCAGTATGACACCAACAAAGGCCTTGTAGGTATGCATTAGGCATGGAATTGGGGCAAATGCATGTTGGTGAATAGCTTAAAAACCACTCAAATTCATTTTCAACCCTGAATTACATGATCTCCATCAATAAAACCTTAAAAATAGTTCCAACACCTCTTTTCCAATGTGAAACCACTTGCACACATCTATAATAAATTAGGCATAGGCATATCATGACTATTTTAACATGGTGAATAGGATTGGGACCACGCTTAAACCTTTTCCAAACATATTAATGAGATATATCCAACTCCTAATGTTTTTTACAATTAAAATACCTTTATTTTGATCCCATGAGCAAGTTAAAGAATCTTTAAAATTGTGGCTATAGCTAAATTTGAGCAAAGAGTTGACAATGGAGAAAGATAAGTTGGGAAATTGATCCAAAGTAAGATGTGATGAAACCAGAAATTTAAGGGGTGATAATATGGATTTGAGGCATATGAAACATCATCTTCCATTCACATAAAACCTCTACAAAACCCTACATTCTGAAACAAGGCATAAATGATTGCAACTTCAATCCTTTACTCCTCCTTACAAACTAAGTTTGTTGGATCATCAAATAAAATAAAAATGTGAAAAAAAATCATGGAGAACATGAGAGAAGAGAGTCAAACTCATCTAAAACCAATCCTAGCAAGTGAATTTTATGGACCTTCACAAACAAGAGCAAAAACTACAAGGTTTATAGATTAACAAGTAGATTTGAAGGGTTAACTTATTAGGAATGGTTCATAAAGCTCCAGCCACCATTAATCTACAACCAAATATAAAATTTAATATGACTGAGTTTATAATAACCCTACAAGATCAATTTTTCTTGAAACCTCTTGTGCTGACCATACCAAGTACAAACCTGGAGGTCACTTTTGCTTGCCAAGAAAGGTGAAAAAGAACATAATAGTTTTGGGCCAAAAATGACACTTAAAGATCATTTAAAATGTGTAAATAAGCATGGAGAAGATAAATAGACATTGTATGATCTTTTTACATGTGGCACACTTCCCCATGGGCCATACAAGTGCCATTTTCTTCTCCATTCTCAATAAAACTACCTTTTCTTCTACATAACCTACCAATTTTTAGTTATGTCAATTTATTAAGACTTAAGTTGACACATGGGGAATTAAATAATATTTTTTAACCTTCAAACTTCCCATTAAATCTATACCACTCATTAAAAACACCCTTTTTGACCTCAAAATGACCCAAAATGACTAAAATGACTAGACCAAGGCTAGTATAACATCAAATGACATTAATTAACCTATAAAACACATTTTTACATAATTTTTGACCCTATAAAACTTAAAGGTCAAATTTTTTACTTAGGGGTACCCCAATTTGACCTAAAAGTCAAATTTGTTCAACATTAGGACCAAGAATATCTTTGAATAGATAAAAGGCCCCACCATTTTTAGCATACTTGCCTTCCTTAACATGGTTATAATTTAATCTATGGACTAAGTTACTAACACTAAAGGTACATACTTTAACCTTTTTATTATGTTTTTTGGAAATTTATGTTGTATATTATCAGTTATATTGTAAATCACCTATACAACACTCATCAAGAATGTCTAAAGCACGTCGGTGGGCTTCTCAAAGTTTTTCATTGAGGATAATTATGTGAAGAGAGATACATAGTGATGGTATTTAAACTTAAAGAGGTAAGGAAAACATATAACCATATATAAAATAAAATGGTGTGCCTCTAGTAGTGGTAGAGATGCTATTGTGATAAGCCCCAAGTGAAGGATAAAGTTTTAATTATCATTCTGAATGGGAATATCGAATGGTATTTTGTAAATATTTGTTAATATTTTTTTGTGGCATATATTTTTTTATTTCATTATGGATGATAAGGCATGGAAAATTTATGCATGATTTTGAATCTAACACATAATTGCTTCATATCTTTATTATTGAAATTCCCACCATTATTAGAAATAAAAGTGTTGGGAATTCCAAAGTGAAAAATGATTTGGTTAAGTATAAATTTGGATATAGTTATGTATGTGATATTAACAAGGGACATAACTTCAACTAACTTAGTGAAATACTCTGTGGCCATGATAATGAATATATGGCCATCTTGAGTGGGGTAGTTTACCAATGAGATCTAGTCTCCACATGGAGAAAGGCTAAGAAGATTATAATGTTTATATCTCAATCAAATGAGAGTGTATAATATCATCATTTAATTGGCACGGACTGCATTTTTTACTAAATGTGATGGCATATTTTTAAAGTGTGGGCTAGAATTATCCCATGTATAGGCATTTATAGGTTATAACATGTCCACTATAGTGACCACTTAAAATGCCCCCATGTGCTTGTTCGAGAAGGAAAAGAAATTAATCTTGACTGAAAAAATGAATCAAAGTACATTTAAAATTATGATAATATAAGACATCATGTCTTAAGACATATTTGTAAGCTTGTTTATGAATTCTATTTTTTTCATGAGAATCAATGTCAATAGGATAAGTATGATGCTCAATAAATTATATATGTTTTTATACCATGGGCTGTGTCAGATAGTGTCAACTTTAATATGATGGATAAGAAAATAATTTTTGGTTGGTAATGAATATGGTGATTTGCATATGTGTATAATAACTTGGGAATCATGAAGAGCTTAATGAGGGTGAAAAAAATAAGTAATGAAGCAAGTGAATCAGCTGTGGAATTATGGTCTTGTTGAGTTAGTTTTATAATAAATTAATTGAATTATTGAGAAAGAGTGGTATAAATTTGATGATAAGTGATAATATTTTCACTCTTGCATTATTAGTCATCATTTACTTGATGAAAGATGAGTTTTGAATCACCTAAAGCATGTAGGTAAGGGATATGTAGGTCAATGGTAGCTTGAATGCTTAGGATGAAAGCTTCATATTCAACCATGTTATTAGTAACATTTAAGGTTAAAGGGAAAGAAAGAGGGATAATTTTTTCATGAGGATCAGCTAAAACACATCCTACCCAAGCTCCTTGAAGACATTTAACACCATAAAAAATGAAATGTTCAATTATCTTCATGTAGGTCACTAGTAACTTCAATAAATTACTCAACGATGACTTTATGTTTTGTTTTATAAATATAAGTGTTTGGTTCATGAAGAGTATTTATCTCAATGTAAAATGTAAAATTGTGAAAACAATCTTTGAGTGAAATATCTTGATTAAGTCTTTTAATGCATGAGATTTATTCATTAGGAAGATTGTCTTTAAGATGATCAGTGGTTATTATAAGAGTTGTAGTGAGTTGGTAAGCAATTATTTAACCTTTAACTATTTCTTGTGTAATTATCTATAAGTTAAATTACATCAAAAGGACCATATATTTTCCAATTCTATCACTGAGTAAGAATGCTTTTGATAATAAATGATAAAGAGGATCAAAATGGATGATGACATAAGTTGTTTGATAAAGCACATAATGGAAAATTATGAAATAAATGGTGAGACAATCATGTTTAACTTTGGCATAACATGTCTCATAGTCTATTAAAACATGAATGATATAATATATGGTGTATTCATGATTTGTTTCATCTTTTTGGGAAGTGTATAAGATGAGAGGATAAACATTATAAGGAGGTCAAAGAGTGGAATGATGCAAGAGTGATTATTTCATGTTGTTAAATGATTATTGACATGAATAAGTCAAATCCATAGTTATACCTTTCTTAAGGAGATAATTAATTGAATAAATACTATAATCCATCTCAATAATGAAACATTATATTGTTTTATGTTTACCAAGGTATGTTTATATGTCTAGAATAGATTGAAGAATAGGAATGTTGAAAATATATTTGATTTTATCTAGATTAACATCATTTCCTTGAAGAAAAACTAGAAAATACAAGATTTTATCAAAGGTGACACTGAAAACACATTTGTATGGATTTAGTCATAATTTGTATTTAATAAGATGATCAAATATGATATTGAGATCATAAAGATGATTTTTACAATGTTTGGATTTGGTGATAAGGTCATCTACATAAGTTTCAATAATTTTGTGTACGAGATCATTAAATATATGGGTAATTTCACATTTATAAGTGGCACCAAAATTTTTTAGATTGAAATTAATTTTGACATAAAAATGGGTGCCCCATTTTATTATGAAAGTGGTTTTTTATTGATATTCAAGAGCAATAAGAATTTGATTATATCCCAAGAAACCATCCATGAGGGATAACATTTTGTAACAAATACTAGAATTGATGATGGATTCAATTGATGGTAAAGTAAAGTTATATTTGGTATAAATCTAAGTTAATATTATAAAATTCTATAAAAATACAAATAGCCATGGTAACTTTCATGTATATAGGAACAATGTTTGAGACCCATTCAAAGTAATCAATAGTTTGATGAATTTTACATATCTAGAGTCACATAGGGGAACAAGGGAACCCTTGATAAATATATTTCCATTGATATGTTTATCATGCCAAGGATTTTTCTTGGGTTTCTTTGTAATCAATATCCATAGAGAGTTGGGGCATTGTTCATTTAGTTTCATCAAATCTTCCAATCGTACATTTTAGGACTCAGTGTTGTCAAGGTGAACAACTCTATACATGCATAGAGAAGGAACTAATGGACTCTATAAATTCATAGAGAAGGAACTAATGACTCCATGGGTAGGAAAAAAATAGTTCCAAACACCATTTTAAATGGTGTAGAAATGTTTATGTGCTTGTATGTGTTTTGGTAGGCCAATGATACCATAAAAACATAGTCGTCCTAGTTCTTGCACCCTACATTATAGATCTTAGTAAGGAATTTTAAAGATATATTATTGAAATAATATATAGTTTATATTAAATATAGATGATATGACATTGTCTTATGATGTGTGATCATGAATTCAAAAAGTAAAATTCACACATTATGAATAATGAAGTGGGTGTCCTAGTTATTATTCAAAGTAACTGGGCATCCATACCAAATGACGATGTTATCCCAAAAAAACATGTAGATGTGGCTATAGTAAAATTATTGGTGGGTGAAAATTTTACCCATCTAGTGAAATATTATATTATAGTGAGGTTTTAGCATGTGCTAGTCCTTCACATAACTAGAGGTATCGGGTCCATAAAGTCTATGGCAAATTTTTAGAAGGTGTTTCATGAGAATATGGATTAGGGGAATATAATTCATGTGATTGGGATTCCTAATCCTATAATACACATCACATTTTCATGTGTTGTTATTTTAATCTATGAATAAGGATGGCTACCATAGGCTAGATAGTTTGATTTTTTGGGCAGTGACATCATCAAAAAATGGCCATTGATTAACCATCATACACATTATATTACAAAATTTCACTTATGCACTAAAATACATAATTGTACAAATTAATTTTGCTCTAGCCTATATAATTCTCCCAAAAATGTTGATATGGGGTGACATAAGCATCTAACTACTTATTTTCCTTAGTAGAAATGTTTTAAAGCATAAACCTAGAGGTGAGGAAGGAAAAAAAATTGGAGAGGTCCTCTAAGATGAACTATACATTTTATAAATAGGCATCAAGCATATTATATTTAATTGGTTAAATGTCCTCTCAAGTGGTAAGGTGAGATAAGTGGTTGGGGCCTAAATTTTTCTTTCCTAGCTTAATGACCACAAAACACTAGAATTATTGGATGAAGAATATTTAAATAAAATGTGCCTATGGAGGATGAGATTTTTAGCCAAATAACTCAAGGCCTCATGATCATTAATAATAAGAAAGGAGTGGCCAAAAAGTATTCAAAAATTTTATGAAGTGAATACATCATTGTTAGGGCCTTGTTCTCAGTGGTGGTGTATTTTTTCTTAGTGGGTGTGAGCTTCTACCATATGATATTGTTTTCATATATTTTATAGATAATGGAGCTAATTACTATCCTTGATGCATCAACATGTACATTTAATGAATTGTTACAATTAGAGAGATATAGAATAGGTGTACTATCCAACATCTCCTTTAATATCTCAAACATCTCTTCGTATGCTTCATGCCAAAGGAATGATTCAATTATATAGGAGTTCCTCTAGTGACAAGATGATCTTGATGTAGTGTGAGATAAAATTTTGGTAGTAACTGGTATATCCTAAGAAAGTGCACACCTCTTAATAAAGTATAGGTTCCTCAAGTTTAATAATGAACAACACTTGAGCAAGATCAATGAAAATGCCTTCCTTGTAAATGATATGAAGAAATAATGTACTAAAAGGGGTGGTAAAGATAAACTTATTCAATTTTTCATAAATGTGTAGTTGGAGGTATCACTCTAACATGATCCTTAGGTTTTCATGTTGGTCCTTTATTATCCCATATAATATCTAGTTATCACAATATACTTGGAAAAAGTGTTGAACAAAGTCTTTAAATGTAGGAATGACTATCTAGGAGAAGATTATAGGGGCATTCTTTGAACCAAAGGTCATTTACATTATAATAAAACAAGACCCAATTTTTTAAGAATGTGGTATTTGTTTTTCATCCTCTTCAATATAGATTTGATGATAGATAGAGAAGCCATCAATGAATATATCCACCTCACAACCAATGACCCTTTCAATAATTCTCTTAGTGAAGGGACTGGGAAATAGGTATATTACACATGCCACTTTAAAGAGTTGATATTCAAAAAATGTCATGATGAACCCATCCTTATTGATTCTAATTACCATGGGGCTTACCAATTCAAACTAATCCACTAGGGAAATCACACAATTAACCAACATATTATTTATTTCAACCTTTACCTTTTCTTGGACATTGGGTTTATTCTATAGGGCTATTTATTTAATGGCCTAGAACTTTTAACCAAGTTAATATTAATTTTTACTTAATAAGGATGCATAAGTTTCATTTAAAAATAACTTATATGGACTATATCTTGAAATTAATGGAGTAGTTTAATAATACACACCATCTCCATGTCTTACTAGTAGCATCTAATGGTGATAATATTAGGTTCCAACTTCAATCCTATATTTACCTTTGTTATCTCTAATGGCTTGAAATGGAATATGTGTCACTTTTCCTTTACATAGGCCATATATTTTTCCCATCATTAAGTTTTAATGTCTAATTGGATTTGATGAACTTCTTGAAGATCTTCCTCTACCTTGCACACCACCTTTTTTGGTAATGTGTCACTAGTTGCATGCCATCCACATGGTCTCGTCCTATTTGATGGAGTCATTATTTACAATAGGTTCTTAAAATAAATGTTTTAGGGTCAACCCATTATTACCATATAGCTATGTGACTCATTTATCCATGATGGCATCATCTTAAAATATGGAATGACACATTACTTGTAGATTATTGACTAGATCGAGGATGGAAGATGAAAAAAAAGGTATGATTTTTTTCCTCTACCACTCTAGTATAATGTCTCCCTATATTTTTCATTCATAATGTACCAGATGTAGGTCCAATTTTTTAATCACCAATAGAAGGCATGCACCCATACATTTAGCAAGAGACAAGGAGTAATTTTAGACTAGGTTCATTCATAAACCCATAAATGTGCCCATGAGTTTGATTTAACACTATAGATATGAATTATATTTAGGTGATTTGATAATATATGGCATCCTTGAATTTGGTTTAGTTTGTTAGTTTGGGATTATGTGTATCCCACCAACACATAAGAGTCATTATCAAAGTGTATACCAAGGCACCCATGTGGTCTTTCTCCTTGGGGACATAATCTTTCAAGTCTTGCACATATGGATCAACACTAGTGGAACCATCAAAATAGGTCACCTTAAAAACATTTCTCATGTTTATCTTAAATATTTAATTTATGTTTATTACAACACATGATACATATATTTGATTTGTTTGGTGTGGGATTGATATTATCATGAAGGGTTTATTTTGCATGTTGAGGTGGATCCTTAATATAATTATAACACACTTCAACCCAATCAAATCATAATAATATTTTACCCATCACTCATAGGCGATGTTTTTAGTGTTGGATACCAACTATGACATATCCTAGTCTAGGATGCCTTCTACACTTGGATTTAGGTTTTATGATCATTGCATGGTGATGATATATATATTCTTGATCTCATCCTCCATGTCAACACTTTCTATGTATGGGGGCCTTAGTCAATTGATAGTCGGATTACCACACAATAATTCTAATTCTTGAAGCTCATAAAATACTACTTGAATTATATATCTTTATTATTAACATAACACCATGATCTAATAATTAAGTTTGGGTAGTTGTATACTTCTATGAGCTTAATTACTTCAAAGTCTACCTAGAACTTTGTGCCTAATATCAAGTCTAGAATTGGGGAGATTACCCATTTTTTGGGCCTTAATTTTATTTATCATTAACAAAAAATAAGGGTTGGGTATTATGGGAGGACTACATTTTTTTACCAAGCATCCTTTGTTAGAATGGTCACCTTTAATATGATGTCCACTAAAATGTCACAAATTGACCATCCTTTGATGTTTGTATCAAGTAATAACTCTTAGTCATATATTTTATTTATGGTGATCATCTAATCAAATCCTTTTTACATGTTCAAGACCACTACATCAATGGGCCACTTAGCATTATAATCAACTAATAGGTTATTAAGCATAAACACCATCCTATCTAGGCATAGAAGGGATACTATCTCCATAAGGTTATCCTTTTATTTGTTAGTCAGTGTCTAGGGATATAGATATTTTCTCACCTTTTCTTCCAAGTCATGGACATGTTGTAGCTCACCTTGGATATTTTAGATCATGTCCATGTTTTCCCATAGTATTTATTTCTATCCCACTCATCTAGGTACAATGTGTTTTAGGAACTGATTCATTATATGCTATCTTTAGACATCCTTGGCATGTAACCTACATGGTTCTACCATTATAAAATATCACTTGTAATTTAAGTTTGGAATTATCCTTAACCTTGGCCTTATAGACCTATTGATTCAGGTTATGTTTGAAACATATAATTTACATGCCCTTTTTGGGCCTCCCTTTATGTGTGAACTTTCATATAGGTTTAGACACTCTTCAACCTTGTGGTTGCTATAAAAATATACACAAGTGGGTTACATGGGATATTCATGTTGGTAATGGTTGGTTTCCCCATATATGTAATAACATAGCATTAGAAACCTTCCACCCCTATATCTTCCACCTCTATAGCCTCATTATATGTGTTGTTATGCATATCCATCATATGACTAATTAGAAGGTCCCATTATTATTTTAATTTCACCTCAATTTCTTAGCTTGTTAACTAATCTACAATTCATGATATTATGAGTAGTGGTGTCATAGATCTTGTAGTAGTGATAAAATATTTATTGAGTTTCATGTGATAGAAATTGGTAGTTTTACACATCATGACCTTATTTTTAAAGCTCACAAAATGATAGTAATTCAAATACATTATGCCTTGGGTACTTATTCTTATTTTTCCTCTCTAATTCAAAGTCTATGCATTATATTACATTATAGGTGTCATATGCATTGTTGGTTTTCATATTATATAATAATGACTTAATTGATGAAATATGTACCTCCATGTCTAGGCTAAATTTATAATATATACATCCTAGAACCTTAGCTCTCAACATGGATACCAAGGCCTATCATATCTCAATGAGAATTCTCATAAATAAAGGGTAAGTTGGTTGGGATTGAGAAATACCATGATGAACCACTATGCATGCTACAATGGGTGAAGTTCATAGGATATCTTGGATACTAGAGTCTTAAACCAAACATCATAGGCACATACATTATCAGTCACCCTCTAGTTTATTTCTTTCACTGTTTCAATTATTTTCTTCTCAAGCTATGAGATGTTGAACTATTTCAAGGAGTCTACCTTAAAGAAGTTATAGTCCAAAATATTTTTATTTAGGTCATGATTTTTGTATAAAGTGTGGGCATGATCTTATAATGTTATAACAAACTAACTCATCTTACACTTGGGTAGATTAATCCCCTTGTCACATCATATAAATTTTCATTTATGGACATGTTTTACAACATTTTCCCCTCCTTAATAATCTAGTGGAATTAGTGACATATCATAGATGACATTTGGGGTATTTATACATGTAATGGGTGAATATGCCATTTGTTTCATTAGGGCACCATTTGATGTGATCCTACACTTGGAATGCCTAAGTAATTCCTTGTGTTAGTGGTATGGCCCCATTACCTCTTGTAATGGGTAGCATTACTATTCTTTTATATGCTTGAAATAATTTTTAAGCCATCAGTGGTCCTATAGCCCTAACTATTCCACTTTTTATTGAACCACTCATTTGAGGTGTCAAACCCCCTCCTACTAGTGGTAGTCTAATTTACATTTTTTAATGTTAAATGTGTGTAATTTGAATGTTCATTAGTATAATTGGTTAGTGAAGGCCAATTTTTCTTAACACATTTATTTCTATATATTTGTGATATGATCCCTTCAGTCCCCAATGTTAATGTTATGATGACTACTTTTTTTTTTGATAATAGTAGGTGATGCACCTAAGTAGACACTTCAAATAGAAAGGACTATTTTAAATGATACAAACTAATCAACAGTCCAATTTTTTGAAAACTATCAAAAATAAATTTGACTGTATCAAGATTAAATTGGACTATATCAAGATTAAGTTGGACTTATTACAAATAAATCACAAATATATAATTTATTTGTAATAATTCTAAATTATTTATAATGATCATAAATAATTAGCAATTGAAAAATATCATAAATAAATTGGCCTTCATCAAGAATTACTTGGACTCATTACAAATAAATCAAATCTATCTAATATATTTATAAGAAGTCCAAATTATTTAAAATAATCCAAAATAATTAAAAATTAGTTGAATTTATTACAAATAAATCACATCTATCTAAATGTGCAAAATAGAAAGAAGGCCCATGGTATTTCTAATATATCTAATCAAATTTATATGAATGTTTTAACTAGTTCACATACCATGCATTTAAAAATACTAATCTTGGATGGTTTATTTATTAAGTAAAATTAATTCATACATCAATTGGTCATTTGAGCAATATGTGATTTAAATCACCTGGGATGACTGGAATGTCATGTCTTAGTAGTTGATTGGATTATGAACTATTTATTTAATTTGAATCAAGTGACATCCCTATGACCATCAAAATTTATCTCATATTTTTTTACATGCCACATGTTGATCATGTGTATTCTATTATTATATTATTAATATAATCTCTTAGATAGTCAAGTTATCAAAATTGTGATGCATGTCATAATATTAGGTACTCATGATATTTAGGAATTTTGTTTGGATTGGTTATCCTTTTACACAATTGAGTCACTAAGATTTTGCCACATGGCATATCTTAATGTGATTGGCTGAAGTGTAATTTGAAAAACTAAAAAACTGAAGACCATTTGTTGATATCAAATGCTGAAGAACATATCTTGATATGCAAGTGGGGCAATCTAAGGTGTATACCCCAAAAACCTTTTCACAAACATAGGAATGTCGAAGTGTAATTTTCAATGCACACAATATGACGTGTAAATTATGATGTGCAAATTATGAATACCATTTACTAAAAACCATTTTGAAGGATGTAAAATGTGAATTTTAATTTGAAAAATTGAAAAGATGAAGAGGTTTTCATGATTCACAAAATGTGATCTAGCTATTTGGAATACACAAAAGCCTAAGATCATTTTGAAACAAAAAATATGAAGTGGAAATTCCAATAGTCAAATTCCATTAAATAGATTCATAGTTGCCTAAACACTCAATTGTTGTAGTAGAAAATATAAAATGCAAATACCGAAGTGTATTTTCTAAGACCCAAAATGCGAAGTACCACTAGAAATAAATATAAATTAAAAAAATAATAAAACATTATATATTCCAAAAAAAGAATAAATTTTGAAAAAAACCTATCATATTTCTCATTTGAAAATTAAGGAGACACCATTTAAAATTTATGAATCCTTTATCATTATTTTTGATAGTGCCTAGTAAGACGATGCTTTCAAATAGTATATTGCAATGCCTTTCATATAATCAGTGAGAACAAGTGTATGACCTCCCCAAATTTTATTTGGTTTCCAAGCATAGATGATACTCTCTATGAGTATGGATGGTATATATGTGTTAGTTAGGTTTGGCTTCCATTTCTTTTCTAAATAGCGTGAATAAATTTTTGCTTCTTCTACATCTTTTTTCCCTACATGAACTAGGATAAACCAAGCTACATTGACCCTTAGTTCTATATCTCTATTTGTTTTTAGTATCTAAATATTTATTTTATCTATATCAACCCATACTATGTAGTCCACTCCTATAGAATTGTTAGGTCTAAAAAATAACATATCTCTGATTTGTACATCTTGAGCTGGATCAAATGTAACTTTTATTCTTTTGCTTCTTAGAACAACATATGTATATGTAGATCCCAATCCAAAATCAAGGGTCCTATCATGAACCATTTTTTATAGATCTCTACGTAAGGGTATGTCATGGAGAGTTCTAGGCCAAAAATCTCTTGTACATTTAACTTTAGAAGGGAACATGTCTTCTTTAATTGTGTCATGGATGTTTTTAAAGTAATATGTTAATCATTTCACTTATTATTTTTGATCAAACCAAATTCATTGAATTACTATATATATTTAATCAAGCTATATTTAATTTCTTTTTCAATCTTTTTATACTTCTATCTAAGACTTTTATAACAATGGAATCTTGTGACATTTCTCTATTTTTTAAGTCTTTGAAAAATATTTATGTCAAATTACATTATGGAACATTTGGCTCACCATTTTATTTTGTTCTCCATAAAGTAATAAGGGGGGACCAATTTATATCTCTCATAAAAATTTTGCAATGTATAATTGGCTGACCTTGCTTCATGCATAGAAGAAAGTATTGACCTTTTGTCAAGCCTACTATTTCATTTCTTCCCTTCAGCTGGTAACTATTAACACAATATTTTAAATCCACTACTTCTTCAATCAAATATAGAATGATTTTTCTTATATTTTCACATGTCCTATAAGTGTCCATCATCTCTACCACACTCCATACATCTTTCCTCTTTATACATTTATATAGGTTTACAAATGTGTTGTCAATGTACTCATGGGTATGTCTTATAGGGATATATCTAACCTTGACATCAAGGAAAACACCTTTGTAGACAAGGAGACATAAATATTGCAACAAAAAAAACATGATTTTGTGAATTTGTAAATATCATATTACTTCCATATAAGGTTTGACATTTTTTAAATATAATTATGGATGGAAGTACCTATTATTATTGTCTCCAAAATAATTTTCTAGTTGAAGGTATAACCTAGAAGGAAGTTTCTTCAAGGCACCAAATGATTATGTTTCTTCTCTGTATTTCTTGCATTTAAGATAGTAGTTATTAGATAAAAGTGCATCATATAATGGATATTTTGAAGATACAAGTTTATATAGTAAATATCCATAAGTATTTGGGATTGTTGTTTCCATATCCTTGAATCATTTATTTAATGAGGTGATAGTAAATTTAGACCCTCCAAGAACATATAAAAAAATGCCCATATCCACCTACACCATGGATATGTGTTATAGTCCTTACCATTGACAAATCTACTATTCTATTGGTAACTACTTTGATTTTTGTCATAGTCCTTAGCACAAATGTTTTTTGATGTTCCATCTTATCATGAATGACACTGAGGCATTCTTTAGAGTATTTTTCTAACATTATTTTATGTGTGTAATACATTTATCTTACATAAAGTATCTAGTTTGATTGCATGACAAATTCTTGATCGATACGATCTTCCTGATCTCTAGAGAGAGACCCAAAGAATTTTTTTCGAGTCAAAAAGATGCATGTTTACACCTAGTGAATTAACCAAATGTGGAAATGGTCACATCATGATAATTAATTATCCACATGTATTGAATTTTGGTTGGGATATTATCTCATGTTCCATATCTTCTAGTTGTGCATTGATGTGGTGCCTCATAAATTTTTGAGTGAAAGTTATTAGAAGATGTTGAAAATTTTCTTATGATCCATATATATCTACCTAACATGTTAGTCATGGAGAAACATCTGAAAATTCATCCACCAATTGGTCCAACAAATCTTTAGCTATCATTGTCTTCTTTTATGGCTTTTGTTGAAATCTCCCTACTTGGAATGCATTTCATTCCCCATTTTTGTGACAATTTTGAATATCAAAGAAGCTAATTCTATTTAATCCATATATTTTAAGCCAAAATTCCAAATAAATATTTGTACCCTAAAAATAAATGGTATTTTTGTTTTTATTTTTCGTAAATAAACTGAGGAAAGGGTATCCAAGACATGTTGCCTCTTATCTGTTGTGGTGTAATCAAGCAACTTTATCCTTGTAGATTTTAGCATCTTAAATGATAATCCTGATTGAAATAATTTTTGGTTCAACATTTATCTACATACATTATTGAAATATCACTATCTATGCTCTCATAAAACTCCACTTGGCTAAGTGAAGTGATTGACTGATTTAGTTTTTGGTTGAGTAGTTGTAGGCACGAGTTAATTTTTTTGGATGCCTTTACACTAGGAATGTTAGGAAAGGAGTGACTTGATTATCCACTATGTCCCAAACATTTCCAATTTATTTCTCCTTTGGTGTCATGTATGGTAAATTTATTTCTCTACATTCAGTGTCCACTATTTTGTTAGAAGACCATCTAATGATAGATGTTTTAGTTACCTATGTAATAAAAGTCTCATGATGATGCATAACTTTCCTTATGTAAATTACCAATTAATTTTATAAAATTAGGATAAGAATGCAACCAAAAGTCTCCCCTGGTTGTGTAAATTCAACATAACCAAAGGTAAATTTTTCATCATTTGCAAGAGTTGTACATTCATATAATAAATTTACCCTTTTCCCAAGAAAATTTTATCCTAGGCTTTGAAATGTGGTAGGATCATTGATATATCAAGAAAATGAATCCAAGTAAGGGTTTAATTGTTGTAATGGTTGTATATACATAACTAAACTAAAATTATTTTGTCTTTATTCCATGTCATTATCTATAAAAAACTTGTCTGTGACATGTTAAATCATTCTTGTGCTCCATATAGTAAAACCATTAACTACATCCCCCAAATTATCCACAAAAGTTATAGGAAATGGAATCATTATAGTCATATCAAAAGCCTTAGTCACATTAACACTTACATATTTAATAGGTATTTCCTCATTGTGGCATGTGGAAGTGAGATTTATGGGTTCTATAGATTCCAAATTTGGACCTACTACTTTGTGTATTCTTCTTTCACCAACAGACTTACCATTATTTATGAGAGAAACATAGTCTCCACATTGGAAAGCCATTGACGTATTATTTTTCATCTTGAACATTAAAAAAAATACATGAGAAGAGTTGTTAATCATATTATTTATAAAATCAGACAAATTTATATGTATGTGTAGGATATAAAGCTATATTTATAACATAACATAAGCATGGAGATATGTTAAAAAGGTAATGTGTAACTTTTTTTTTTATGACACTGTTTATGTCAATCCAAAAAAATAATAGCTTTTAATATCATATACTACATAATTCAATTCTCATTTCATTCTACTTTGAAGGTATCCCCTAGGAGATACATTTAAAATATGGATAAGAGTAGAATAGCCACATAGAGAAAAATAGCTAATTAAGTCAATATTCAACCATGTATTTTATTAGTATGCAAAATGATATTGAACAATGGGTGTTTTGATAAAAAAAATATGGAAAATTACTAGCTTATTATATTTTGGTATCATATATGTGATTTTAACCTCTTTGGTGAACTTAAAAGTTTGAAGGTATCTCCTATGAGATACCTTTTAAACATGCATTAGGCTACCCTTGAAGGTTTTACAAGACCCTTCAAGGTTTGTTTGAAGGTATTACATGGTGTTAAAATGAAGGGCCTTGTAATACATTCAAGGATGTCCATGACATTAAGCTTAAGACTTAATTTTTCAATAGTCAAAGACATGTGGCATGAAACCATGAACCTGTGATATTTCAACACTCAAAAAATATTTCAAGTTTATTAGGCAAGTGATTATTCAAGATTATGCCAAGTGTCTCCATCCTATTTACCCAAAGACTAAAAAAATGAACTTAATGTATGAAATACTTGGGCAAGAAAGAAAGTGAGATCATGCTAAATGTCATCATTTTGATCACCTAGTGACTAACTCAATGAAAGGCATTATACAAAATCTCTTAAGCAAGTGACTCCATATGATCCTACAAAGTGGCACGATCTTGTGATTCCAATGCAATAAAAGTGTCACCATCTTGTGAGTCCAACATGATCAAAGTATCACCATCCCTTGAGTTGGGTGAAATTTAAATATAAAAAATAAAAGTGAGGATCCAAAGTTAGTGACACCATTAATTCACATGAATTAAAAAACCTTACATTCAATTAGCTGAATCCAATGAATTCAAAGGCAATATAAGCAATTTGTAGAGCTAATTACACTCATATGTTCATCGAACTAAAAAATTTAAAGCTTGAGTTTGAATCCTTGTGAACCAAAAATTTCACAACCACATAATCATGGCCTCTTCACCTCAAAGTTCACCTCTTCCATATGTATATTCAATTATAGGAACAACATAATATACTGACATAGTGTTTGATGAATGTACCATCAAACACAATTTCAAGTATTCTCTTCTATTGGGGAAGAATTTGACAAAGCCAAACTGTATAGTTTGAAGGACCAACTCTCTACATTCTCATGGAGGTACCAAGATAACCTATTGACAATCAAGACAATGGGTCTGCATAATGACATAGCTAAACCTGAGGTAATTCCTTGTATCAAATTATTATTTGATTTATTTACAAATGGTAAATTTTATATAAAAATCTTGCAATTTTGACAAAATAACACACTAGTGGACCACCTTAGTGGTATAGCATTTGAAAGGTATTTTAGGCTACCTGACCATGATATGGCATACAACCAAACTCTAGTGAATACTTGGATATATGAAAATAATGTAGCTACTACGATAAAAGAATGGGCCTATGACTCTAGTACTTTTGTAATTAGAGGCCTTATTTCTTCTATCCTAATAGACAATTTTTGAGCTAGAATCAGAATTACCATGTCCCCTATTAAATAAAATCTATGGTTTCCCTAGAATGACTTATGTTAATGTGGTGTGGGAATTTCCCCTACTCGACCTTATTCTCACCTCAAAAAAGATAATTTCCATAGGGGAAATCATCAGTTCCAACATCATCATCATCATCATCATCATAATAACCAATCTAAACAACTCCCTAGATTACAACTTCTATATGATTTCCTACATGGTGGATGTTATAACTAAAAATGTTCATGCATCTTTTGATGAGCCTTGGCAGCCTTTTGAAGAGTACCCTATGAGCCCTTATGAACATGATATCTAAGAGGTTAAACATCCTCAACATTCATAGGTTTAGAAGGAACATGACTAAGATTATTAAGACCTTCTACACAATGGTATACGAGGCTATCTATGCCAAAGATATGGCTAGGCTCTTAGATCAAATTAGGAAGAGCATAGGAAATATGGGGGATTATTAGCTCTATTTAAACTACACCATAATTAAGATAGAGAGAACCTAACCCTACCCTATGTATCTACTTAGGTTGGTCTTAGACAAAGTTTTAAAACAAGAAATTGATGCTCAATTGATTGAATTAGTAGATGTTTAGATAAGAAATAAGAGGTAGGGAACTATGTACCCACTCCTCTTAGTATTATCAAGATTCATATACCAAATTATGATTTCAAAGTGGGCATTCTACAGATAATGGGACCCTAAGGAGAACATGATGAAACACCTAAAGAGACTTAGAGTAAGGGTAAATATTTACTACATACACATCCACACTTTCCTAATGAGGCGTTTATGATTCCCTAAATGATTTAGAGGTCCATGCTAGGATTAATAAGGTTTCCAAGTCAATGGTGGTGTGCAGGAACATATAGTATAAAACTAAAACCACTAAATATTAGGACAATAATATTAAAAATGAGCACTAGGTTTTAGAGCCTCCCAAGGGGGCCCTTTCACAAATGGGAACATAATAAAAATAAACCCCTCAAGTATCTACTCATGCCTCACTACCCTCCATTGCCATCATAACAACTAATACAGTGGCAGTCATTCTTTCTCCACTTTATGAAGCACAAGGCATCAAAAATGCCATGGGTAGTGATGGATTTTTCCCTATGTCATTTTTTCCTCCACTCACCATAGTTAAGGAATTTCATCTTCCTTCCTTCCTCTCCTTAATCAATTATCCTCTCCCACCTTCACCTCTAATTCAAGTAGTAGTCACCACTATGGGGACTGGTGGAGCCTTCTCTATGTTTTCCTTTCCTCCACTCACCATAGCCTAGGAAGTTCCTCTTCCTTCCTCACCTTATCTACCATTTTACCTCAATCCACTCTCCCCTAATCTCCACCTAATATCACAGTTGTTTCATCAGTTGCTACTCCACTTACCTCCACATAAACTTCTAACCCCATCATGGAACCTATTGTATATAAAAGGAAACCCATGACTTATTTGACCTTAGAATAGCATGAACCTATCCTAGATTCACCTAATGTTGGGTTAAGGGGATGCTTGAAGAGAGAGAAGGGTTATATAATAATATAACCCATAGAGGTATTAAATAGAGATGAGGAACTTAAGAAATTTCCCTTAGATGAAGGGGAATGGGAAGGTGAATTTGAGACCTCAAATATTATTATCTATTAGTGAGGCTACTAAAATTGATCCTAAGGATGAATTTAATAAAGAATAATAAGCCCAATTAGGGGGTATAGAGGTTTTGTGGACTAGTTCATTTTCCACTAAGCTACTTCCAGAAGAGGGAGACACTAAAGATGAAGTAGATTCAAGACCCCTAGCTTCCACAAATGGAAAATTAGTGAGAGTGTTTCTAGGTCCTTCATCCCCATAGAAAACAATGAAAATTGATAAAATAGTTCCACCAATTATTTCTATGGAAGATGTAATCACCTTATCCCACTATTCTTTATCCTCAGCTTATATAATTTTTACTACAATGGTAACGAGTATCATAACTCCCTCTCATTATTTAAATTATTTTAATGATATTCAAGTTAGTCCACTCCATAATTCACCTAATACCACTACCAATGGACTCAAATTTACCTCAAACATTGATTACTTACAAAATTTACTCAATACTCCCTCCACATACTTCTAGTTTAGCACAAGTAACCCTCCCTAACAATAGAAATGAATCTCATTTGAGAGCCTAGTCTCAACCCCCATTTTTTCTTTACCTAGTTATCCCATCTCAACCATCCACAGAAATGGGGATGACACCAACCTAACCTAATCACATCTATAATGATATTGTGACAACCTAAAATGATCTAGAAAGGGGAAATCTAGTTTTGGATACAACACCCCTTAAAAAGGTCACTAGTTAGAGGCATACAATCCCACCATTCCCACAAATAGGACCCTCTTCTCCTAAGCCCATTATCACTCTAGACAAGCCTAAATTCTACACTCTAGTAGATAATACAAATCCCACTGAGTAGTCATTAACCTTGAACATACTAGAGTGGTTAAAAAATCTACAATAGGCAGAAGAGGGTAGGGTAAACTTGGTAGTCATTAAGTAACTGGTGATCAAGTTATATTTTGATAAGGAGATGAAAGCCATGTAGAGGGTTAAAAGGAATACCCTCATTGTATAAGGTTAGGATGTGGAATTATAAAAAAGGGAAGATATCTTATCTCTATCCAAAAGGATAAAAGTACATCCTTATCATGTGAGCTCTCTACCCTAGGAGGAACCTTATACCTTTATGGATTTTGTAGGGGAAAATCAAGGAACTGTTCAAAGGACATCAAGCCATTAAATAATTACAAGGAATAACCACCATAAAATCCTAGGTGGACATCATTAACAATGTATAGGGGAGGACATGAAGCTATACAATATCATGCAATTAGTCAAAGCTACAAAAGAGGAGTCATAATCTTGATGGGGAGATGTATATCCATAGGCATAGAAGATGAAGAAAATAGAGGATAAAATGCATTTTATGAGTGGAGCTGATAAGAACAAATATTATGTCTATTTGAACTTAATATTAACCCCAGATACTACTTGGTGACATAACTACATAGTTACCAAGAGGGATGCCTTTCTTGAATAACCCCAAGACATGAAATCTTTGGTCCTATAGTTGATCAGTTAGGAGAGGCAACTATGAATATTTTGGGAGAAATAAGGAACAATAATTTATTCAATCCACATATAGATTTGGTACATGAATTCATTTTTGAAGACCTTCTCCATGTAATTACCAATAGTTTTAGAGTAGATGTTGAGGGCACTATCTTATAGAACAATGATGAAGTGAAATAACTAGTGAGTTTTTCTAGAAGTAAGGTTATTAGTTTAAAAAATATTTACATAGAGATTTAGGCATCACAAAAGATACATAGAAGGTTTATAGATAAGATTCTTCAACTTATTAAAATCCCCTTATTAGAAGTTGAGGTAGTGGAATTTTTTTTTAGGCTAGCCATACTCTCTACCTCCAAATTTAGGTGAGCAATTAGGCCATGACATCCATAGTCACCCCATCAATAATTGTAGTTGCAATCATTGATCCAACTATGAGTCATATTCTAGATGTAATGGTCCCCTTAATGATATTCCACCCTATGACAACAACTTCAACTATAGTGGTAATGATTTTATTTACAACTGCAATAGCTTAATAGTCACAAGTGAACAAGTGCCACCATTTATAGTTACCACCTCATAGGCAACCCCACTAATAACTTCAAGCCTTATTTTTGAAACATTCCTATTTTAACTTTTTTGGGTCTCTAATGAGATGTTGAGTGTTACTTTAACTTTTCTTGAGAGATGAGGCTGGTCCCATCCCAAGCCTATAAAAAGTGTATCACCCTCTCTAATCAGAGAGGAGAAATTTTGACATCAAATATAGATTAAAAAATCCTTCAGGTTGTTCAACAAGTTTATTTTATATAATGGTATCTTCCATTTCTTGTCATTGATCTAGTATATTAGCTTTTTGATATATGTAATATCAATTTTAAAATTTCTATTATGAGTTACTTATGTTAATGAAGAATATATCATAGTAATTCTAGTTAATAGATATCAATGACTATTTATGGAATAAGATCTTGTTAAGATAATTTATAGTTTAGGAGATACCTTGAAGGGCTTTGTAATACCTTCAAGGGTACCCTTATTCATGTTTAAAAGGTACCACCTAGGATGTACCTTCAAGGTAACATTGAAGGTACTACAATGCACTTTAAGGGTTCTCTTAGTAGATACATTAAACATGCATATGATTGGAATTCTATTTCAAGGTATCTCTTAGGAGATACCTTAAAGGGCCTTATAGTACTTTTAACGGTATCCTAGTAGATACCTTGAACATGTACATGATTGTTATTTTATTTCAAAGTATCTCCTAGGAGATATCTTGAAGGGCCTTATAATACCTTCAAGGGTAACCTTATGCATGTTTGAAATCTATCTCTGAGGAGATACTTTTAATATACCCTTAAAGGTAATATAATGCCTTTCAAAGTATCTTCTAGGAGATACCTTGAAGGGTCTTATAGTACCTTCTAGAGTTATCTTAATAGATACCTTGAACATACACATGATTGGAATTTTATTTTCTCTAAGGAGGTACTTTTAATATACCCTTAAAGGTAATATAATGCCTTTCAAGGTATCTTATAGGAGATAACTTAAAGGGTCTTATAGTACCTTCTAGAGTTATCTTAATAGATACCTTGAACATACACACGATTGGAATTTTATTTCAAGTTATTTGTTGATAATTTTGACCACAAGTCAAAATAGGTCAACTCCCTTATCGTCAAAAACTTATATAGGGATATAACATAGTGCTATAGGGTGTTTTATAGTTAATTTGATGTAATTTTATGTCATTTATGCCTTTATAATGGTTTAATTAAGTCTTATGTCAATTTGAGTCACTTAGGGGCCATTTTAGGGTCTTATGTGAAAATAATAGGTTTTCAGGTGTCTAAATAGTTAGGATCATGGAAAGAGTTCACATAGGCCTTAAGAAGTTCATTTAAGCTTTCAAGTTTCAAGCACAAGCCTAAGTGAACTAGACCATAATCAAGATTATAAAATAGACCACACCTTATGGAAAAGGCCTAATTATTTGATGTCACATTTTGCCTTAGAATAATTCAAGAAATCTATTTTGGGTTCAAGAATGTCTTGTTTGAGTGTGAAAAGTGATGAATTGTTAAGTTTAGTGATTCTATCCTTTGAGTTTCCTTGTCCTTTCATGTCTTCTATAAGAAAATCTCATTCTAATAGGTCATATAGAGCGTATTAAAGTGTGTTAGGCTCATTTAAAGTGTATGATTTTCCTTGGAGTGTGAAATTTTCCCTTTGGTTCATTTTACTCACTATATACATCTCACCTTTATAATGAAATACTCATGTTAGAATCCTTTAAGAATTTGAGACTAGTCTATATACTCTATTTCTTAGTGCATGAAATGTGATGGTCATGTGGAAAACATATTAGTATATCACCCCATTAGAGTAGGTTTAATTCATGTAAATTTTAACTCTTCTCCTCAAGATCAAGCATTAGTATAGGTGAAATCACTTCAAGATATATTTAGGGAGCTAACCCTTAAATCTAGAAGCTCACTTCCACTATAAGTACACACACATACCTAGAAGTGTTCCCATGTTTTCCAAATATGGAAGAGGATTTAACACCCTCTTATAGGGTAAAATATTTCTTGATAATATTTATAGCACACTTGATGGGACTATTATCTTAAAGATAACTTGTCAAGGTGAATACTGGTCTTGACAACATCAGTAAAAATTGGTGTGATACTCAACATTTAGTGACTTCATCAAGGTAAGATCTAGTTCAAGACCGTTGTTATATTATAAATTTTCTCTCATGATTCATGGTTCTCACTAATTCATCCTCTATTAGGCTTTTCAACCCCATTAATCCACCTATTCAACCTCAACTTCCCCTTTAAGTTTAGTATCCTCAACCTAATCTTCCATTTGGAGACTAGTAGATTTTTCTAGAGAGAAATAGGTTGAATAAATTGAATATTTTGATGAGTTTGAAGAAGATATGGCTAGAAATCATGATTTCCCTACCTTCAACACTAAAAATCCAATTCACCTTCAACCATATGATGCTATTCCTCCTAATACCATAAAATGTGTGCCCATATTCAATGGTGAGAGTCATGTTACACCTAGTGAGAACATTAGGTATGTATCCTTTTTTTTATCTTCCATAATATCACTCAAGAAAACATTGATATTAAACTCCTTTATATGCCCCTTATGTGGGAATATATTTATTGGTATAGGACTCTAGAAGGTGGATACATTACATCATGGGATGATTTTGGAGTATTGCCAACCTCAAGATTTGGAAATTAAAGTGATCATACCTCTCTCATACATCAAGTAAATGTGATCAAAAGAGGATCCAAAGAAATGATGCATGATTTCAATGAGAGGTTTAAAAATACTTGGTTTATATTACCTCCTCCCATGAGGCCACCTCCTAGCTTTATGTTTCCTACTTTCTTGAGAGCCATTGGTACTACAATTGCTATCATGCTTCAATCCATGGGGAGTTCCACTCTTTTTGAAGCATACGATCTTGCTATAAAATATAAGAATGGTCTCATCCAAGATGTAAGATTTACTCTTAAGGTTTCTATGCCTCCTTTGTCTTATACTTATAATAGTACTCCAGATACAACCTCAGTTCTCAATGCTAATACCAAGCCTAAAGTTGCTCCCAATAAGGTAGAAAATGTCATGGATCCATATGTATAAAATCAAATGCTAAAATATCATCTTAAGAAAGTAAATATAAAAATAGTTTATCATCAAAATACATACCCTTAATAGAAAAAATTTGGCCAAAATAATGGAAGGGGAAGAGGTCAATGGTAGCCCAATCCTAACTCTACCACCAATACAAAAGAAATGGTACTAGTTCATAGTAAATTAGTATAAGGAGAAGATTGATAAAAAAGGAAAATTTATGTATCATAGTAGAAGTGGTGAGTAAGTTATTATTTCTCAAGGAGGAGTTACTCCTCTCTTATTAGCTGAGGAAGTCATGATGCAGACAAGTGAAGGTGGAAAACCTTAAGGAGAGATCTTCACCAACTTCCTAGTTGAGGACACTTTTGTTCTCAATCAAGGAACCTCTATTAACACAACACTAGATCCAAGATAAATTATGTAGGTGGTGATATTAATTTTCCTAAAAACTCATTCAATACTCATACAAAGCAACAAGGTATGGCAACCTCAAATAACTCTACACATATTCCAAATTAGAACATTGGAAAGACCATTTAAAGCACTCCAACTCCTTAGGTTCCAATCACTTACATGACTCCAAGAATATAAGATAAATTATGTCTAGCTTATTTAAACATTATTGATTCATTGAAGATTAATAAAACATCCATTTCCTTTTGAGATTTTCTTCATATGCCTAATCTAAAGAAGCTCCTATAAAAATAGTTATCTACTATCCCTACTAGTGTCCTTCCTTCAAATCAAAGTAATAGTCATGTTTTCCTTTAAAATCATCCTAAAACTATTTTTTAACCATCGAATAAGGTTGATAAACCTCCACCATTCTATCTCACTCACATAGTGGGTGACAAATTAGTCCATAACTTCATAGTTGATAGTGGAGCTTCTACTTTGGTCATGCCCAAAGTGGTAGTTGATAAGTTGGGCCTAAAATATGAGAATCATAGAAAAGGATTTATCTATATATATGGTACACCTACCAATATGATAGGAATGATAAAAAATTAAAGGTCTTCTTGCATTATTGTCCTATTTTTTTCATCCTTCAAGATATAGTTATTTTTGACTTCCTAGCTCACTTTGCAATCTACTTATCAAAGGTATTTATAGCCAAAATAGGTGACTATCTCTCAGTTGATTATTATTTCTTGGAATTTAAATCAAGATATGGATCTAAGGTGACCATAAGGACTTAGACTCTTGTAATTTTTCATATTGATCCCTATGTTGAGACAAGTTCTAATTTGAATTATGTTGTGCATGAAGAGAAGGATTCTATTATAGATAATGGCATTTATGATTTGTTTCTTGATGAAAATGATACCAATACATATGAGAATGATACTTATGCATTTATGTATGAAACTAATCTAGCATTATATTGTATACATGAAGAAGGAATACTAACACCTCTACTTACCAAAGAAGAAGGTGAAGATGATGAGACGTGGAAAATGTTTTTTGATGGTTCAAGAAGTAGAGTTGGTGAAAGTGCTAGTGTTATGTTGGTATAAAAATTTAAATGATAATAATATGATTCATATAGGTTATATTTTATTTGTAATTGTAATGTGGATGAGTATGAAGGTTTGATTCATGTCCTTCAATGGGCAAGGAGAAAGGGAATCAAGAATTTGCAAGTGAATGGGGATAGTGAATTAGTTTTTCATTAGGTTAAAAGTGTTTTATTATAATACCCCTTTCTTAATTCATATAAGCATAGTGTATGGGATTTTATTTAAGACTTCAACTCATTTAATGTATAGTCAATCCCAAGGGAGTAGAATAATTATGCTGATACACTAACTACCATAAGAGCTCAATTTGATACTCCAACTAACATAAAAGAAGAGGGGATTAAATATCACATTAAGATCATTACCAAACCTTATGTACCTAATAATTAAATTTATTATAAAGTGTTTGATTATGAAAAACACATTGTGTGCTTCTTACAAAATGAGACTGATTTTTCTTCAAGGAATCAAAGGAGACTCCAAGAATAGTTTGGTGATCATATCATGTAGCTAAGGAAAAATAATATACCCAAGAGTATGGTGACCTTAGAAATTATCTTCAATTATAATGATCAAAATAATAAGGAAAAAGTTAGTATGTCTATAAAAGAGGAGAATTGTGAAAGAGTCTTGATATTCAAAGATAGACTCCTCAAACTAGGCAATGTATGTTCTACATTAGAAAAACAAGAATTCATTGAGTTGTGTAAAGAGTTTCATGATATATTTTCTTGGGAATATGAATATATCAAAGGATTTGATTCAATCCAAGCACACAATACCATTGAATTAGAACTTGGAGTTAAACTAGTTAGACAGAAACAAAGACCCATCAATCCCAAGGTTGAGCAACTCATGAGGTTAGAGCTCACTAAACTTATTGAGTCTAAAATAATATTTCCTATCAAGAATTAAACATGGTTATCTAACCTTGTTCCTATTATAAATAATAATGGGGAGATAATAATTTGTGTGGACTTTAGAGATCTTAATAGGGTGTCACTCAAATATCACTATCCTCTACCTTCAATGGAGTAGTATTGAAATTGATTTTAGGTTCTCAATGTTTCTCTCTCTTAGATAGATTTTAAAGTTATAATAATATTATAGTGAATGAGGATGATAATTTAAACACAACATTCACTACTAAATGGGGAACTTTTTCCTATAGAAACACACTATTTGGTTTGTCAAATGTTGGTGCTACCTTTCAAAGGGCAATGGACATGGCCTTCAGAGGTTTGATTAATGAGATGTTGTTAGATTATATAGATGATATAAAAGTGTATTATAAAGATGTTAATGAAAAAATTAAACAATTGAGACAAGTATTTAAAATATGTAGGCTGTATGGAGTATCTCTTAATCCAAAAAAATGCATCTTTGCTATCCATGAAGGTAAGCTCTTAGGACATGTTATTTATAAGAATGGTTTGGATACTGATCTTGAAAGGATACATGCTATTTTAGGCCTATAATTTACCTTACATAAGAAAATTCTCTAAATTTTCTTAGGTAAGATAAATTTTTTAAGGAGATTCATACCTAGTTTTGCATCTTTGGTGAAACCTATCACAACCATGCTCATAAAGAATTAGGTCTTTTCTTGGACTAAGGATGGAAAGAATAGTTTTTAGGCCATTAAAAATGAAATTATAAAAGTTCCTACTCTTGTGAATCCTAATTTTTCCAAAGACTTCATGTTGTATTCATTTTATAACCTTGATACTATCTCAACCATGTTAATGTAAAAGAATAATGAGGGTGTGGAATAACCAATTGCATTCTTTAGTCAAGGTTTAGAATATTATCAATTCAAGTACACATTCATATAGAAAAAAATCCTTACTATTGTAATAGGATTAAATAAGTTTAGGCATATGGTTTCAAATAATAAAATTCATGTTATGGTCTTTCATCCTAGTACCAATGAGTTTCTTTTGAGCAAAGGTCTTAGTGAAAAGAGGGCAGGGTGGATCACTAAAGTAATGGAATATTATGTTGATATCAAGATAAAAAAATTGATAAGAGATAAGGGAATTTGTGAACATATAGCTTCAAATATTCTTGAGTCAAAAGAAGAGGATTTAATCAATCATGATTGCCACCAACTAGTTGGTTCCTTGAATATATAGAGTTAGGCATAAGATGTCATCAAATTTATTCAAAGTGGTGAGTATCATAACTCTATGAGTAGATCTCAAAGGAGATATTTTAGATTGAAATTTATTCCTTTTTACCTTGTAAATGGTGTGATTTTTAGAATAGATAGTAATAATGTATTATTGAGGTGCATTGACAATAACTAATTTGGAGTGTTGCTTGATAAATTCCATGAGAGAATAAAAGGAGGTCATTTCTCCCTAAGAACCATAGTTACCAAGATCACGAGGGTATAATATTATTGGCCTAGCCTTTTCAAGGACTATCATTCTTGGGTGAGAAGGTGTGTATAGTGTGCTTTCTTTGTGAGAAAATAGAAGTTTGTAGCTTTTCCTGTGAAGCCTATCCGAGTGGATCAACCTTTCATGCAATGGGGCCTTTCTTTCATTAACATGATAAACCCCCCATCAAGTGTTATTCATAAATGAATACTCATAATAACTGATTATTTTAAAATGTGGGTTGAGGTAGTAACATTGAAGGAAGCTAGTAAGAAAGCTATCTTGGAGTTATATGAGAGCATCATAACAATATTTGGCACTTCTACTATTTTTTAGATAATGCTCTTACTTTTATGGGTATTAAGATAGCTGATTGGGAAAATAGTAATGGCATATTATTTATTACTTAATATAACTGTCACCCTCAAGGTAATGGGTTGGATGGATCTACTAATAAGGATCTTATTAGAATTATCAAAATAAATTTAGATCATAACTAGAGGAATTGACACACCAAATTAAAGACAACCTTATGGGTTGATAAGATAAATCCCAAGAGGTTAAAAGGGAATTATCCTTTTGTTCTTATTTATGGAAGAGAGGCTAGGTTATTTATCTCTTAAGAGATTCCTACCATAGAGTGGGCCATCAATTAGAGTTTCTCAAAAACACTCCAATAGAGATGAGATTAATAGAATTAATGGAGTTGCAAGAGACTAGAGAGAAGGATCATCAAGCCATGGAACATTATAAATTAATAATAAAGAGTTATTTTGACAAGATGGAAAATTAAATAACATTCTAAGGTGTTATATTGTTGAAATGGGATGAATATAGAGAAAATAATAGGAGGCATACCAAATTCGATACCCTATGGAGTGGACCATATGCCATCATCAAGTGCAAGAAAATCAATTATTTCCAATTGGTAAGGATGAATGGAGAGGAGATACCTATCCCTATGAATGAGATACATTTGAATCCTTGATAATGAGGTGTTGAATATTAATTTTATAAATATTAAATTAGGTGTGTGTTTTATTTTGATTGTGTGCATTGTGTTCCCTAAGTATTCTAGTTGAACACATGTGTGTTTCTACTTTATGTATTTTTATTATTGTTTTTCATTTTTTGGTGTGTAATTTTAAGGTAATTTGTGTGTCAATTGGTGTACATGTGACTCCATATCCCAATGGACATTATTAGGTAACTAGTCATGGCGTAACAAGCATACCACCCTTGGGAAATAACCAAATATGTTAATCATTGTGACCACAAGTCAAAATGGGTCAATTCCCCTATAGTAAATATATATATATATATATATATATATATATATATATATATATATATATATATATATATATATGGGTCTAACATAGTGTCATATGGTGTTTTTTAGATTATTTGACGTAATTTTATGCCATTTATTCCTTGATCATGGTTTAATTAAGTCTTATGTCAACTTGAAGAACTTAGGGCCATTATAGGGTCTTATGTGAAAGTAGCAAGTTTTCATGGTGTTCAATTAGTTATGATCATGGAAAGAGTTCACACAAGCCTCAAGAAGTTCATTCAAGTTTTCAAATATCAATAAATATTTCAATTAAAATCTTAAGTAAACAAAACTAACATCAAGACATCAAACATAAATGAACAAATATAAACCTTCAAAGTTGAATAAGTAAATGAAGATGATCACATGGATGCCAAAATCAAGCCACAATAAAAAACCATTAGATTTAAAATTGTGATGGTATTGTGGATGACAATAATGGTCTCATAAATGTTCATGAAATGTGCATGATGTCAAAATCAAGCCATTACAAAAAAACATTAGGGTTTAAATTTTTATGGTTGCATGGGATACATTTACACAAATGTTTAAAATGGGCATACAGACATCAATTTTTGGCCTTGTGAATTAGAAATTTGAATTCAAATGGAGGTAGATCTAATGGTTGGTGTTCAAACATACATCTAGATCTGATGGTGTAAAGATAACCTGATAGAGTTAATAGGGCCAGGTAAAATAAATAGTATGCATTCAATCATACCAAGTAGATCAATGGTATGAGTGAGAGTCAAAGATCAAGGAGACTAGATTGGGAAAAATGATACCAAATGTCATAATATTAGGACCCTATATTAGTTATCAATGGCCAATATTTAAGGTTGAAGTAAAGAGACTCTATATAAGATCAACATAGTAAATTTGATCAGGTTCTATATGGACAAGATGAGGTGACATGTCCAAATGATGATAGGCACATTCAAAAATGTAATGAACATCATAGAAATGGAATTCCACATAAATATCCATGTAGGATCAATGATTTCATAGTGAATCAAACACTTTAGACTCATACACTTCCATGAAAAGCTCAATCAATATCTGAGATCAATAGTGACCATCAGATGTGAAGAGTTGAAGTCTAGGAGATCAATGAACAACTGTAGATGATGAATATAAGTGTCTCAAAGATAAATAACAACTAGGAAAACATCCTATGACCATTGTATCATAGGTGTCAACTCTCCCTAGTCTAGTTCCAAGTGTTTGAATTGATGATCCATAATGAAGGAAATTTTGAATGCAAGTAAAAGGAGTTCTATGCCACATTTTAGGAATTTTTATGCTTCAAGATCCATTTATCCCATTATACCTTACATGGCCTATTTATAAATTCATATTCTTGCATATGTAACTCCTATCAGCTATATATGTGTTTTAGTGACCTTTAAACTTCATTATTTTCTCCTCTCTTTAAAATTCTATAAATAGCTAGCATTTTGGCCTTTATAAAATAGACCACACCTAGTATGGTGAAGCCATACTAGTTTGATGTCACATTTTGCCCTATAAAAATTTAATAAATCTAGATTTGAGTTCAATAATATCTTGTCTAAGTGTGTAAAGTGATGAATGGTTAAGCTTAGTTATTCTATTCTTTGCTTTTCCTTATCCTTTCATGTCTTTTGTAAGAAAATCTCATTCTAGAGGTCATGTAGAGTGTATTCAAGTGTGTTAGGCTCCTTTCAAGTATATGATTATCCTTGGAGTGTGAAAATTTACCTCTAATTCATTTTCCTTGTGTTTATTCATACATCTCACCTCTATATTGAAACACTCAAGTTAGAATCCTTTAGCACTTTGAGACTAGTCTATATGCTTTATTTCTTAGTGAATGAAATATGATGGTCATGTGGAAAACATCTTGGTTTATCACCCCATTAGAATAGGTTCAATTTATTTAAATTCTAACTCTTTTCCCCATGATAAAACATTAGCATAGGTGAAAGCACTTCAAGAAACATTCAGGGAGCTAGCCCTTAAATCTAGAGGCTCGCTTCCACTATAGGTACACCCACATACCTAGAAATATTCCCATGTTTCCCAAATATAGAAGAGGTTTAAACAACCTCTTTTATGGTACAAGATTTGGTGACAATAGTATTTCTTAGGGAATTCTTTGAAAGGCCTTGTAATACCCTTAAGGTTGATATCAAAGGTTAATGCAATGGATTTGATATAACCATGGTGTATGAGGGATAATCAAGTTATGGCTATATGAGTGAATGTGTAGAGATATTCAAAAATAATAAATAAAACACCTTATAAAGTGGAAATGAATTTTGAGTTCATTAATGGTGAATTGATTATTTTAATACCTGTTTGAAGACCAATTCAAAAGGCATGTTATGATCACAACTTACGATCTAAAGAGTTTAATCCAAAATAGGCAATGTTATTATAATATAGTAGGTTCAAAACATTTCTATAGAAGATACACACTAGATGGAAATAACCCTACATTATTCAACAAGTCTGATCACAAGGTACCATTGTGCTAAAAGATTTTTAGGGAACCATATTACTAGGATGTATAAATGTCTATAGGGTTAAGTCTTACCACCTTTAATATCACATCACAACATCCAAAAAGAGGATATGATCATAAAGTGCATTCATATTCTAGTGATAGATCATCAACGAAAACTAGATGTAACTACATCAATCTCAAATTAAGTCTAGAAAAGTGGAAGTGACAAGACATGTATGGTAGAAGGACCACTAAGGATCATGTAATACCATTAATGACATGAAATTTCAAAAGATTGTATCTTGTTCAAGGCAGATTAAATTGGGACATGACAAGTGGATTCATTAAATAGAGTGGCTACACAAAGTGATATAGGGTTACATTAAACACATTTTATGGGGTAAATTAAAGATTTGGGAGACAAAAAGGTCACTATCAAATATAAAATATTAAAGATAAGGAAGAGCGTTCATGTGCAGACAGTCAGTGCATTTAAAGAGGTTGGCAAGATCAAATTAGATGCCAAAATATATAAAATGAAGGGGATGAACAACACCAAAACATTACAAACATTAGTGAACAAGAGTATTATACTATTTTCTCTTGATATAATCTTATGCATAAAAATCAAGACCTAGGTTTTGGTAAAACAAAGCAATCAAATAATATAGGCTATAAGTATTGTCATGGATAAGAGAAAGTTGTTGATCCCAGTCATAGATGTGTAAAAGGAGGAAATGAGTATTGGGATAGGTATTCAACAAACCAAATTTAGTGACCCAAATCACTTCATCTTTTTGGGAATGGTAAAATTTACTCTCTTCAGCCCATCAACATAACCAAGTACATAAGCAAGATCTCTTGCACTTCAATATCCACTTTAGGGTTTTGATGCAAAGAGGCTAATTAAGTTACCTACATTCAATAAATTGGATGAGGTCATGTATACCTTTTTAGGTAGATAAAAACCATGGTATATTCATTTGTACCAACATATCACCATTTGGATCAATGCACAGACCATGGAAAGAGCCACACACCTCTCAAATAATGGAAAATCCTTATTTCCATACAAGTCCACTACACCTTCAATTCATTCAGTTGTTCAGGAGAATTTCCCACTAGGATAAGTAGAGGAACCATAATTTAATCCATTAAGGATTTTGTAGTGTGCATTATGGTAGAGAATATAACAAAGAGTTTTTAGCAGACAATAAATCATGCCAAACTTGAAACAAATTGAGTAAATGACATTGTGTATTACATGATACACCTAAATGAGAACTTCAATTAACCCAAGTTTCTTGCATTTGAGCTTACCACTAATATCAACAAGGTAACTTTAGGTAGCTCAAAAAATTTCCAATATTAGTTTCTAGTTTTATTTTTATGATTTACCTAATAGAAGTCCCCACTAGGATAAGATAATGTTACTACAGAATTTTGGCCAACTATGCCCTCGTAGGCATCACTTAGACTAAGATAGGGAAATATTATGAGAAACTAGGGTGGTTTAACATATGGTGGATTGAGGCTATAGCTCTGATCAAGTCACACCCTTGAATTCTATAGGATGCCATGCAATATTTAGGGCAACATACATTGATAACTACGTTATACAATGGTATTCAAATCAAGGTGCATGAGTTGGCCATGCCAACTGTGACTCCAATGCCTTTTTTTATCATAATTACTGAAACACAAGATGAAGTATAGTGGTAAATATCCATAGTCATGAGGCTATTATAGCCTATTAAAACTATCCTTCTAGGTGAAAAACAACCTATCTAAAATCAATAACAATCACATCCAATTGCACAACCACAAGCCTCACCATAATAGTCCACAACTCCCCCAAAATAATAAAAAGGAAAATGCAAGGGACTTACATAGAGAGCCTCACCATCACCAAATAGAAAGAGATCAAGGCAAATAAAGTCTTAGCTAGATAACCCACATGTGATAAGGATAGCTTGAGAGTGTGATATCACAAAGTTGGAGGTTGGTGAATACGAAGTTCTTCAATGCATGATCAGAGACATTAGCCAAGAGGTCTACAATAAGGAGGAGAAGGAATTCTTTTTTTCAAAAGTATTGCACCATTTCCAAGTGTAGAATAAGGTAAGCATATACCTTTTAGTTGACATTATGCAACCCCTCCCTCTATTATTATAAATATCTTAGTGAAAAATTGTAGCATAATTTTTTACAAATAGATCTAGTAGCTCATTCATCATCTGCACAAAGTGTAGATCCAACAAAGGAAGGGAACCTATTATGAACACTATTTCATTAGTAACATACACATCATTGGTCTAGTACTCTAACCACCATACAATAATGTATGGTATCTTTTAGAGATAAATCCATAGTAAGTAATGCCCATCAGGTGAAGTTTAGGGACATGAGGAGACACAAGGATACACTTGTCCCTCTATCAAAGTTGAGAAAGATTTTTATGCATAGAGGTGTAGTTATGGAATCAGAATATTCAAATCACTCAAAATCTTATATAAAAATATATGATGTATGTAATGGAAGGACCTCCCTATACCATTATGTTGGATCCATCAAAAGAAATGGATGTTTTGTAGGATACCCTAGTTCTTAAGGAGTAGGCTAAAATAAAGAAGAGAGGAAAAAGATAAAATTAAAGAAGAATAAAAAGAAGAAAGAGGCCATATAACAAGTAGTTGCATAGGAAGCCCAACATGTTTAATAAAAACAAGACAAAAACATGCCAATGAGGAAGAACAAAAAAATAAGTCTGAATAAGTTGAGGTTAGGAAAAATAATGCCAAAGAAGCTCAGGTTAAGAAAAATAAAGCTGAGGAAGCAAAAGGCTATAGGAAGATAAGGGAATAGAAAAAGGTAGAATGCAAAGATTAAGAGGTGTATGCTACATAGAGACAAAATCAAACATAATAATAGGTGTGAGAGAAATATGCCAAAGAACAACAATATAAGGAGGACGAATCTAAGTATGAGGTTGAGGTGAAATATACCATAGGAAAATATAATTTTGATGCCAAAGCTAAGGCTAAAATTATGGCCAAAGCCAAGGCTAAGGAGGTATCTAAAATTCATGTTGAGGCCATAACCAAGGATCAAGCTAAAGTTGAAGCACATACTACAAAATAAAAGCAAGCTAAGGAAAAGGAAGAATCAGAAAACAAATCCCATAAGGATGCAACCTAATTAAGTGCACCAGAGGAGACTTCACTATCAGAGACTCACCCCTCTAACCAATGGTTATGGGATTTCCCTACCACATCATCTCATCAAAATACTTTATTACCTCCATTAGCTCAATTTTGGCCATCTTCTACTATAATAAAATCCAAATCCATCATGTTTGCTTCCACTTCCATGGAGACATATTTAGATGTTTTGTAGTTACCATTGTCCAAGAAAATTTAAGGAGCAGTTGTATTCTAAGAATCAATTGCATAAAAGGATTTAAATTTGGAACATATTATTTTTTAGCTACATGAGGAGAAAGTGGAAGAACAAAATAAAATTTCAAAGGATACTCAACTCATCAATACTATTTTTCTTGATCTAGTTATGCAATTCCTTAGTGATCAAGTAATGTTTGAGGACAAACAACTCACTATGTTATTGACTTAGATAACAAAGGATTGGGTCGGCACATAAAAACTACACATCCAATGTTAGACTATCTATACTAAAATGGAAGACATTTGTGACTAATAGAGGAATATGTATAGATCTTAGATACTGATGTCCATTATGATAAGTAGATAGATCAATGAATGCTTGATTGGAGGAAACACCTTAATAAATCCTTAGCTTATGTGAAACCAATGTTTACAATGGTAGATAAAATTAAATCTATAATGAGTGATCAAATGGATATTAGAGAAACATGGACCATCACATTTCAACAATTGTTAAATGCTAAGGATACCATGATGAAAAAGCTCCAGGTCTGGTAGAATAAGATAATGCACAACACATTTGAGGCTATTTAAGACAAAATTACTATAGATAATTTAGATTATATTATGTTAGATATCTATATTAAGCTATCAAATATTAAAGAGTTACTTATGATTCTAAAATAAGATGTGCAAAATTTGATGGTCATTCATATTTCACTGTGCATTTTGCTTACCATGGTGCGAGAGGTACTTGATAATTAGGAAACACTTAAGAATGAACTCTCATAGGTTGAACCAGTTATTTTTCATATCATAGATGAACCTAAGTTAATTCTACCATAGGATCTCCAAGTAATTTTATAGAAGACAAGTTAGATACAAAGTCATAGTTTGAGCAACCATAATCTACACAACTACCTTGCCAAACTTCGGCACCACCTCTATAGTAGGTAAATATAGAGTTCAAGTTTTGTTGTTTAAGAAAAAAATCTTTGTAACATAGTCAAAAGAATTAGGAGTAAGGCCAGGTTGGTTGAAAACCCCTAACCAAGATGGCCACCTGATTAATCAAGTCTATGGAAAACTAGAAAGGGTGGTAGGCAAGTATGCTACTTAGTTGAAAACTCAAAAGGGAGGCTAAGTAGTGTGAAAATGGTTTAAATTGATAAACATCACCTAGTGAAATTAATTCTACTTTTGTGAAAGGTTAATCTTTTCTACCTTTAGCTAAGATAAAATTTAGAGTTTGTCTTAGGATGAAACAACGTGAGTCTAGGAAAGTGTTGGATGTAGAGTAGGGCCTTGTAAAATTACAAGTGTATAATTGATGGACACATGTGTGTAGAGTATCATTTTATCATCTATATGGTCTTTTGGATGTCTTCATACTTGTTATCCAAGTGATAGATATAATAATGCCAAGAGTATTTATTTTTGTATGATAAAAAGCTATAATGTGAAGAGATAGAGCCATGTAAAAAGCTATATATAATGATTTGATATAATAGAATATGGTTCTAATGTGTGATAGAGATTAATAGACTACTTTTTTATGGTTTTCCTAATATTCTTTTATGTATGCCTAGTGTGCAATATTTACTCTATTTTGTTTGAGCTTGTTCTATCTTGTATTATGTTGTTTATGTTCTATAATTCTTAATGGCATGTTATTTTATCTATATATTTACTATTGTGTATAAAATTTAAGATTTTATAAATTTACTCATGCTATTATTATTATTATTATTATTATTATTATTTTATATTTCCTATTATTTAAACTATCCCTTTAATTAGAGTGTTCTAAATAAATTCTAGGAAACTCTACTAACATTCCTTGAACATGCACATGATTGGAATTTTTTTTCAAGGTATCTCTGAGGAGATACCTTGAATGAATTCATTTTACCTTTGAGTTTACCCTAATGCATGTTTGAAAGGTATAAGGTATCCCATAGGAGATACATTTTAAACATGCATTAGGGTACCCTAGAAGGTACTATTAAAGGTATCTTATAGTTGATACCTTGAAAGGTATTATAGTACCTTCAATGGGTCTCCTGGTAAATACCTTGAAAATACACAAGATTAGAATTGTCTTTCAAGATATCTCTTATGAGATACCTTGTAGGGACTTGTAATACCTTCAAGGGTACCCTTATGCATGTTTAAAAGGTATCTCTTAGGAGATACCTTCAAGGTAACTTTGAAGGTATTAAAATTTTGTTAAATGTATCTTCTAAGAGATACCTTGAAGGGTCTTATAGTGCCTTCAAGGGTTCTCTTAGTAGATACCTTGAACATGCAAATGATTGGAATTTTATTTCAAGGTATCTACTAGTTGTTTACCTTGAAGTACCTTTTATTACTTTCAATGGGTCTCCTTGTAGATACCTTGAAGATGTACATAGTTATAATTTTCTTTAAATGTATCTCCTAAGAGATACCTTGAACATGCACATGATTAGAATTTTATTTTGAGGTATCTCCTAGGAGGTACCTTAAACATGCACACAATTGGAGTTTTCTTTCAAGATATCTCTTAGGAGATACCTTAAAGGGCCTTGAAATACCTTCCATGTTGATTGTAAATTTAATTATAAGGGATTTGATATAATTGTGGCACCTTTTTATTTATCAATAACCCTAACGCTAGCTTAGCTTCAAATGATATGTGATAATGTTGCATACATTGGTGACTCAATTTCATAAGTTCTTTAATTTGTCACATATCTTTTCACCTTTTAAAATTAGAGTGACAATGTGATTCAATGTTATTTTTTCACTTATCACCTAGTTGTGACATTTTAGCTTATGAATAATTTGCAAAGTTCATGACCCTATAACTCAATAAGAACATGCCACATGGTGCCCATTCATGGCCTTTCAAGTTTTCTATTATTTTTTAAGACTTGTAATAATAAAATCCTATTTTATTATTCCACTTGGAACTCACTCTATCACACCCCATAATCAAGATGCAATACTTCAATTTCATAATATAAATATTATGTGAGAAGATGATACTTGGTAGTAAGTCACTTAATCTTAGGTAACTAGATGTGATGTGGAATCCATGCAACATTTAGTAGCAATGGGCTGAAGACACATGGACCCATATCTCATGATAATAATATGATCAAAGGAAGCCATGAAACCCAATGACTACATAATCAAATTAAAATGTGACACTTGGTGAAGTGGCATGACATTTGGGTTCATTAAAATTTTCATAAAACAAAGCCACATGACAATGCAAGCCAATAAGAACTTACCACTCAAAAAACCAACAAAATTTATTAGGCCACATTAGTATATGTATGAAATGGGTCGATTCATGTGAAAATTGAAGATGGGAAATCTAATGGAAGGGTGATACATGGTAAGGTGTCTCAATGATAATACAACTACATCATAGCATTAGCTAATGAAAGCCTACCACTTGGTAAGATAGTAGGGGTCCCAAGACCACATTGACCCAAAATAAAATGGGTCAAGCCAAGAAACATTAAAAGGATGTGTCAGCCAATCCAAAGATGCCACATGCTAAAATATCATACTACCCACCTAGATATCCCAATATCTAAAGTAAAAGACTAGAATACACGAAGAGACACCAAATGTCAAGAACATGTCAAGTACAACACCTGAAGGACAATTGATATCCATATGAACCCATTGTTGGTATGAATAAAATGATAATGGAGCATCATTTTTATGGTTATAAATCCAAGTCACCTTAAGAAAAATTCAAGCTTATGATGAAAAGACATGTGGGCAAACCAGGAATGATGATTGGCCAATGCCCAAAAGTGAATTTTTGAAGTCATTAGAACAAAAAAAAAGATCCACCTAGGATTTATGTCAAATTAAGTGAAAGATACTTACCATTTATACACTACAATGACTTATTCCACCATGTGGAGAGGATGGTAGACTAGGACAATGATGATGAGGAATATCTTAGTGTTGTAATGGAAAGGTTTGACATCCTTGCACTTAAGTCTATAGGATTACACAATGTTTCATCTAATCCAGAGGTTCTCCCTTATGTGGACTTAGTCCACTAAATTTTAATTCAATCTAGGTGTGTGGATGACATGATTAAATCTATCAACTTGGGCAATGATATTGCTTATATAGTTGGATTGGCCTTTTAATCCTATTATGACTTACCCTAGCCTAAAATTGTTTATAATAAAGACACCATGACCCAATGGCTTGACTCACACAATATCAAATAATTCTTGAGAAGATGGGTAGAGAACCCAAGGAGGTTCATCTACAAGTCTAAAATAAATTAGATTCCCATTACCCAATTCATAAAATGAGTGAGAATGGGAATGGCCATGATGAACAAGTTACATGGAGCAGAAGATAATGGCCACATGGATGAGAAGTGGGTTGCACTATTGTCTATGATTATAGATGAATCCATGACCACTCCCCTTAGGGAGATCATCTCATGCAATTTTGATGCTAAAATCAAGAAGACCATGGCCAACCTAAGAAATAATTTCTATATGATGTCATATTTGGTTGATGCCATTTGTGCCACTTTCAAGTTCCTCCAATTTACTAATTAGAATTTGAACATGAGATGAACCATCCTCCATGTCTTCACAAATTTTAGAATTTAAAAATCAATGTAGGAGATGTGGGATGTTGCTAAGCAATTCAACCTAATTATATAAAAATCCATCCATGAAAGAATTATTCCTAGGCTACTAGTATAGACCAACACAACCCTTATCACAATGGGAGCCTACTGGTACTACCTACACTACACCATAATTAGAGTTGAGGGAATTAGGACAACCCCATTCAAATTTCCCACCACAATATTAGATAAATTAGTTGAGCATGAGATTACCTTATAACTACACACATGAGTAGATGGACTATGTAAAAACAAGAAATGGGGGTTGGTCTACCCCAATTATACAATGTTGATCAATTCAAAATTTAAACTTGGCTAGTCATAGCTGTTACCAAATATAGGTCCACTTACATTATGGAGAAAGATACCAACAGATAATGGGACCTTATACACTTGACATTTGATCATTAAATCAGACGTAGGGTAGATATTAGTATCACATATCATCATGAGACTAAGGATGGAGACCACTTCTACCTTAATGTAACTGACAATGTATAAATCAAGTAGAGGCTAAAGGCTACTAGGATCATGTAGGTGAAAAGAAGACTAGATGGCACTACATATTTTTAAGTATCCAATCACTAGGATACTCAAAAAGGAATGTTGGAATCTCTTATCCATACTCTTAGTGTTGAAAAATAAGGTTCACAGACTTGTAACTTAGTCAAAGAATACTCTAGGCATTGTCTCCTACTTTTGAGAAAGGAAGGACTAGTATTGGGAAGTAAGTTGGGTGGGCTTCCACCTTAGGGGACCCTTTTGACAACACATCCCAGGTGAAAAGTTATACTACAACATAGACCACACCTTCAATAGGAATAGTAGTAGATCCTACTCCAACAACTTCAATGTTAGCATCACCTCCCATTCTTTTGGAAGTAACTACTAAGAGGGGGGTGGGGTGAATCAGCTACACATTAATGCATATTCAATTCTAAACACCATTCCTTGAAGCACACATAAGAGATCAATGTACAAGCAAATAATCACACAAGTACATCACAAGATAATAAAAGATATTATGTGGTAAACTTGATTCATTGATAAAACCCACTAAACCATGCACATGGACTACTAAACTATAGTGATAATATTCAACATTCAGTTAATCACCCACTTCAAAAGGAGCTCTAACCCCTACCTAGTTGAGAACCCACCCAACTAGTCTTCTAAAAGCTCTAACTTGCAAGGAAGATCCATACCCCTAGGAAAACAAGAAAAAAATTAGATACCTTGAATATATTATCTTCTTTAAAACCTATTTTTTACTCTACAACTAATGATAACCTCGTTTGTTTGCACTCTTTCCTCTTCACTCTCACTTAAATAGCCTCTAGGGCTCACTCGCTCATTAGGTCCATTAACTTGTGTATCTACCTAAATCAAATAAATTAGCTATGAATTAATTATATTATTCATCCCATTATGGTGATCAATGACCTACCTCTACTCATTTATTGATCTATTTTCTTCACTTAAGTCCACACACCCTCAACTAGTCAAGTAGGCCAATTAAACCTTACCTTTATACCACACACTTCATCTAACCATTCTTGGTCAGCCAAGATAATTAATACACCTATATCACACTTAAAATATGTCCATACATATGTTACATATGATAACAAAATATTCCATAGGGTAGTTATAACCTATAGAAGCTAAAACTCAATTAGGCCTAATAGAGACCTAATGGAATTAGCCCTTCTTCAAGGCACACATTACCCTTGAACTTATTGGCCCATATTTAAATTCCAAAAATTCTTAAAAAAATTCAAATATCAATTTAATATTTCCTTAATAATCTCTCATTGGGTCCTTATTACCTGAAATTCTATTTCACAGCTTAAACCTATCAATTAGGTCTTCTTGCCTTTTAGGCCTTACATAGAAAAGTATGTATCTTATAAATAAAGCATATTTTAAATTTTGTAAATAAATAATTTTAAAAAAAAAATAAAAAAACATGAATATATCATTAATGTTTTTTAAAAATTATTCATGTCCATTTGACACATTCACTTACATTCCACCCATCCAAAACTACCTCTGTAACAGGACTGCTCAAACTGGTCAAATATAGTCAAAATATAGTCAAATGACTTTTAAATTTCACAATAATAAAAGAAAAATTATAAATTTAATTGAATTTTTATGATAATTTTATACTAATACAACATATCCATACTCATTTTATCCTTTAACTCAATTCAAACAACTTCAAACTCACTTCTTCAAACTAACCACTCAGATTGTCTGTAGCCTCCAAAAGTACAATCATGAATCAACTTGTTATTTGAATTTTAAAGAAAAATTTAATGACATATAATCCATATAAATGGTTCCTATGAGATCTATATATCATTATACATCAGCTATATCTCTTTTCTTGACATCAATCATTGGTATAATAGACCAATCTCTCAAACCACTCTCACACTATGCATACACAACTAGACAAGCCCTTTTGGCTTTGAAAATTCAACTCCTTAAACTATCTCTATACCTTACACAAGTATTTTATATTTTATTTAGGTCTTATAACATAACAAAATATCAATTTTATGCCTCACCTCTTACCATAAGGACTCAAACTCATTACTTACCTTAGCACACCTGGAATTGTCAACTTGGCTAAAAAATATAGTCATGGTTAACATGAATCCTAACACTTGTAGACACTTACTTGATATTAAAATTAATTAATTTGGTCATTAAACATCATAATATTAAATATAATCATAAATTTATGGAGGTATAATAGTAAATAATGAATATATGGATTAACTTCTGGAACACACACATTCATAGTTTTTAATCACATAGATATGTAACTTTGTGAGTAACTTATAGCCTATGTGTTAGTACCAAAAAAAATTTAAATAAAATTTAATATGAGGTATATGTGTTTAAAAAATTCCCCAAACCATTTGATCCATTCCTAGTCACTTGGACATCATCCCTAAATAGGTTCTCACTCAAGCCTAGTTTCCTTCAATATTTTCACTATCTAGTATATTAATAATAGGTCAAATTAATTGACCAAAATTATTGAAAAATAGAACATATATTTCCAAATATACTCCATGGGTATCAGTAAAAAGTATTTGCCTTCAACCTTTATCAACTAGTATGCATTAACTTAGTCAAACCTTTTTGCAACAACAAAATCTTTATAAACAATCACTTTTCTATATCTTCTTCTCACTAAATTAATACACCACTCCAACTTGGAGGTTTTTGGAGGATTCCTATACAACATATAATCATAAAATTAATAAAATGATCCATTATGGGCCAAAACCATTCACATATTTCCAATCAATCTAATATGAGGGGTTATAAGCACAAAAACATCCTTACCTTCTAAACATTTATTCATAAAGTTGAGGACTTGGTTTATATACAATATGATTCTAGAAGATTCTTATAACCATTCCTAAACTAGTCCAAATGATTTAGGTCACCATGAAAACTATACACATGCTAATGAGCATCTCAACTTCCTTCTCAGGCTTGGAAACCTTCATTATGCATACATAGGAGACCTTCCAACATGATCTATTGCTTTGTCTTTTTCATTATGACGTAAAACTTGGTCCACACATTTAAATCTCTTATTCAAACCTAATTAAATTATTACATGTTATCTAGCATCTTGACAACTCACTTTCACACTTCATTTGAACTTCACTAGGTGTCTTTACATATTAAGCCTTCAGTTGCAAGTCACCTTAAGTCTGGAGCATGACCTTATCACCACTGTATATGATTTTAACACCTCATCCACAACTCAAATACACTTATTCCATGTTTTTCAAGCTACCATCCATGTTCACATAGGTCACAAGTTTCTTGCCTCAATAATCTACCAAACTTGTTCCTTCTTACACCAGAATAGACATTCCATGCTCAAATCCTTCTTGTTATTTCATGATATTATTATTCATTAATGACATCACCACTTTATTATTACCTTTGAAATAAATTATAACACTTTTTCCAAAAATCTCCCCCTTTCTCATTCATGGCAACCTTCTTTTCTCCTTTTTCCCCTTTAACATTAATGACAAAGTGGGATAGACAACAAAAAATCTCCCTTATCATCATACTCACCTAAATTTCATGAAAAAATATGAACAATTGTTCCCCCTTTGACATACACATCTTGATCGTCTTCTTTATGTACCAATCATGTACCTTCATGTTCTTTTACTAGGAAACTTGTCTTTAGATTCTCACTCACTATTTCTTACCTGATCCTTGGACCTATTAACTTAAATAGATAATAATATCCCTTTGATCATTCATGAAGATTCAATACATTTTAAAAATTATGACTTGGTTTGATCAAGTCATCACATCAACTTTTTGTGACTTGTCTCTTGAGTTCACATCTATAGCAGACTTCTCCATATCTCCATCATGATTGGAACATCTTACATATACTCCCCCTTTATTCAATCATGCTTCTTTTCAGGATTCTCAAGCCATATGAGTTAGCCCCCTAACTCCATACTCCACCTGAATCTTTTTTTTTAAAACCACAAATCAACTTATTTACAATAGATAAAGATTCATTTGCTTACCTTATAAAAGATCCATAATCCTCAATTAGACTCCTTAAATCATTAAAGCTTGGCATAATTTATGGCATATTCAATAATTAACACCATACAACTAGGTATGAAAAAAATTCCATATACTTCTCATGTCATCAAATAGATTCTCTTATATCTCCATTATCCATCATAGCTCAAACTATTATAAGACACATTCTTAGCTATCATATAGTCAAAATAGGTCTGTGAGACTTCATTCACTTTGGCAATCATCTGACGCTCTTTTGACTCCCTCATGATATGTAAAAATTAAAACAAAAACATATACCTTGATCATCTATTACTTGAATGTCATCTCTATGCACAAATGACACCAAAGCTTCTCATAGAACTCTTCAAGGAACAACTTTTCAAACATTGTCTATACCTAGTCAATACCTTGTTATGAAACACATTTATACCTTTGAATATATTCATGAAACTTTTAATAAGTCAACTTATCCTTTTATGACCTTATGAGGTCACCATAACATCAAAGAACTAAAAAAATTAAGACACATCCTTAATGAATACCTCTTCAAACTTCTCTTTAAGATCACAAGAAACTTGTGATGCTATAGGACAAATGATTACTTTCAAAAAATTTGAGATAATTTACAAGGAATTAAAAATAATCCATGTCACTCATTGAAACATAACAAGACATTTATCAACCATCACTCACTTCCTTGCATGATGAATGCCTTTATGAAGCTTAGATAGAGACACCTTCACTTATATAGATTTTAGAACAATGTGAAACTAGGAGACCCCTAGCCTCCACTTATTATTTGAAACTCTTGATCATATTATTGATTTGAAAAGCTATATAATTTGTATCCTCATTGGATTCAACATCTTCTTTCTTCTCTTTTATCTAAGCAAAATCATGGACCTTTTACACAATCTTTTGGGAATTGACAACACATGAAGACAAAAGAGTTTCTTGTCATAATTCAAAAAACATACCATCTTATCTCTTAGGTTCATCTTGATCAAGATTAACTATCTTAGGTCTTCATACTTGGGTTAGCCTTTTCTCATGCATTATAGGAGCTCTAGTTGGGTAGAATCTAGCAACATGACTAGTCTTAAGATATCTATAACAAATAGTGTTCCTTCTTCCATATTCCAAATATAAATTATTTATTGAGGTCTTTCTACAATCCTTTTATCTATGACCAAACCTATGGAACTCAAATAAATTACCATGAAATGAATTTCTATACCTTATAACATTGGGCTTATTGATAAAATTCTTTATATTTCTCTTTATGTTTGCATCCTCCTTGGTTTTAGCTATCTCTTTACCTTTCTCAAACTTGCTAAAATTCACTATAAGATTATTATTCTCAATATTCAAATGACTTAACTCAGTCTTAAAATTAGAACATTCTTCTTCTTTTGAGCTAAGATTTATCTTTGTATCCTTTAGTTGACATTTAAGATCCTTGATGATTTTCTTTTATTTTTGGCTATTTCAATCATTTTTAATCTTAGTTTGAAGATGAATTATCTTTTATTCATGTTCCATGAATGAATTGGCCTATTATTTAATCTTATTAAGCATCATCTCATGTTCATCACCCTTTGAGTTAGAATTGCTTATCCTTGTGTCAATATGACTAATATTTTCTTTAAAACTGACCATTAACCTCAACTCTAGATTCTCTTTCCTTAACTACTTAGCTATCTTTAGCTACTTAGGATCACCTTCAATTTTTCAAGATTACTCCAAATGACCTGCTCTGATACCAATTGTTGGAAGTAAATATTGAGAGGGGGGTGAATCAATTACACAATAATGCATATTCAATTCCAAACACCATTCCATGAAGCATACATAAGCAAACAATCACACAAGTTCATCAAAAGATATCACAAGATATTATGTAGTAAACCCTCTTTGGTAATAAAACCCACTAAACCATGCACATGGACTACTATCTTATATTGACAAGATTTAACATTTAGTGAAGCACCTATTGGCCATTTTAGCATACATACCAAGCTTTTGTCTAGTTTAAATAGTCGAGTAAGGTACCAATAATTGATTAATGGATCACGTGGTTTTGAATAGGGCTCAACATTGCAAGTTAAGGGATCCAAATAGGTTTTTTTTTGGTGTTGAGAAACTATAGGGACAAGTCCAGAAAAGGCTTAAGTTTACACTTAGCCAAATATTTAAGTGTTTGGCCAAAGTGTTAAAGCATTCCTTTGAAAGAAGTTTTCTACATAAAACCCATTACAAAAGTACAAGACTTATTTTTTTAGGAGGTTTTGATCTACTTATTTTGACCAAGTATTGGAGTTATTTTAGGGGGGATTATTTTAGGATTTATATTTCATCCTTTTGTTCAAGTATTAGGTATTATTTTGGACATTTTGTCCAAAATAATTTCCCCAAAGGGTCATTTTTTTAAAGAGGTCCTTTCCTTTTTTCCTAAAAGGAACTTTCAAAGCCAATGTCCAATACACTTTTCTCGAAGCATCATTCTACAAGAAAGTGAAACTTTATAAAATCTTGAAGGATATCTTCTTAAAGAAAAGTGTCCTTTACACTTTTCTTGAAGGGTTCTTTTCTTAAGAAAATGATCCACTTCACTTTTTCTAAAGGGCACTTTCTGAGTTTTGAAAGGTTCTTTTGGTAGTAGTGCCCCAAAACAGTTTTCCCAAAAGGTATTTTGTTGGGAAAATTGTCCATTGAAAATTCCAAAAGGATATCTTGCAAGCAAAATGATCTAATTTAGATGTTTCAAAGGGCACTTTTCAGAGATTAAGGGACCAAGACATGAATATGCTCAAACATTTTGTCCATGAGATTTTTTCAAGACAAGGATAAGGCAAATGAATTCCTTTATAAAAAGTGTTCCAACACAAGGATCAAAGGAATTTTACAACAAAGGGTTTAAAGGAATTGTCTAGTAAAGGGTCTAAAGGAAATAGTTGTTTGATTTCAAAAGGTCCTCAACAGGCCTGTAAATGTCAAATTCAAGCCCCTCCAGTTAGCCATTTGGATTTGAAAATCTAGAGATGTTCACATTAACATCAAGTTTGATATTGAATAAATTAAGTCTTTTTAAGCTTAAATTTTATGGTCACATGACCATAAATGGCTGTCACATGAAAATCAAATGATGTCCCATAGACTGTCAATTTTAAGATCATGAAGTAACTATTGGGTTTCAAACTATGGGTCCCAACAAGGTCAATGGCTCATGCTCAATCATACATTGGAGATCTAATAGATCATGATGAAGTCAAATAGTTAGATAGATATAAATATTAACACATGGCATAATCTCATAAACCATATAGACTGATAGGATCTTGAGAATCAATACAAGATTGGTAAGTGGTACTAGTAAATTGTCTATACTGATTGATCTAGATATTGAGATAGAGTTGATGATTCAAAGCTAAATCAAGGGCTCATGCTTAATCACTCATCAATATCAAGTAGAGAAATTTGGTCGAGGAGTCAAGGATCTACATCAAACATAAATAATTAATGAAAATAAAGGTTGAGATAAAATGCGAGCCCAAGTGTCTTAGGTAGAGGTAAAAAGGTCAGATTTTGACTAAGGCAAACAAGCATTGTGGAGCCAAGATTGAGAACATTTTAGTTAGAGCTAAGGGCATATTTTTTAGGATTAGATGGCATCATTAAAGACCTATAGGATAGACACATAAACTTTGGTGGCCATTTCCAAATCCAACTACATGAGAGTGACATCCCTCCCCACTTGGTCACACATTGGTAGACTAATCATTGAGTAGTTTCACACTAGGACAAAATGAGTGTGACTTGTTTTTACCATTATATCTACCATATAGCATCATAGAGAAGATATTGTAATGATGCAATATATTGGGGTGACCTAGATCAAATAAATGGTTTGAATGAGAATACTTATAGAGGTAGTTGTAAAAACTTTTCAAATTTATTTGAATTCATTTTATTCCATTTTGAGTGCTAAAAATCCCTCTCTCTTGCTTCCCTTCTACTATACATATAGCCTTTGAGATATTATTTTAGATCCCTCAGGTTAGTACGACTAGGCCCAACAAGAATTATATTTGACACCTCTTAGAGTAGTGAATAGAGTATTTTTTAGTCATTTTTATAATCTATATTTAGTGTTATATGTTTTTTTAATATGCAACTATGAATGTTATCTTCCTTTTTTATGTCTAAACTCAGCCTAGGTGCTAGAAATCTTCTTTATATGTTGTATAGTGTGTCTCAGCATTGATCTCTCAAGGATATAGTGGATATACAAACTTAAGTGTCTTTAACCATACCTTATTTTAACTACTCCATAATCGAATGACATAAAATAGACCTCTATATGAAATACTATTGCAGAAAAAACATAGTGAGCATTGCATTATTTTCATATTTCATTAGTGTGTTAAAGAGTTCAAGCCTAAGAATGAATCTATTAAAACTATTGGTATATCACCATAGATTAGAATAGGTTTACTTATATAACTCAACCATTTAAAACCCAAATAGTTTTAGGTTTTATATATAAAGGTCCAAACCCCTAAAAATCTAAGGAGCTAGCCTCATAAAAAATCCTATAGGTCTGGTCTAGATATAGACAACCCACATCCTTAGACCATTCCCATGTTATTCCAAGTTTGGAAGTAGGACTTGAACTTTCCTCCTTTTAGATAGGTTGAAATATAGAGTGTTAACAACACCCACTTCACAAGGAGCTCCAACCCCTACCTAATTGAGCACCCGCCCAACTAGTCTTATGTAAGCTCCAACTTGTAAGGAGGAACCAACCCCCTATGCAACCAAGAAATAACTCAAATAAATTTAATATTTTATCATATTTATCACCTATTTATTACTCTTTAGATGATTCTTATCTCCTTTGTTTTCACTCTTTCCTCTTCACTCTCACTCAAATAGCCTCTAGGGCTCACTTGCTTAATATGCCTCTTATAGTCTCATTAGGTCCATTAACCTGTACATCCACCTAAATAAAATTAATTATATATGAAATAATAATAATAATAATAATAACCATATTATGGTACTTAATGACCTACCTCTACTCCTTTATTGATCTTTTTTCTTTTCTTAAGTCCACACACCCTCAACTAGTCAAATAACCTAATTAGGCCTTGCCTTTATACCCCACACTTCATCTAACCCATCTTGTTCAGTAAATATACTTAAACCACATGGAAAAAACTTAAAATATTTCCATAAATACATTACATATGAGAAAAAATCACTCTATAGGTCAGTTATAACCTATAGAGGCTAAAACTCAATTAGGCCTAATAGAGACCTAGTAGAATTAGCCCTTCTTCAAGGCACATGTTACCCTTTAAATCCTTGGCCCATATTTAGCTTCCAAAAACACTTAAAAAAATTAAAATATAAATTAAATATGTCCATAATAATATCTCATTATGTCCTTACTACTTTTAACTCCATTTAACACCTTGAACCTATCAATTAGGTCGTCTCACCTTTTAGGCCTTCTTACACAAAAATGTCTCTCTTAGAAATGAAGAATACACCCAATTTTATAAAATAAATAACTTAAAAAAATACATTAATATATAATTAATTAATTAAAAAACTTTTCATGGTCATTAGACACCTTCACTTAGGCTCTAAAAGTCCAAAACCACCTTTGCAATAAGACAACTCAGATTGGTCAAACATAATCAAAGTATGCTCAAGTAACTTTGACATTTGACACTTTATCAAGGAAAAAATATGAATTATAATGAATTATTATGAGCATATGAGACTTATTAAACATATAAATACTCATTTTATCCTCTAACTTAGGTTAAACAACTTCAAACTCTCTTCTTCAAACTAACCACTTAGATTGCTTGTAGCCTCAAAAAGTATAGTCATGAATCAACTTGTTATTTGCACTTGAAAGAAAAATTTCATGAAATTTAATCCACATAAATGTTTAATATTAGGTCTATATATCATTATCCATCAGATATATGTCTTTTTTTGGCATCAACCATTGGTCTAATAGATGAATCTCTTAGTCCACTCTCACAGTGTGCATACGCGACTAGATAAGCCCTTTTGGATTTGACAATTCAACTCCTCAAAATATCTATATACATTTCAAAATTATTTATAGATAATTTAGGTCTAAAAACATAACACAATATCAATTTTATGCATCACATCTTACCATAAGACTCAAACTCATTACTTACCTTAGCACACTTGGAACTATTAACTTGGCTCAAAAACATAGACATGGTGAACATGACTCCTGACACTTGTGAAGACACTTAATTGATATTTAAATAAATTAATAAGGTTATTAATAATCCTAATATAAAATCCAATCAAAAATTTATGGAGGTATAATAGTAAATAAGGAAGATATTGATTAACTTCTAGAACACAAACCTTCACAGTTTTCAATCACAAATAGGTAACTTTGTTAGCACCTTCTAGCCTATGTATGAGAACAAAAAAAAATTAAAAACCAATTTAAAATTAGGAATAGGTATTAAAAAAATACCCCAAACCATTGTATCCATCCCTATTCACTTTCACATCATCCCTAAATAGGTTCTCACTCAAGCCTAATTTCCTTCACTATTTTCATTATCTGGTATATTAGTGATAGGTCAAATTGATTGAAAAAAGTGATTGAAATAGAGAGAATATATTTTTTAAAAAACTCCATGGGTGTCAAAAAAAATTCTTTACCTTCAACCTTTATCAATTAGTATGTGTTGACTCAGTCAACCCTTCTAGTAACAATAAAATCTTTAAAAATAATCACTTTTATATATCTTGTGCTCATGGCCCTAACACACAACTACCACCTGTAGGTGACTGGAGGAGTCATAGGCAAAATTGAATCATAAAAAATTATCAAAAAATCCATTATTGGATAAAATGGTTCACATCTTTCTAATCACTCTAATATGAGGGTTTGCAAGCACAAAAACCTCTTTACCTTATTAACATTTGTTCATAATGCTAAGTATTTGGTTTATCTATAAAATTATTCTAGAATCTTCTTAAGAACCTCACCTAACTACTCAAAATAACTTATATCACCATGTAATCTCTACATGTGCCAATGAGCATCTCAACTTCCTTTTCGAGCTTAGAAACCTTCATTTTGTATGCATAAAAGACCTAGCAACATGATATCTTGATTTTTATTTCTCTTTATGCCCTTAAACTTGGTCCACACCTTTTAATCACATATTAAAACCTATTTAAATTATTACATGTGCTCTACCATCTTGAACACTCACTTTGACACTTCATTTGAACCTCACTAGGTGTCTTGACAAATTAGGCCTTCAACTACAAGTCACCTTAGGTCTAGAGTATGACCTTCTCACCAATGTGTATGATCTAAACACTTCATCCACATCTCAAATACACTTATTACATGCTTCTTAGTCTTCCATCCATGTTCTAATAGATCATATTCTTATTTCTTAAACAAACTACTAAGCTTGTTCCTTCTTGCACCAGAATAGGCATTCCATGCTCAAATCCTTCTTTTCACTTCATGATATTATACTTCATCAATGCCATCATAACTTAATAATTAAATTTGACATCAATAAAATAAAAAATTTCCAACACCTTCCTCCTATTGGTTAATGACTGAGTGTTGTAGGTCAGGAACATATTACAACAAGATGACAAAGTTATAACCTTACTAAAGGATGCAAAAATTATGCACTTGGATAAAAAGTATGGATCCATCATTAGCAAGGATTATTTTAGGGATAAAATATAAAACTTCATGCTGAACTTCTAAAATCAAGCCATGTCTAAAAGGGTGACCTTCAGACAAGAGATGGTAGATTTATCATAATCTGCCAACCAAAGAATAGAGAAGGATGAGGCCATCAATGAAGCTATGGAACCTCTCTTATGTAGGCATGATGCAATGGTTGAGATCATATCCAAGTTGTTTAAGAAGCCTATCATGGATCTGAGATTAATAGATAGTGACTATAAGAAATTCTCCCAAGTATGGAAAGGGTAGGTTGAGGCCTAAAAATAAACTTTCACCTTTGCAACCACCACCTCATCAACCCCTCTTGGAATGTTTTCTTCCTCAACTAACACTAACACTCCATCTTTTTATGTAGAATGAGCTTAATCATTGATAATAAAAGTGGGATCCCAGCCCAACACCTCAAGAACAAAATAGCCACCTATTAGGTTCCTTCCAAATAGAAAACATGTCCCATGGTCCCTGGAATTGCATTGTAAAATATTCTTATATTTTGAATAGGGAATATTCTTTAACTTTAGGACATAAGAGACCCTGTTTACTAATAGGTGTCATGTTACCTAGTTCCTTTTGTAACCAACTAAGGAATTTGAATGACATATATATAGGGGTTCTCCCCTCCATTGTAAACTAGAGACAAAATTTTGTAAATTAATGCATGGAGAAATTAAATTCTAGTAATTAACTCACTACTTCCATTATTTTCATGCATTCTTATTTCTCAACCTTACTTAATAATATATGATCTCATTTATTTAATGGTTAAAATTTGGTATTAGTGTTTAGAATGCATCTTGCCAGTTTGTGATTTAAGTTAGGCTAATAAATTCTATAATGTATGCTCTATTTTCATCTCACATTGCTAGTGAATGTATTTAAGGCAATTTATTGTACATAGAATTTTAAATCATCCTTTTTAAATATGTGAATTATTTTCATAGCTATTATTTTCATTTGAATTATTATTATAAGAAATCAAATGATATTTATTGGTCTTTGTTGTTGCAAGGGAACTTTCTTTTTTAACGTACCTTACTCCCTCCTTTTGAAAATTTTAAACATGAATCACTTTATATTAATGATCATTATGTATATCCATTTATTTATTTAATATTTTTGACTTATATTATCAAATACAAATCAATTTACATCATAACAAATTTAGGTAGATTTTTTCAATAGCATATTCCTGTTGTCCCTACAACAGGGTCTACTTGTAAACTAGAAGGTTGTAACCACATTATCTCTACAAACAAAATTGAGTGAAGCCCCAAGGTTTTATAATACCTACACAATAATTTGAGAAATTTTATTTTTTGTTCATTTTATATCCTTGACACAAACATACATCAATAGTCTAGAAGGACCTAAGGATGAATTTGAATATTCTAAACCTACTATTTCTTATCATACACTTTTAGGTATTAGTAATCTTCCAATTATTAAGGTGGTAGATTTCCTTAAGAAATAGCAATTTATTATATTTATTTACTTTGGGAGTACACATAATTCATAAATAGTAAGTTGGATACTCAATTGAACTTTTTCATTTTCCCAGCTCCACAATTTCAAATCCTAATTATAGGTGGGGATATAGTCGATTGTTCTAGTAAATTCCATAGTATAAAGTTATGGGAGACTACCTATTATATTATCTTATGTTTTCTATTATCATGGATGGGGATATCATTTTTTTTAGATTGTAATGGCTCACCACTTTATGGACAATTGAGATGAATTTTGAGTAACTATTTATGTTGATTCATTTAGAAGGAAGGGAATTTAAACTGCATGGTTTATTGTCTAAATATATGCAATTAGTTAGTTTGCACCAAATAATGAAGACTGTAAAAAAGTTGAAAAATAATTATTGTGTGACTATTTTCTAGAGAATTTAAACCAAACAAGGAGTTTACCCATATTAAATTACAACTGGTGGAGTCTACCCATTTTTTGTCTTATACACCCACTTGACTCCTATGACCTCTTTTAATTTTGAAAGGTTAACTAATTCCTAAGTATGATTTATATCTAAGGAAAAAAAATACAATGTGTAGGCCCAGGGGGGAAGCAACTAACAAGACTAAGTAAAACAAAAGACTAAGACTACGGGGATAGTCTAGACCAAATAAAAGTGCTAGAAATGCATTAAATAAACATGCAAGAAGAGATGAAATAGGGGAGGGCATATATCAATAAAACATATAATTTAAATATATTAATTTCACCTGAAATACTATTATAATTTGTTTACAATGCAAAAGCTTGTAAAACTATAGTTGTTCAAAAGATTCACAATAGTAGAATTTACATTTTACATGCTTTAAATTTTCCATGTTAGGATTCAAATTTTCCATGTTGGGATTCAAAATATGATTTTCATCATCAAAATTTTTAGCATTCGATTTTAAAATAGAAAACTTGTACAACTTCAGTTGTTTACAAGACTCACAATAGTAGAATTTCCATTTTCCATGCTTCAAATTTCCATGTTGGGATTGGAAATTTACATACCAGGCTTCAAATTTTCCATGCTAGGCTTCAAAATCCAATTTTCATCATCAAAGTTTTTAGAATACAATTTTACAATAGAAAAATATTTGGTTCCACAATGATATCATGACTGTTATCACAATTTCCTTAAAACTAAGACCCTTTTGTATGTGAAAAAATATACTTCCTGATAGAGTAATTACTGAATATAAAATAGAATCCCTTAAAAGAATAAACTCACCATTAATCTTATGGAGTGGAGGTTCATTGTAGCCAAAATAACCCTACCATTATGGTAAGGTAATCTTCACATGTATTTTTATATCGATCCCCTAATAATCTAGATTTAATTCAAAGTTAATTGTCATTTTATTTGATGTTTTGGTTTTTAAAATTGGATAATAAAACTAATGTAGAAACATGTCAAATAGTTTGTAGTCTATTTATATGTTAAAATTAAGAAACATTATCACTCCGAAATGATGACATTACATTAAATTAAGAACCCTTTATTAAATTCTAAATTATACCATCATTAGCATCTTGGCATGATATGAATCATTCGAATGCCACTATTTTATCTCTATCACATTAATTTAACATGATCTTGATATTCAACTTTGACACCTTATCATGATATTAATTGCTCAACTAACACCATATTAATCTCATATTAATTTAACATGCTCATAGAGTACTTAAACAAGTATTTATTTCCTATGATGTGACTATTGAGATTTTTTTCCATCAATAAGGCTACTCAAATAGGATTTTGACATCCAATAGGAACATAAACTATATTAATTATCTTAAAGTATTAATTTATATGAACATGTAAATGATGTCAAGTGAATCTCACCATATGTAATTTAATCTCATGTATTAAACATGTATATTTAATTACTAATCAATGATATAATTAATGTATTTAAATTATCTAGTCCTTAATCTCACCATATTTCATGTGGAAAGAGCATTTAGACATCAATGGATCCTTATTAGGTTTTAATTTGGTCCTTTTATTTGGTTTGGGTGATTATCTACAATTTTTCAAATTTAAAACTATTAAATATATTAGTTACTAAGATTATTTGATTATAATAACTAAAAAATATCAGCTTGAATCACCCTGACATATGTCATTTGGGTCCCTATTGGTTTTCCACACACAAGGAAATAAATAATAATCAATAGAAGTAAGTGTTAAACAACCATAATCTCCAGCATTTTATTATTTCAACCATTTCATAGTAATGATACATGTAGACTATTTGAATCTTAGTGACTTCATAACATAAAGTGCCAAATAATGAATAAAAGGGCCAAGTAAACATAGATAAATCACACAATTTAGATATAATAAAATAATATATTAAACACTCTTAAGATTAATACCTAAAAATAAGGATTTGAATAAATGATAGTAACAAATATGGTCAATGCTTTGGACTCTCTATAACTTACTATGTTCTAATTTGTTAATGCTCTATAATGTATGTTAAAAAAACTAGGATTATGTAGAAATAAGAATATATTTAGTCAGATATGTTTGACAATTTTTATTCCTCTTTGAAATATGTTGAAATTATACAAACCCCATTTTACAAATTAAATTTGAATTTTAAACTGATTAAGGACTCGTGCCTATTTCTGAATGCAAATGCACCTTGGAAGTAGTCAAGTCAAATTGAAGGCAAGTTATATTTTTAATATATTAAAATGATATTTGTATTTATTATATTAAAATATACAATATTTATTTAAAATATATACTAAAAATATATATTATATAATGTAATATAATATTACAATATTATATATTATATAATATATTCTATTATTATTATTATTATTATTATATGATATATATGTTAATATATTTTATAAATCAAATTATAATTATATATTATATATTCTAGTATTTATTATTATTATTATATAATATATATGTTAATATAGTTTATAAATCAAATTATAATTATACGTCATATATTATTGTATAATATACTTAAATTTATATTGCATAAAATATATAATTTATATATAATATTACTCAGTTTAATATATAAAAATATTATGATAATACACACACATTGTGTTTGCCTGTGAAGGTGTGGGTGTGTGTGTGTGTGTCTATGGGTATGTAATGTGTATATATTTGATATATATGTTTATGTGTATGTATACATACATACATACACACATACATATATATAGGCACACAAACCCTCCCCCCCACACACACATAAATATATATATATATATATATATATATATATATATATATATATATATATATATATATATATATATATATATATATATAAGAGGGGTTATTTAAAGTGAAAGAGTGTAAATAATTGATAGGTAAATCTCATAATTCCAAACCCTTGACAATGTCAAATAAAGTTCATCTAAAATAATTATGGGCACAGACCAATCAGGATCTGAATCACCAACCAATGATTTAGTCTATGATGGATTGCATTCTTTGTGCAAAGAGATTGCCTATTAACATTCAATCTCTACATCAAAATTTAAACCCCCTTGGTTTTCATCAAGGCACATCTATATTCGCTAGATAAAGAGCTTAACTATGGTTGATCATGTTTTATCTTGGTGATTACAATGGAGAAATTGCTTTTGTTACAATGGCACTAAAAAAATTAAAAGTGACCAAGAGTAATTTTGGATTTATAAATTGGATAAAAAATTTAAGTGAACATATATATTCCAAAGACATCAACTATTCCATGTATGCCTACTATGCCTAGTTATGATGCAATATCAAGTATACCACCACCACTTTTTAGAGATATTATTAATGTTATATCTTCAAAAAATGTGTATGAAACTCCACTTAATATACAACAACCTATTTCTAAATCATTACCATTGATTCTAAAGTTTCATGATGATAATTTTACTTCTATTTCCATATTTAAACTTTAATTTTTATTGTATGGTCTTGTAGTAGATTATTGAACAATTTCTAATTCTTATGATCCCTTGGATGTGATCCAAAACCCATGGTAGGAGACCCATCAAGTTTAATTCATTGGGATTAGTATAAGTAATAAACCTTATATCTCAAGGAAAAAAATCTATTAGTAGAAGGTATATGGCCCTAGTGGAAATCATAATATGCATTCTCATCATATCTTAATGGAAGAGGTTTAATCATAACAACTTCTATACCTGTGTAGGGAGATATATGAGTTGACACTCAGATAAATTCTTAATAATAATCACCAGAGGCTTTGTCAATCTAGTAATGAGTTTTTTGTTTGGTGCATTCTATAATATAGCTTGATGTGGCACTACCATGTTCATTGTTTTATTGGTATCACATTTGGTTCATTTAGATTAACTTTATAATATGGCTTGATCTTAAATTTTATATTTTATGAGGTGAATGTTGTGGTCCAATACTTTAATATCTTTTTTAATGCAAGGAGTTTCATTTCTCAGTCATGTTCAATGTCACCCTTCATGTTTCTCATAAGTAGGAATTTTTAGTGCCACAAAGTGTGGTGGCAAGGGTTGAAATTATACCTCTAATGCAAGAAGGTTATGCAAGACATATGATGAATCAAACACATATTTGAATACCTTTCATTTGTTCTTCTCAATGAGAATTATTTTCCTCCAATGCTTTAATCATTTGTAATGAGGATTGTGAAAAAGCCCCACCTTGGTTTAAATTATTCATTAAATTTTAAATCAAGGGGATTAGTATATATTCCCACTCAATGTACACTCAATGTTTGATGTGATTAATGGACCTAAATGAGGAACATCCTCTGCATTGGTCTCTATATTATTTGATATCTGACCATGCCAGATGTCTATTGTGTTATAAGTGTTTAAATTAACTAAGAGAATCACAAGTGTAAATTCAATAAAGATGACTTGATATTATAGGTATTTCAATTGGTGAATTTTATCTCAAAGGTATAACAAGGGACTCAAAATTAAAGAGTCAAATCCCTATTAGAAAATTTAATCATATAAATTTAAAAATATAAATAAATTTATTTAATGAGATTAATTATAATAAATGATAAAAATTATAATTATTTTTATATTTAAAAACTATGTATGTTATTTAATTTTATTTATCATGTTTAAATATTTAAATATTTATACTAAATAATTATGTTTAAATGTTTTTCCAGAGTGGTTAGTTTTTGCCTCATAAAATGAAACATTTTTGAATGGAATGTTATTTTACTAAATTCCTTATTCATATTCAAGTCGTGATAAATAGAAGAAGTAAATATATACTGATAAAAATATTAAAATACTATCACAATTCCATTACAAATATTTTGACTATTTTCTACAAGTCTAAATGTCTCTAAATCTAGATAAGATTCTATCCTCCAACCATAGGAATAACAACAATCCCTCTACCATTTACCAAAATGAACCATGCCAATTTTTGTATACAAGTCCACCTTTAAATAAATTTTGATGACTTGGCATGTATGTTGAGCATTTTTTATAAATTCCACTTTAACTACAACCAGATGTTAAGAAACACATTTCATACTTAATATAATTTTCACTCCTTTGTGTACCCTTGATATTTAATTAAACAACCATAAACCATTGATAGTGGTAGTTATCTAGGTTTCATCCAAATATTCTTAAAAGTGCAGATCTCTAACTATGGCCTATAAATATGAATTATTTTGTTTGACTAAGATTCAAAATAACAACTACCAGATGGTTGTGTAGCATTGACTAATTAATTTTTTTAGTAAACCTCATCCATATGAATATTATACTATAATTAACTAATACATCACATAATATAATTATCATAATGTCACTCCATGGTGCATCCATCTAATTTCCATGTCTCTCCATAAATGTGAATACAAGAAATTAACACACCTTTATGTATATGAAGTACAACATCACTAGTTATTTAAAATTAAAATAGGAAGACATTATATGGGAATTGGAAATATTAATGTAGCTACTCAATAATACCACAAGAAGATATGGTGGACATAATATGAATCTATAATTTTTTTATGTGGTGCATTCTGTAATACAGCTCGATGTGGCACTACCATGTTTATTATTTAATTGGTATCACATTTTGGCTCATTCAGATTAACTTTGTAAGATGGATTTATCTTAAATTTTATATTGGATGAGGCCAATATAGTGGCCCCATAAGTTATCTTTTTAAGGTAAGGAGTTTCATTTATCGATCATGCTCAGGGTCACCCTTAACGTTTCTCATAAGTAGGAGATTTCAATGCCACAAAGTATGGTGGCAAGGGTTGAAATGATACCTCTAATGCAAGAGGGTTATACAAGACATATTACGAATCAAGCCCATATTTGGATGCCATTTAGGTTTTCTTATCAATGAGATAATTTTTTTCTCCTATGCTTTAATCATTTGTAATGAGGATTGTGAAAAAGCCTCACCTTGGTTCAAAGTATTCATTGAAGTTAACATCAAGAAGGATAGATATATATTCCCACTCGATGTACACTCAATGTTTGATGTGATTAATGGACCTAAAATAAGAACACCCTCCGTATTGGTCTCTATTGTATTTGATATCTGACCACATCAAATGTATATTGTGTTATAAGTGTATAAATTAACTGATAGAGTCACAAGTGTAAATTTAAACAAGGTGACTCACTATCATAAGTATTTAAATTAGTGAATTTTATCTTAAAGTTATTCTAAGGGGGATAAAAAATAAGGAGTCAAATCCCTATTAGTTAATTTAATCATGTAAATTAACAAATATAAATAAACTTATTTAAAATAATTATAATAAGTGATAAAAATTTGTAATTATTTTTATATTTAAAAATTATGTTTATTATTTATCATGTTTAAATATTTAAATATTTTTACTAAATAATTTATGTTTAAATGTTTTTCTAGAGTGGTTAGTTTTTACCTCCTAATAAAATGAAACATTTTTGAATGAAATGTTATCTTCCTAAATTACTTATTCATGTTCAAGTGGTGACAAATGCAAGAAGTAAATCCATAATGATAAAATGATTTAAACACTATCATAATTTCATTGCAAATATTTTGACTATTTTCTACGAGTCTAAATCTCTCTGAATCTAGATAAGGTTTTATCCTCATCTAACTATGGCCTATAAATATGAGTTTTTTTTTATTTGACTAAGACTCAAAATAACAATAATTGCGAGATGGTTGGGTAGCATTGAATAATTAAATATTTTCAGTAAACCTCATCTATATGCATATTATAATAAATGAACTAATACATCACATAATAGAATTCTCATAGTGTCACTCCATGGTGCATCCATCTAATTTCCATGCCACTCCATAAATGGGAATACAAGAAATTAACACACCTTTATGTATATGAAGTAAAACATCACTAGTTATTTAAAATAATGATGGGCATTGAAAATCTTATTGTAGCTACTCAATACTACCACAATAGCATATGGTGGATATATGTGACCTATAAAAATTATCCATAACCAACTAAAGGCCAACCATATTCTATATGATTAGTGACATAGTTAGATAGAAATATTGAAGGATGTGATCAACTTATTTTGATGACATGTACCTTATGATCAAATAATTTGAAGATATGATTATATTTATACGTGAAGATTTAACAAAATAATGAAATTCAAATAATAATATGTACAAAATAATTACAACAAGGTCAAATGTATGTATGTATGTACATATATAAATATTAAAGGAATATAAAATGTGAACATGGGGGTTCTTATGTCAAAAAATTTATTAAAATAAATCCATATTTACACTTAAACATAATATAAAATTTTGACTCACACATCATTAAATTATTGCAAAAATGAAATCACATTAGAAACGCCTATGTTTGTTCCTACCCATATAGATGGAGGAGTCTCAAATGAGGTCAACAATGAAATAAATAAATATCATCATTAGTCAAGAATATATATAAAATTAAATGCATCTACAAAAATGACAACTTTAACATTCTAAATTATCTCTGTATATATAAACATCAACCAAATAATTGTAGTAATATATGAGATACAAGACAAATCACAATATGGCTAGGAAAAATATGGTATTGCATCCTATTACAACCTAAAAAATTACATATATATTATTATAATTTATATGTAAAATAATTATTATCTTTTAAATACTATTTATAATTTAACACGTTGAACAAAAAAATTACATGTCAAATTTAAAAGATACTTGGAAAGGTGTAGACAAGATTTCCAAATCAAATTAATGTTTCAAAAAATCATCAGTCAAAACCATATCATATATCCAATTATAAACACCATCATAACTAGTTTACATCAAATGTTTCTCCTCATATAATTTATGTTCTAGTGCATACAACACCATAGGACCTGCATTAGTGTGGTTGAGTAGTAGTATTAGTTGGGAAATCTCTATGTCCACTCTCATAAACATCAGTAAGGGAAAATTGACTTGTATATTACATGAGGGTGTTAATTTGTGCCTTAAGTGCATGCAAAATGTCAATATCTATAACATCCTTCACTATAGAAGGGATTGTCTTAGGTGTTGAGGTCAACATACCCCCATTTTCAAAAATTGGGACCCTTGAGATACTTTTAACCTTAAACCTAAAACCGTGGCATGTTTTGAACATTATTAGAATTTGAATATCATCATCTTTGATAAATTTCACTTATTGATTTATGGTTTTTCTTTGAGCTATCTTAACATTGATAATAATTGGTCTTCATGTCTTATAGTTGTAGGTTTCATGGGGCCCTATTGAAAGGATCATGCTTAAAATTTGTAGATAAATATATTTGAGCTTCATTCCCTAAAGGCTCTCCCCCATAAAACCCTAGCTCAAGCCCTTAGTTCAAATTTACATTTGGTGGGAGAAAATTAGTAGGAACATTTCAAATTACTTTGGACTTAAGTTTAAATTTTATTTTAAGGATTAGTCATATTTATTAACATGACCAAACCTTAACTTGAAAGTCCTAATTTTTCCCTTTTATTTCCCCCTTTATTTCCTATATTTATAAATAGGCCTAACTTCCATATTAGTTTGGTCCTTTTATTTTCCTATGCATGGTCCCCTTTATTCTCTATTTAGCCTAAAGTCTTAATTCTAAGGCCCCATTCATGTTTATCAACATGAAAAATACCTTAGCCTTAACAATTTAGCCTAAGTTTATATCTACCCAAGTCCTAACTTAAATACCTCACTTCTTTACAGATCTAAAGACCCACACTTAAGCAAAAATAGATGATCAGATAGTGCGAGGGAAGCCCAGAGGTTGGATGGCCCCTAGTATTAAATATAAGCTTAGGCCTAAGTTTTATCATAAGGACTTTTTGTATATTTTAATACAACAAGAACTTAGTTTAAAACTTTAGTTTTCAACTTTAATTAATCGAAGGAACCAATCACGTACAAGTGTTGAGATCATGATCCACAGTTCAGGGTCACTCATGAATTTTAACTAGATAGAGCAAAGATAACATTGAAAAGTCAAAAGGCCTAAGAAGCCCTAAAAAGTCACGATGTGGTGCTCTCACATCAGAATGTAGGAATTTGGTGAGCTTAAATTTGACATTTGTATGACCATCATTTAATGTTTGCAAGGCCATCATTGATGTCTGTGCAACTATCAACTTTAAGCCCAAAAAATTAGGAACTACATGAGCTTAAATTTAACATTCATGAAATCATCATTTAATGTCCATGAGGCAATCAAATTTAAGATCTTTGAACATTTTAATTAGACAAAAGGAGTATGTGTCTCTATCATTCAAAGGGTCCACCTTGATATTATACTCTAAAAACTTAACATAAAATGTTTTAACCTAAGTCTTTTCATGTTTATTAATATGAAATAGACTTAGCTAAAATAATTTGAACCCATGTCCTTTGTATAGATATGCATTGATTAAAGTCCTCACACCTTACAGGATCAACAGATCATGCTTTGTTAGGCCTAAATGATCCAATGGCACAAAATCACTGACAACCTTTCATTAGAGCTCCGAGAGCCTACATTCTCAACACATGGTGGATTCATATTCAATGGGTGACTGGTATAGGATATAGAGCTAAAAAATCCCATGAAAGTGCTAAGTGGCACAACCACATGGGTTGATACCAAGATGGCCAATGATATGCAAGGGCTCAGATCATGATCAATAGCCCATGTTGATCCTTAGATCTTGATTAAATGGTGAAAATCAAAAGAAATTTTTTAAATACCAATGGCTATAGATCTGAAGGCATTTATGAAAAATGCTAGGAAAGTTCCAAATAGATGCCAAATAAGTACCATGGAAGCACAAAATGACAAAAATAAAGATCTTGTGTGCTCAAGATTACAAACGTATAAAGCTAAAGGTCAAAATCAAATTCGAGGCATGTATGAGCCAAATTCCAAGTAAGCCACCACTATTAAAGATTTAAAATACATAAAACTTACATAAAAGGCCTTAAGTGAACTCAGATTGATCACAATAAATCTAAAAAAAGTTTAACAGTGATTTGAGCATAAAAGAATTAACCTAGAGACCATTTACAATCCAATTGTGAGCAATTCAAAAGTCTAGTAGCCATGGTAGCTTAGAGGTAAAAATTAAGGGAATGAGATAGAATTATATATATCTCTATATAATGAAAGGAAGGTCTTTAAACACACTAACCTAGACACTGTTGCATTGACCATGGGTAATAATAACTAGTCTGAGATCTTTTGGACCAATAAGGAGATGCAGGCCATCACTAAAAAAGAACAAAGGATTTCCATAGTTATCAAGAGGTATTATGAACTATTTATAGTCTAAATGGCTAGTCTCCATCATGCTGCTACTAAAAAGAGGTACTCCATTGCATTAACATCTTTGCTCCCATTTTTATAGATTGTATGATTGAACATGATTAGATCATTCATGAGGGGAGCTCTAAGAAAATTATATATATTTCCCGAATATATTTTGAGAGATACTAAAAATTATGAAAAAAACATGTGGACTTGGCCACTATTAATGGATGGACTAAAAAGAATTACTTAGACACCATCCTTAGGCCTTGGTTTCTCTAAGGGAACTGTTGACCCTTTTTATGCATAACTAGTTTATGTTTCCTCTTTAGCTAGTTTTCATTCTTTCTTGCTTGTTTTCTATGTTTGGGCCTTTGATATTTTTGTCTTTCCTTATTATACTTTCCATTTATTGTTTTTCCCTTTGCTTTGTTTTTCCTTAGCCCTTTTTTTGTCTTCCCTTTGAAGTGCCCTTCATAATTTTTCGAAGGCACTTCACTTGCCTTGTTTTCCCCCAAGCGTCCCTTAAATTTTTTTCCAAAGGGTAATTTTTCATCTAAGTGTCCCTTCAAAAAAAATTTGAAGGGAACTTTTTCCCCCAAGTGTCCCTTTAGATCTTTTTTGAAGGGAAATTTTTGTCTAAGTGTCCCTTCATAACTTTTTTGAAGTGCACTTTTTTTTGCTTAAGTGTCCGTTCAAAACTTTTTCAAAGGGCACTCTTTGCCCAAGTGTCCCTTTATAACTTTTATGAAGGGCACTTTTTTCCTTTTCTCTTCCTAAATGCCCCTTTGGAATTTTTATAAAGGGACATGTTTTGTCCAAGTGCCCTTCAGGAATTTTCCTGAAGGGTCACTTTTTATCCCATTCTTCCAAGATTACCCTTTAGATCTTTTTTGAAGGGATTTTTACCCAAAGGTTACCCTTAAAAAAAGTTATGAAGGGTCATTTCCTTTGGAAATGGCCTTCAAAATTTTCTAAAGGGGCCTTTTTTCCCTTCTCGGGTGTCCTTCAAAACTATTCTTAAGGACACTTTCCTACATGTGTCCTTTAGGAAAAGTTCATGAAGGAACATGTTGGCCTTTGCCAAAAAACTTGAAAGCAAAATTCTTTAAGGAATTCCTTTAGAATTTTATTCAAAGGTATTACATTAGGAAAATTGTCAAGACATTACTTGAGAAATAAACTCAATTGGATTACCCATGATGTGCTATAAGATGTCAAATTTAAAGCAACAAACTAGCCATTAGGTTAATGCATGAAGTACCATAGGATGTCAAGTTTAATGTGTAAAAATAGTTATTGGATCAATATATGACATGATATAAGATGTCAAATTTAAGGTGGACAACTAGACATTGGGTCAATGCATGACATGCCATAGGATGTCAAGTTTAAAGTGGACAACTAGCTATTGGGGCCATAGTTCATGATGTGTTGAAAGACATCAATACAAATCAGGTTTCCCACATGCTTGACTTATGAATTTTATAAGTATAAGAGCTTGGAAAACCTAAAAGGGTCTTGGCATTGTAAATTAAGTTTCCCAAGGTGCTTTGCTTATAAAGTTTTATAAGTTAAGTAGGCAAGAAAATTTGAATGGGTCTGTAGATACAAATCAGGTTTAATCAAATGTTTTACTTATAAAGTTTTATAAGTGAAATCATTCAAAAAATCCAAAAGGGTCTAGACAAAAACAAATCAGATTTTTAGAACTACTTAGCATATGAGCTTGATCCAATAGCTGATCAATGATGAAGAACAATTATTTGATTCATTCCTTGAGGACCAATCAAAAGGGAAAGACAAATCCAAACTGAATTAAAGTGACCTTTTTCACACCATTGCACAAATTGACAAGCCAAGGAGAATCAGTTAGGGCTGAAAGAGATTTATAACAGGTGGCTCCATTAATAAGGACCACTTTTTTCACCTTCGCCAAATATCCCATTTCTATTAAGTAGCTATTGGGAAGCATATTTAGGGGGGTAAGCCCATGGTGTTCAAGAAGGTGACATGGATCAATCAGAGTGCCCTAATGAGCATCATTGACAAAAATCAATTGTACCTAAGGATAATGACTTCCAAAATATTTGATTCCTCTCTTTGGTGTAAATGATTTCCCTCCTCTCTCTCTCTCTCTTTGATATAAATAAGACCCTTGGGATATTGTTATTTCATCCATAATAGTACAGTGAACCCCTACTGGAATGTTTTACCATTTTCTTGATTTTGAGCAAAGAAGCATAAGTCTATTTTATTTCTAAGTTCTAGACATTTTCCTGGGCATGAAAGAGATACATAGTGATAAAAAGTGATGTTTTATACTTCTATTTATATCTTTCATGATTTTGAGTAAATATTTGATCCAATAGGTCATGTAGAGTGCATTATAGCTATATGAGATTTTGCATATATGTAACCCTTTTCTAGACTATACAGGTTATTTTTCCAGTTACTTACCTTGTGTAAACTCATTCATTTTGTCTCTACATTGAAATATTTATGTTGTAATCTTTAGAGCTCAAAGAATAGGCTTGTATTCTATTGTATTGTACAAAAGTATAGGGCATTCATGTGGATAATAACTTTTGGTATATCACCATTTTAGACTAGGATTTTTATTTATGTAAATTTCTGACCCTTTTCATTTAACAAGCTAGTTTAGTAGATTTTAATACACAAAATATAATATAGGGAGTTAGCCCTTTCGAACTAGAGGTTTATTTCCACTTATAGGCATACCCACAGGCCTAGAAATGTCCCAATGTTGCCCAAATTTGGAGGAGGCCTGAACAACCCTCTTTTAGGGTGCAAGATTAGAGACAATAGTTTTGTTATGCCTGGTGGGACTAAATTCTTTGTTATTTTCATGTCAAGGTGAATTATATACTTGATAAGTATCATTTTCATTCTAAAATATATTATTTGGTGACTCCAAAGGGTGAGAATCCCTAGTTCTAGACCAAATTTCCCATAGTTTACTTCATGGTCCTCACTAGGTCATCTAGGATATTTGACCAAGAACCTCTAGTTGAAGTTATTTTTGAAGAATAACATCCTGAACCATTCCTAGTGCTTACAGAGCCTAGGTAGGGTGGTTTTGAAGAGGAAGAAGAAGAGGTTGAGGAAGTTGAAGAAATTGAAAATCAAGAAGTAGACAATCAAGAAGACATGGATAGGCATCAGCCTTTCCCTATTTTTAATACCCAAATCCCAATATAACTTCTTGCATATGACCCCATCCCTCTAAATTCTACCAAAAATATTTTTAGTTTCAATAGAGAGGGTCCTAATACCCCATCTAAACATATTAGAGACATCTCTATTTTTTGTAATTTCTATAATGCTAGTAGGACCAACATAGCCATTAGGCTACTTGTTATGTCTTTAAAAGGCAAAGCACTTGAATGGTATAAAATGTTAGAAGGGGGTTACATTACAAGTTGGGATGGTTTTGGAGATTTATTGGTGACAATATTTGAAAATAAGAGTGATCATGCTTTCGTAATACATCAGCTTAATGTAATAAGAAGGGGTCCAAATGAATCCATGGGAGATTTAAATGAGAAATTTCAAAGAACATGGTATAGGCTACCACTAATCATGAGACCTCCTGCTAGATTTGTGTTCCTAACATACCTCAAAGGGATTGGTACTAATGTTGCTTTTATGTTACAGTCAATGAGAGGATTCACTCTTCTAAGTGCATATGAGCTAGCAATTGAGGCTGAGAATAACCTAATTTAGGCTAGAAAACTTCCTCCAAGAGTTTCCATGCCTTTTATATTCCATAATTTAGTTGAAGATCCAAGCATGTCACAAGTTCCTAATTCTAATATGAATCCAAGAGCCTTTCCCAAGAAGGTGGATAATGTTGTGGACAAGGATGAAGAAATCAAATCATTTAGATCTCAGCTCGAGCAAGCTCAATATTAGGCAAGTGCTCCTCCTAATACACAATACTATCCTAAAAAAGGACATAGAGATCCATCCCAATACAATTATCAAGGGAGAGGAAAAAATCAACAAGGTTACAGTAGGTAGCTCAATGCATATAATCCAAATTATACTCCTCTCGTAAAGGTTATTGTTCTAATACATGCAAATCTAGTGCAAGGAGAAGATCATTTGGACCAATGGGGGTAGCCTCAAGGTCAATTTATAAATTATTAGAGGAAAAAACCATGATTTTCTAACACAAGAGGTAACTACTCCCTACATGACAATATAAGAAGCATTTCCCATCCAAAAGGATAGTTATGGAGAAGGTAGCATCCCAAGTGTGGGATTCATAAATTTCCAAGAAAAAGATTATTTTGTGTTAACTCAAGGCATGTTAATTATAGACAATAAAAGAGATAAGAAGAGATCATTGGGAGAAGGCCAAGAACCATGAGTAGCTCCAAGTTATGCCTCTCTAAGGCCACCAAGTGCCAATCAAAGTTGTGTACCTACTACAAGCCATGTTCCCCAACAAAATCAAAATATAAGTGGGGATACCAAGATTGTAACATAGCAGACTCAAGCTCCCTCATTACCATCAAAAATGCTATAGAAGGTAAATTATCCCTCTCTAAACATTGTTGATTCATTTAAGATCACCAAGGTAAGTATATCCCTTTCGAAAGTCTTGCATATACCCAATCAAAAAGAGCTTTTGTAAGAGTAGTTGGCAAGTATTCATGTGACTCCTCAAGTTTCAAAGAATAATGGTGTGGCTCTCAAAAATTTTCCAAATCATCTTTTGGAGCACTCAACCAAGGCTAAAAATACTCCACCTTTCTACCTCACACTCATTATGGGAAACAAGTTGGTCCACAATTGTATTATGGATAGTGGAGCAATCACTATCATCATGCCTAAAGTAGTGACTAATAAGTTGGGTTTGAACTATGGGCCACATAACAAGGGCATGTTATAGTTGGATGAGACTCAAAATAGGATGGTAGGATTGGTCAAAAATCTGAAAGTATTTTTACATGGTTTCCCAAGCTTCTCTATCATGTAAAACATTGTGGTGGTGGACCTTTTAACACACTTTGTTATATACTTGTCAAGGGACTTCACAGCCAAGATATGAGGATATATTTCTACTGATTGGTATTTTATATCATTCAATGCAAGTTATGGGACCAAGGTAACTATAAGGATTCAACCCTTGGCAAGGTGCCATATTGAGCCATACTTAGAGATAATTCTAAATCATAATTGTCTAATCAACAAGGAAGAAGAAGTCATCATAGAAGATGAAGCTTCCCCCCTTCTTGAAGGCATTTATAATCTCTTTCTTGACAAATAAAACACTGAGACACATGTAATTGATCTATAGACCTTCATAAAAGAGATTTATTTGGGAGTTTATTGCATGCATGAAGATAATGTTCCAATTCCTTCACTCACCAATGAGGATCATGAACTTAATGGCATGTAGGAAATGTTATTTAATGGTTCAAGAAGTAGAGTAGGTGTGGGAACTTGAGTCATGCTTGTCTCTCCATAAAAAAACTATTATTACTCCTCCTTTATATTCCACTTCAATTTTACCCAAAATGTAGCAAAATATGAAAGCCTAGTTCATGGCCTCCAATGGGAAAAAAGGAGAGAAGTCACAAATCTGAAGGTCTACAGAGATAGCGAGCTGATCATTCATTAATTAATAAGTCAAGTTAAAGTTAATAACCCTTCTATTCAATACTATAATCATAGGGTATAGGGTCTACTTGAATACTTTAATACCTTCAACATACAACCCATACCAAAGGATTCGAACAAGCATGCTAATAGGTTGGCTACAATTGGGGCATAATTCGATATAGTTGATGATGTAGCAAAGGAGAAGGATAAATATCATATAAATATCATTGTGAGACCTTCCATTCTAGATAATGAAGTGTCATGGCAAGTGTTTGAAAGTGATGAACACATTACACACTTCTTGTAAAATAAGGTAGGCTTCTCCTCAAGAAATCAAAAGACGTTACATGATCATTATGAAGAGTAAATTATACAACTAAAGACAAATAAATACCCAAGGGGATGATTACCTTGGAGAATGTCTTCAATGAGGATGATCGAAATAAGAATCAAATAATGAACATGTCAACAAAGGAGGAAAACTATGAGAGAGTTCTAATTTTCAAAGACAATTTTTCTAAGATTGGTAAGGTATGTTATCTGCTAGAAAGGCAAGATTTTATTATATTATGGAAAGAGTTTCATAAAATATTTGATTGGGAGTATATGGAATTTAAAGGGTTTAATCCAAGTCTACCCATCACACCATTGAGTTAGATTCTGGAGTTAAACTAGTAAGACAAAAGCAAAGGCCTATCAATCCCAAGCTAGAAGAACTCATGAAAAAAGAGTTGACCAAGTTAATTGAGTCTAGGATTGTCTTTCCTATCAAGCACTCAACTTGGGTAGAAAACCTTGTGCTAGTTCAAAATAAGAATGGATAAATTAAACTTTGTGTGGATTTTCATGATCTAAATAGAGTGTCTCTCAAAGATCATTATCCACTCCCTTCCATGGAACAAATTTTTCAAGTTGTTTTAGGTTCCCAATGTTTCTCACTTCTTGATGGTTATTTAGGTTATAATAAAATATTGTTAAATGAAGAGGATAAATTCAAGATATACTTCACCACCAAGTGGGGGACCTTTTCCTATAAGAAGATGCCATTTAGTTTATCCAATGTTGGAGCTACATTTTAAAGCGTAATGGACATGGATTTCAAAGGTTTGATCAACAAGTTTTTGCTTATTTACCTTGATGATATAACCATTTTTTTAAAGGATGATAGTGATCATATGGAACATCTAAGTCAAGTGTTTGAGAAATGTGGGGAGTATGACATATCCCTCAATCTAAAGAAGTGCATCTTTATTGTCCATGAAGGTAATCTTTCAAGTCATGTTGTTTAAAAAAAAGGCTTATTTATTGAACTCAAAAGGATTGAAGCTATTCTAACATTGTCTTTGTCTCAACACAAGAAAGGGCTACAAAGATTCTTGTGGAAAATAAATTTTTTAAGGAGGTTTATCCCAAAATTTGTAACTGTGGAAAAGCCTATCACAACCATGCTAAAAAAGAACCAAGTTTTTACTTGGACATAGGAAGGTAAGAATAGTTTTGAAGCAATCAAGTAAGAAATTGTAGAATCTTCTACTCTATTAAATTCAATTTTTTCTAAAGATTTCATACTCTATACCTTTACTAACCTTGACACAATCTTAGCTATGATTATGTAAAATAATGATGAAGATGTTGAGTAGCCAATTGCTTTCTTCAGCCAAGGATTAAAGGAATATGAAGTAAGATATTCTTTTGTGGAGAATCAAGCCCTAACCATCATTAGAGGATTGAAAAAATTTAGGCATATGGTTTCCAACAACAAGATTCACGTCATGGTTTCCCATCTTAGCACCAAGGAGTTCTTCCTAAGCAAGGATCTTAATGAAAAGAGAGTTGGATGGATCATGAAAGTGATGAAATGTGACATTGACATTAAGGTAACCAACTTGGTAAGAGGAAGAGGTTTTTGTGAACATTTAGCATCTAATTTTCAAGAGCCAAAGGATCAAGCTTTGGTTAATCAAGTTCAAACCTAGCCAACTGATCAAATGCAAAATCAAAGTTAGACACAAGACATCATTAGTTTTATTCAAAATGATGAGTGTCCAAATGGCTTAAAAAAATATCAAAGGAGGTATTTTAGGCTGTAAACTATTCCTTATTATCTTTTGGATGGCATTCTCTTTAAAATGGATGTGAATAATGTATTGCTAAGATGTATTAACAATGATAAATTTGATATGCTACTGAAAAAGTTCCATAATGGTGAAGATGGGGGTCATTTCTCTCCTAGAAAAATAACTACAAAGATAATGAGGGCTTGTTACTATTGGCCTAGTCTTTTTAAGGACTGTTATCATTGGGATAAGGTTTGTCCTCAATGTGCTTTCTTGTTTTGCAAGAAAAATATTATAGATCTTCCATTGAATCCTATCCAAGTGGACTAGCCTTTCATGCAATGGGGCCTTGACTTCATTGGCATGATCAACCCTCCATCAAGTGCTAGACACAAATGGATATTGACTGCTACAGACTAATTCAAAAGGTGGGTAGAGGTTATTGCATTGAAGGAGGCAAATGAAAATGTTATCTTAGATTTATATGACAATATTGTAACAAGTTTTGGAGTTTCTCATGTCATCATCTTAGATAATGCACTTGATTTCATAGGTGATATTTTTTTTGAGTGGGTAGTAAATATTGGAGTTCATTTGAGTACTTCATTGAACTGCTACCCTCAAGGTAATGGATTGGTTGAGTCTACAAACAAGAACCTCATCAAGATCATCAAGAAGATGTTGGAAGCTAATCAAATAGCATGGCATAGCAAGTGGAAGATAGCCTTATGGGTAGACAAAATCACTCCCAAGAAGTCAATTGGTAATTCTCCCTTTGTACTTGTCTATGGGAGAGAAGCTAGGCTATCCATATCATAAGAACTCCCCACCTTAGAACTTGTACAATAGATGAAATTAACTTGAAAACACTCCCATAGAAGTCAGATTGATAAAATTAATGTAGTTATAAGAGGCAAGAGATGATGTACACAAAGCTTTGGAACACCATCAAGTTCTTATGAAGAAATCCTTTGACAAAAGGATAAGGGCAAAAGTGTCCAAAAAAGGTGACTTAGTCTTGAAATGAGATGAGGATAGAGAAAAACAATCTAGACATACAAAGTTTCATACCTTATGGAGTGGTCCTTACATCATCAACAAGTGAAAGCAAAGAAACTCCTTTCAACTATCCTAGATGGATGGAGAAGAGTTGCCTATTCTAGTGAATGGGATCCACTTGAAGTCTTACTTTTAGACCTTGTTGGCCATGTATTTTAAATACTTGTTGTGTGTTTTCTTTGTTGTCTTTGTTTTCCCTAAGTGCTTTATAGCATAGGTGTTTCCATTTTAGGTGTTTTCTTTCCTTGTGTTTGCTTTGCTATGTTTTTCTTGTATTTGATCTTAGCCATGGGCTTGTTCTTTTTGGCTTTTGTTGCCTTCCATTACTCCATGCCCAATGTAAGGATGTAGGTAGTTGGTATTGGAAATAGTAGGCATGTCTCCCCTAGAAATCACTAGAATGTTGACCCTTTTTTTGCATAACTAGTTTATGTTTCCTCTTTAGCTAGTTTCCTTGCTCATTTTTTGTGTTTTGGCCTTTTCTATTTTGGTATTTCCTTGTTCTAATTTCTCTTCATTATTTTTCCCTTTGCTTTGTTTTACCTTAGCCCTTTTATTTGTCTTACCTTCAAAGTTCCCTTCATAATTTTTTGAAGGCACTTCACTTGCCTTGTTTTCCCCCAAGTGTCCGTTTGGAACTTTTTTAAAGGGCACTTTTTTGTCTAAGTGTCCCTTTAGAACTTTTCCAAAAGGCACTTTTTCCCCCAAGTGTCCCTTTAGAACTTTTCCAAAGGGCACTTTTTCATCTATGTGTCCCTTCAAAACGTTTTTGAATGACACTCCTTTTTCCCAAGTGTCCCTTTAGAAAAATTTTAAAGGTCACTTTTTTCTCAAGTGTCCCTTCAAAAAATTTTCAAAGGGCACTTTTTGCCCAAGTGTCCCTTCGAAACTTTTTTGAAGGGCACTTTTTACATTGTCTCTTCCCAAATGCCCCTTTAGAATTTTTCTGAAGGGACATTTTTGTCCAAGTGACCTTCAAGAATTTTCTCGAAGGGTCACTTTTTGGCCCATTCTTCCAATATTACCCTTTGAATTTTTTTTGAAGGGCTTTTCCCCCAAAGGTTTCCCTTTGAAATATTTCCAAATGGCCATTTCCTTTAGAAATGCCCTTCAAATTTTTTTGAAGGGGCCTTTTGTCCCTTCCCAAGTGTCCTTCAAAACTTTTCCAAAGGACACTTTCCTACAAGTGTCTTTTAGCAAAAGTTCCCAAAGGAAAATGTTTCCCTTTTCCAAAAAACCCAAAAGGAAAATTCTAAAAGGAATTCCTTTAGACTTTTATCTGAAGGAATTACCTCAAGAAAATTTTCAAGCCTTTTCCGAAGTAATAAACTCAACTAGATTGCCCATGATGTGCCATAAGACATCAAATTTAAAGCAACAAACTAGCCATTGGGTCAATGCATTATGTGCCACATGATGTCAAGTTTAATGTGGACAACTAGCCATTGGGTCAATACATGATGTGCTGTAGGATGTCAAGTTTAAGGTGGACAACTAGTTGTTGGGTTAATGTATGCCATGCTGCAAGATGTTAAGTTTAAGGTGGACAACTAGCTGTTGGGTCAATGCATGACATGCCATATGATGTCAAGTTTAAAGTGGATAACTAGCCATTGGGGCCATAGTTCATGATGTGCTGAAACATGTCAACACAAATTAGGTTTCCCAACATGCTTGACTTATGAATTTTATAAGTAAAAGATCTTAGAAAACCTGAAAGGGTCTTGGCAATGCAAACTAGGTTTACCAAGGTCATTTTATTGTAAATTCTTATAAGTAAAGTATGAAAAAAAATTGAATTGGTCTACAGGTGAAATTAGGTTTAAGGAAGTTCTTTGCTTATAGAGTTTTATAAGTGAAGTCATTCAAAAAAACTGAAAGGGTCTAGATAGAAACAAATCAAATTTTTAGAACTGATTAGCTTATGAGCTTAATTAAATGGATAATAAATAGAGTAGAACCATGATCCAAGTCATTCCTTGAGGACCAATCAAAAGGGAAAGACAAAGTCAAACTGAATGAAAGTGACCTTTTCTATGCCATTGCATAAATTGATAAGCCAATGAGAAGCGGTTGGGGCTTAAAGAGATTTCTAACAGGTGGCTCCATTGACAAGGACCATTTTTGTGCCTTCTCCAAATATCAAATTTATGTTAAGTATCTATTGGGAATCATTTTTTTTTTTTTGGGGGGGGGGGTAAGACCATGGTGTTCAAGAATGTGACATAGATCAATGAGAATGCCCTAATGAGTATCATTGACAAAAATTAATTGCAGCTAAGGACAATGACTTCTAATAGATTTGATTCCTCTCTTTGGTGTAAAGGAACTCCCTCATATCTCTATCTTTGATATAAATAGGACCCTTGGGATATTTTTATTTCATCCATAGATAGTATAGTGAAGCCCTACTAGAATGTTTTTCCATTTTCTTGCCTTTGAGCAACGAAACATAAGTCCAATTTATTTTCAAGTTTTGGACATTTGCTTGGGCATGCAAAAGACATAGAGTGATATCAAGTGATGTTTTATTATTGTGTTCTCTATTTTTCATGATTTTGAGCAAAGAGTTGATCCAAAAGGTCATGTAGAGTGTATTCTAGCTGTATGAGATTTTGCATATGTGTAACCCTTTTCTGGACTATATAGGTTATTTTTCTAGTAACTTACCTTGTGTGATCTCATTCATTTTGGAATCTTCTTGAGCTTGAATAATATTCTTGTTTTCTATTATATTGTGTAAAATTATAGGGCATACATGTGGATAATAACTCTTGGTGTATCGCCATTTTAGACTTAGGCTTTTTATTTATGCAAATTTTGTACCCTTTTCATCCAAACATGTTGGTTCAACAAATTATTCCACAAAAGCTAATAAAGGGAGATATCCATTTCAACCTAGAGGTTAATTTTCAATTATTGGACACCTATAGGCTTTTTAAATGTCTCAAAATTACCCAAATTTGGAGGAGGCTTGAACAACCCTCTTCTAGGATACAAGATTTGGAGACAACAGGAACCATGTAGTCTGAGACCTTGAGGGAAGAATCCTAGTTGCCTAGTTTAGAGAAGGAATTAGGGTAACTATGACCCTATTAAATAGAATATATAGAGCCCCTTCAACCATATGTGTTAATAAGATTTGGGTGTCCTATGTCTACTTCATGGTAGAAAAGGAGCTCAAACTTCCAATTAGAGAGATGATCAACATCCACCTAAGGAGTCAATTTATAACTATCAAGAACAAGACCAGTAACTAGTTTTTTATAATGTCCTATTTTTTGGATGCCCTACTAGCCTATATCAAGATCCCTCACATCAGTAATTGGTCACCTAAGGGCCAATTCATAGTCTCCCACCATTATTCAAAACTAAATATTTTTAAATATAGACACCAAATGTAGTTCATTTTTGATTATGTATATCCTAATTTAGTAAAAGCCATTACATGGTTATCCATGCCTAGTATTAATCCTCTAATCAAGAAATATGTAGAGCTAATGGGAGACATTTGGTTTTATCCAAATTATACTATGACAAAAATTGAAGGGATTTTGATCCAACCTTATAAGTTACCTATATATGTTCCCACCAAGATAGAAAATCAAGAAATTATATGTCAACTTCTTAATGGTGTTATCAGAGTGTGTAAGGAGAAAAGGAAAAGCCTCTTCCATCCATTTCCTTTGATAATTGGTAGAATTGATTTATAAGATTAGAAACATATGGATACCATTACCAGATGTAGAGACTCTTTTGGATTTTAGATGGATGACCTAAGGTATTGGGATCCTTATGATAGGGTGGTCAAGAATTTGAAGAGTGAGCAATTACCCAAACTAGTTTATGAACATTATCTTGGTCCTTATGACATTCTGCACATCAGAGCCAATAATTTTTAGGAAGTAGTAGCTAGGTTCAAGAAACATAATGTTAGATTTGAACATTGACTAACTAATAATGAAAATCCACTAGGGAAAATATGGAAAATGGGACCTCTTCAATACCATTCTCTACTTGGACCTTCTAGGCCACCTCAAGAGAAACCACAAATGGAAGTGTCACATCTCTAAGCATAGGTTATATAAGGTCATGGAGACGATAAGTAATAAGATAAGCCTAGTGAGGGACCCTCATCCTTAACCCTACCTTAAATACCAACATCTACCATTGAGTACCTAGACATGATCACCCTTGAGCCTAATGAAATAGTGGAGGATACCCTCAAATTACTTACTAAAGCATATAACTATAATGAAGAGGAAGAGCAAGCTAAAAAATCATAGGCCTAAGTAGAGGAGGCTAAGTAATATAAAAGGAAAGAAGTTTCCCTAGACCTAGTCCAAGTGGCACCATTAAAAAAGATAAAGGCAAAATTGGCAATTGTCCCAGGTGGATAAAAGAAGCCAAAGTTGACTTTTACTCACCCCATGAGTGAAGTCAACTTTTTCAGTGAGGAATACCTTATCCATGGACCAAACATCCCTAAATGGTTCATTTATGGTAAAATGTAGAATATCGACTCTTTATCCCACTCATGGGCCCTAGCCGAAACTATCAATGTTGACGTACATGATGACATCATGTCATGAATAAGTGATTTGATAAAAGAGGAGGAAGAGAGAAGAATAATGACCACTATATGGTCATATAAAAATTAAGTGGATGATTTAGGAGCATCAAGTAGTATAAATATTAAGGTCTCAAAACCTCCTAAGTACACAAAACCAACCACCAAGGTCTAATTCAATCCTGAGATAGCAGGATTAGAAAGAGTGACAACTAGAAAGGCCATGGTGGGAACTGAAGAATTCACTTTTCAAAATGTTGAGCTATTTGTGGTTTTAACTCTGGTTGGGGGTCAACATCTTTGTGAGAATCCAATCCATATAGAGGATATTGAATAATTGATTGAGGGTCACATAACTCAAGTTAGAGATGGCATTAGGGCAATGAAATAATAATATCTAACCTAGAGAAGGAAAATAAGGATTCAAAGGCACATGTTGCCTTATTAGTGCTAAGGTAATGGCCAAAATGCTTTAGGAATCCTTATTTAATATGTTTTATGCATTGAAAATAATGAGTTTGAGGTAGAGTGCATTGATGTAACATAACACAATGGCTAAGGGTCTAATAAGCCAATGGAAAACTTCCCAAGACAAAATAATAGGATTAATCAACATCCATGTTGGAAGGCATATTCTTGGGCTCAAAAAAATTAGTTTTGGACATTTGAATGCCATTTTGATAATTTTTATTAAAAATATCCAAAGTTTGAGTGCATGGTCATAGGAACTAGAGAGATTCCTAAAATATGGCGAGGAGCTAGTAGGGAGGATTGAACATCTCCTTCTAACCATGTTGACTGACCCTGCACAATCCATTATCTTAGGCATCATAAAAGATGATGAGTTAAAACATTAGGACACTTTGGTGATGTAATAAATAATAAATAAGAGTCAAGGCTAGTCTGGGGCAGAGAATTATATGATCCTAGATATGATCCTCAATGTAGTAGAAAGGATAGCTCAAATAAAGAACATCAAAGAGGCCATGATTAGAAAAGACAAAGAATTGGATGCTCTAGATGACAATGAGGAGGAGTAATTTTTTAGAACACCTATGGACTTGGATCTAGTTAATGAGTAGCACCAAAAATTTATGAACATATTCTAGCAGTTACAAGTGAGTTCTCAGGAATAGGTCCCACCAATTAATTAATATTCCATTTTGTAAGATAATTATAACATTTTGAAAATAGAATATTCCATTGTAAAGGCATATGCTAGTCTGTTATCATATTTACCTCTAGGTTAGTCTATCTTGGAAATGCAAGTGTATTCTAGAACTTTGTATAAAAAAGATAGTTATCCTTACTTCTTGTACATTTGTATCTTGCAACTGACTGGTATACTACCTTGTCCTCCTATAAAAGGTAGTACTATGATTTTTTGAGGGAGGGAATTTTAAGAAAATTTTTTATACTTTAAACATTTAATAGAATCAAGAAATTATGAAAAGATTTCCCAATTTTGTTTGTGTCAATTGTTACATGGATTTTCTCTCAATTTCTAGTCTTAAATCTTAAATTTGAATATTTTTTATGAATTATAAGTTGCATATTCGATTAAAGGGTTACTAATTTGTGATTATGATAGATTATTTGAATGATCATAGATTTAATTCATTTTGTTTGCTTTGCATTAAATTATGCAAATGTTATTTTAATGTGGTAGCAAATATTTAAAGTAAATTTAGTTTTTACTTGTACTTCTTTATATCATTCTTGGAGGTTTTCCTGGTATGTAGTGAGATATGAGCTTATGCTATTTTGCACTATATACTAGTTAAATGCATACTCAGTTTAATTGAAACTTTATCATAATGTTTGAGGCTAAGATCTGTAATCACTTATTCTCTTTCTACCTTAACTTTATTTTTTTCTTATTTTTAACTTGATCACTTTAGTTTAGATTTCAATGTAAATGTCCATTTAGATTAGTATTTAGTTTAATATTTGATCATAATTCACTAGTATTAGCATAGATACTTACAATTTATAAATATTTGGTCCATGGTGGATCCTAACCATTAATTAATACAAATTTTGTGGAATAGTTAAACATTGCTCTATTGCTATTTCACCATGGATAACATAAGTTGCCAAACTTTCTACTCATGCTCTAAATTCCTATAATTCTAAAATGATAAGTTTTTTTTTAACAATAAAGACACCTGTGATACATTTAGAGGCATCAACAAGTCCTATTTACAGTAGGAGGGCTCTTTATGAATTGGTGGTATCTTTGCACTTTTGCATAATTATTTGCTTAGAAGTGTAAATATCATTGATATTTATGGTATTTAACATATAATTTAGCTGCCTTTAGACAAATATTGTAGTTCTTTGAAGTTTGATGCTTGATTCTGGTAAAGATAGCTTAAGATTTGAAGGTCACTGGTAGTTGAGGTTAGAATAGCTATTTTTGATCAAAGATTGGTATATTTTTTATAGGTCCATGTTTATCTGAGATTAGACTTATAAAGATAGACCATATTTTCATAATTAAACACATCTGAGCTAGCTTAGTCAAAGGTTGATGTCCTTTACTGTTCTTTATATAAATCTTCACAAAATTAGCTTAATGTGTAAGTTTAATCCTTGTTATTTATAAAGATTAACTTGATACATCATATTTAAAATAGGATCTTCAGTATTCAATATGGAATTGCCAAGGATTCAAACAAGATCACATTGAAAGATAAGAGAAACTTTGATTGAGCTGGAAGTCCATAGAAGATCCATGCAACATAAAGGTAAGCATAGATGTTCCAAATATTTACCAACCTCACCTCTTCAAGGTACCCCTACCTTCAACCTTCATGTAGGTATGGATTGGGTGGTAGATCATTCAATCAACATGCTAGGTGTGGTACATGATCCCCCATGTAACCTTAAAAAATACTTGTCGACATTTAGTCTAGCTGATATTGTAATTGTTGATAGAACACTAAATCTTTTAAAGATAATTTAAAGTTGCTAAATGTCATACATGAAGATGTAACATGTAGATTGTTCTCCTTTACTTTTAAATATGTTGTATACTAATGGTTTCTAAATTTACCTAACAATTATATTACTAGCTGGGATGGTTTCACTAATGTTTTCATAGACCAGTTTGGCAAAATTGTTAGTCCATGTGTCATATACCACCAGTTCACCACCATCAAGAGGGATGTAAGTGAGCCCATAAGGTCCTTTAATGCCAGGTTCTATAATATATATAATAGAACCATATAACCTTTTAAACCTAATGAGGTTTTAGCTCTAGAAATATACAAGGATGCAATAGATCTTATGACTTTTGTATTTCTAAAAAGATCTCTTCCAACTATAACTTTATTAAATAGTGTTTATTATGAAGTAGTGATCATTAATGATCAAATGTATCCCCAGGGCCAAATGGCCCACTCTATCACAAATATCAATCCACATGTGCCCATTCTAAACATATTCTCCAACAATAATCAAAATGTTCCAACCTTGAATCAACTCCCAAATTTGAATCAATTACCTTTGAGTCATGTTGCTCCCAATAAAAATTTAGGATTATTGACTCATCATGATACTAATGGATTCAATTCAAATGATAAAATAACTTTAGTACCAGCCACTAGTACTAAAAAAACTAGGTGCACAATTCTAAAACTCTCAATAATGAGAATGATTCTATTTTAAAAATGGTCCAAAAGTTAAGCACTAATTTCCTTCAACTGTAAAACCAAGCTGGCAATACTAGGGAGAGCTCTAGTAGGAAATTCTCATTACAAAGTTTTAATAGGCCTAATAATAGGTTTTAAAATGATAGTTTCCACAATAATAATAATAAAAATAATAATAATAATAATAATAATAATAATAATAATAATAATAATAATAATAATAATAATAATGAACCCTATTATAAAAAGAGGATTATGGACATTAATCTTACTGATATTACTTTTCCTCATTAGTATAGGGTGCACTGTACAACCAACATAGTGAGATCAATTGAATTGAGTTTTATAAGGATTTAAAAGCTTTCCAAGATGAGTGAGACACATTTAAAGTGGTCTATAATAAGGATGGTGGTGTAGGTACTTCAAGATCCAAGCCTACTAATCAAAATTTCATGGTGGAGATGTTTGATTTCCCTTTTCAAGAGGACAATGAACCTGATGATGTCCCTAAGGAAATCTAAGACTTCCAATAATTCCTAAGTAAGACTTATCTTTTGAGTAATATAGAGTAAAAGCAACCCTTCACTACCTCAAAACCTCCAAATAACTTTGGAAATCCTCTAGACACTTCTTTAACCAATGATCTAGAACCACCCAAAGGGAGTAATTTTAAGCATAATGTTGATGTTCCTAGTTCTTCAAATAAGACTAGTTATAATATTATTGAAGACATGAAAATGATAAAAGCCAACATCACATTGCATGAATTGACATAAATCGCAAAATAAAGAGACCTCTTACTGGAATCATTGTCAATAAAATCCAATAAACCACCCAAAGCTAATAAATGCTAATATGGCTATGTACAAAGCTAAGGCAAAATCTCCTCCTTTCTTGCTCATCGTTAAGATGTTCGGTAAGAATTTACACAATTATGTATTGGATTATAGTGCATCTACCAAGATCATGCCTACATGTATTTTCAAACAACTTTGATAACACCTATTAAGTTTGATATAATTGTTACTCAATTAGATAAATCTAAATTCAAGGTGATTAGGGAATTATTGAATATACATATGTAATTAGCCTCTAAGCCTAGAGTATAATGATTTATTGATATCCAAGCTATTGACATTCTTGATGTTTATGTAATTTTGTTAAGTAGGGAATGGACCAAAGCTCTAAATGGATACATGTCCATGGATTGTTCACATTTATGGATGCCTTGGAAAGGAGTTCCAAACTAGATTAAGGTTGAAAGAGAGCTGAAGATGAAACACATGATCACTGAGTACAATGTTGTCAATGAAAGGGTCAACATAATTGACTCTAATTTTGGAGTTTTCATCTTAAGAACTATGAATTTATGTGATCTTGAGAATACTCATGTTATGCCTAAGCTATGGAAGATACATTTTGATGGTGTTAGGTGTAAGGCTAGATCTAAAGTAGGCATTATTCTAATTGACCCTGTTGATAAGAGATACCATGCTTCCTACAGAATCTATTTTACTTACACCAATAAACTTTATGAGTATGAGGCCCTCATTTTAGGCTTGTAATTTTCCATAAAAATAAATTCAAAGAGATATTAGTCTATGGTGACTTGGAACTAGTAGTCAACCAGGTGAGAAGCAAATATCAATGCAAACTCTCATACCTCAATAAGTATAAGTTTATGTTTTTAGATATAATTGAATCTTTTGATGCCTTTAACATTGTCTCCATCCCTATAAAGGATAAAAAAGTTTTTGATGAGTTAGCATCTACTACAACCAACCTCATGCTTAACCAAGACTTGCCCACCTTTAGTATTGAGCTGATACCTTGTCATTTAATCCCAGACAATGTGAATCATTTTTAGGTCTTTAGTGATGATTAAAATTTTTTTAACTTATTGATTAGTTTAAGAGAATTTGAGGCTTATATTATTGATAAAAGTGATGAAAATGTACTTAGAAAAGACAAATTTGATGGCAAAGTCATTGAGTTGAATGGCAACAAGATTACCAAAGGCATGATTACCTTAGAGAGGTTATTTTATCAAGACAATATGGTTGAGTTTTCTAAGATTCCAAAGTTAAATGGGAAGGATTACAATGATGTTGATATTAGACCCCACTATTAACCCCAAGTAATTAATGTTGGGAAAGCTTGCACTAGAGTTGAGAATAAGAGAGCCAAAGAGCTGCTAACATAGTACAAGGATGTCATAGCTTGGTATTATGATGACTTGAAGATATTTGATCCAAGAACAATTACCTATATTATACCCTATAATTAAATTTGTAAACCCTTTAGGAAAAATCAAAGACATGTGAACCATGTCTTAGAACTAATGATCTTCATAGAAGTTAAGAGATTGCTAGATACTATAATTATGTTTCCCATCAAGCATTCTACCTGGGTGGCCAATTTGGTGCCATTAAAGAAGAATAATGGTGAGATTAGGCTATGTATTAACTTTAGAAATCTGATTAAAGCATCTAAAAAGGATAATTATCCTCTTCCCTCTCTTGACTAGGTAATATAAGTTGTTTCAAGGTCATCCATGATGTCTTTTCTTGATGGGTTTTTAGGCTACAACTAGGTGTTGGTTGATAAAGAAGATAGGATGAATACAAGTTTCATGACTAAATGGGGTACCTTTACCTACAAAAGAATGCCTTTTGGGTTAATAAACGCATGAGATACTTTTCAAAGGGCCATGGATCATTGATTCTAAGGTCTAATTGGTAAGTTTATAATTATAATGCGTATGATCTAACCCCTTTTTCTAAAAATAGGGAAGATCACTTTATACATTTACAACAAGTATTTGAGAGATACAGAAGGTATGGAATCTCCCTCAACCATAAGAAAAACATCTTTTGTGTTACTAAGGGTAAATTGTTAGGCCACGTTATAACTAAAGATGGGATCTCTATAGATCTTGAAAGAGTGGAAGCAATATCTAAGATAGAGCCTCCAAATAGCCTCCAAATAATAGAAAAGAGTTAAAATAATTTTTTGGTAAGATAAAATTTGTAAGAAAGTTCATTTTTGGATTTGTAGAGATTGTCAAACCATTGAATGATATTTTGAAGAAGGATTCCAAGGTCACTTGGAATGAGGAATCTAGGAAGGCATTCAATGATATCAAATTGGTAGGCTCTAATTTTGATAATTCCTAACTTTTCAAAGGACTTCTATGTTTATTATTTTGCATTTGACCATACTATGGTTACAATTTTAACTTATAAAGTTGATGGGTGTGATCACCTAATATATTTTATGATTACCAACTTTAATAATGTTGAATTAAAATATTCATTGATTGATAAATAAGCATATGCATTAGTTAAGGAAGTAAATAAATTTCGGCACTATATCCTTAGAAATAAGGTGCATGTTATTCTACTTGACCCTACCATAAAGCTCACGCTAAGATAGAATAAGATTAGAGAAAATAGAGGTAATTGGATGTTGGTTTTTCAAGAATATGACATAAAAATGAAAAATACAAAGCTGGTAAGGTGCTAAGATCTAATTCAAATGATTGCTAATACCAGCCCTAAGCTAATTATTATGCAAGTTGATCATCAATGATTTAAATCCATTGAGTGGTATGATTCCATCATTAATTTACTAATTAATGGTACTTGTCCTATAGGACTAATGAGGGAGAAAAAGGACCCTCTGGCTCAAGGCATCCCATTATCTGATAAAAAATGGGGTTTTATATAAATTTTTTTTGAAGGGGTCTACCTGAGATGTGTCTCAAAAGAAGAAGCTACCCAAATCATGATAACCTTCCATGAGAAGTTTAGCAATGGGCACCCATTTTGGAAGACTAAAACCCATAATATCCTTATAGATGGTTACTATTATCCAACTATTTTCAAATATGTTCATAAACATGAGAGGGAATGTCACTCATGCCAAATCTTTAGCACTAAAGAACTGAAGGCAACAATGCCTTTGCAACTAGTCATGGTTGATAAACCCTTTTCAAAATAGGGGTTGGAATTTTTAGGGGTAATCAACCCTAATTCATCATAAGGTCACAAGTATATCTTGAATTCCATAGATTATTGTATAAGGTGGACTAAAGTTGTAGCCACCAAATAATGTAGGTTTAAAGAAGTAATTAGTTTATTAGAGAACATATGTACCATATTTAGAACTCTAGTCTCTTTGGTGTGTGATAATGGATTTGTATTTATATCCATAGAGATTATAGAATGGGCATATGATAATGGAATTTTTCTTAAGTTTTCATCCAGCCATTACCCCCAAGGAAATGGATTATCTGAGTCTACCAACAAGAATTTAATAAAAGAAATCAAGAAGTTTATTTTAGACAAGACTAAGACTTAGAATAAGCTTCTCAATTATGCCCTATGTGAATATAGGATATGGATCAAGCAAGGCTTAAAGGCATCACCATTTTTGTTGGTGTATGGCCAAAAGCCTATCTTCCCTATCACTCTCAAGCTACCTATGTATAAATTCATGCAAGAATATATGGAAGAAGGCTAGGATCTTGTAAATTCAATATTGATAGACATCATCCAAATATAAGATGTGCATGAGAAGGATTTTTCTAATTTTAGTAGACATCAAACCATGGCAAAGAGGTGGTTTGACAAGAGATTAAAGATCAAGGTATTCAAACAAGGGGACTTAGTTCTCCTTTAAGATAAAGCATCTGAGCCTAAAAGAAAACATGGAAAGTTCACACCTCTATGGATTATCCCCTATTAGATTGAAAATACATTGGGAGACAACACTTTTAGACTCAAATACATATAAGGAGCAGAGTTCACACTACCCACCAATAGGTAGTACCTCAATAATTACTTCTATACTGCTCCCCCTGAGGTCTTTATGGAGTAAATCAGTAAGATGGATAGACTTAGAGTAGGTAGGTTATTTAGTTTATTTCAATTATTTCCTTCTTGTCCCTTGTTTGTACATAAGCATGTATATATTTTTCTTTTCTTTTACTTTTTGCTTTTTTTTTGTGTGTTTGCTTTTGTTGCCTTGTTCCTTACTTCCAATAAGTCCTTTTGGATAATCTTGAGCTCAAAGTTTATTTAGCTTACTTGAAACTCCAAAGTTTAAAAATGTGGGTATGAACCTCATACATATGCTGACCATGGGTCTAAAATGTGATCCTAATGTTTTGATTTGAATAAACTGGTAAATACCAATAGAAGAGTCCAACTACTCCATGAGAGCTTAAACATTATCCTAACCTAAATTTGGTTTTAATAAGATTTGCACTTTTAGGATGAAAACTTAATCTATCGAGGCAAAATAATGCTTGTACTTAACAAACATCCTTGCTTGGGATAATGGTTACAACCATAGGTGATTTTATGAATACTAAACACTTGAGAAAATCTTTAAAATTGTCTACCATAGTTTCCAACCTTGCTAAAAGCATAAAATATTTACAAGTATAACAAATAATAATGCAATGCAAAATCAAAAGCTTTTTAAGCATATGTGATTCTAGTAATCTCCACCAAGTCTATAAATTCCTAGCTAGTAATGGAGCAAGGCCATGAGTGGATCCAAATACATCTTTATTGGGGATATGGACACCTGGTTGATAGCAGAGCAATGCCCAAGCCTTCCCTAAAATAGAATCATGGTTCTTAATGAATATTTAAACATGCTCCAGGTTAGTGTTAATGATTAAAGATATGAAACTTGGAAGTTATCCCCTAAATTCCATGGAAATAGTAATTGGAATCAAAGCACACAAAAATCATGGATATGTCTTAATGTTTGACCCCAATTCTATAAGTCCAAGGTTTGTTTCAACCATAAAATGATCTAGATAATGGCATTGATCAAGTGGAGTGGATGACTTAGTTATCTGTCTGAACCAGAGTCTCTAAGTTTTAATATATTGCTATGTTCCCCTAGAAGTCACCATTTTTTGAGGTTAGCATACCCCCATTTTTGAAAATTATGACCCTTGAGATACTTTGAACTTAACCCTAAAATCATGGCATGTTTTGAATATTATTAGAATTTGAAGATAATCCTCTTTGATAAAGTTGGCTTACTAATTTATGGTTTTGCTTTGGGCTTGCCTAATGTTGATAATAATTGGTATTGATGTCTTATAGGTATAAGTTTCATGGGGACATATTGAAGGGATCAACTTAAAATTTATAGATTAACTCTATTCAGGCTTCATTCCCTAAAGTCTTTCCCCCAAAAAACCTAGCTCAAGCCCTTGGTTCAAATTTACATTTGGTGGGAGCAAATTGGTAGGATCATTTCAAATTAATTTGGAATTAATTTTAATTTTCATGTTAAGGCTTAGTAATATTTCTTAACATGACCAAACCTTAACTTGAATGTCCTACTTGGTCCCTTTTATTTCCCCCCTTTATTTCCTATATTTCTAACCATGCCTAACTTTTGTATTGCCAAGGTCCTTTTATTTTCCTAAGCATGGTCCCATTTATTATCTATTTAGCCTAAAGTCTTAATTCTAAGGCCCCATTCATGCTTATCAACACAAATGAGACCTTAGCCTTAATGATTTAGCTTAAGTTTATATCCACCTGAGTCTTAACTTATATACCTCACTTCTTTATAGGTCTAATGGCCCACGCTTAAGCATAAATGGATGATCAAATGGTGTGAGGGAAGCCCAAAGGTTGGATAGGACCCAATATTAAATATAATCTTAAGCCTAAGTTTTATCATAAGGCCTTATTGTATAGTTTAATATAATAAGACCTTTATTTAAAACTTAGATTTTTAACTTTTATTAATAAAAGGAACCAATCACGTACAAGTTCCCTGATCATGATCCACGGTTCATGATCACTCATAGCTTTTAATTAGATGGAGTGAAGATAACATTGAAAATTTAAAAGGTCTAGGAAGCCCCACAAAGTTTCCATGTGGTGATCTTGCATTATAATATAAGAATTTGATGAGCTTAAATTTGACATTCATGTGATCATCATTTGACATCCGTGAGGCCATCATTGATGTTTAGATAACCATTAACTTTAAGCCCACTAAAAATAGGAACTTCATGAACTTAAATTTGATGTTCATGTGACCATCATTTGATGTTCATGATGCCATCAAATTTAAGCTCTTTGAACATTTTAGTTAGACAAAAGGAACATGTGTTTCTATCATTCAAAGGGGCCACCTTGATATTATACTTTAAAAACTTAGCATAAAATTATTTAACCTAAGTCTTTTTATGTTTATTAATATGAAATAATCCTAGCTAAAATAATTTTAACCTAATTCCTTTGTATATATATGCAATGATTAAATTCCTTGCATCTTAAAAGATCAACATATCATACTTTGTCAGGCCTAGATGATTTGACAACATAAAATCATCGATGACCTTTCAATAAAGCTCTAAGAGCCAAAAGGCTCAACACATGATGGATGCATATTCAATGGGAAATTGGTGCAAGTTACAAAGCCAAAAAATCCCATTAAGGTACCAAGAGGTACAAATATTGGGTTTGATACCAAGATGGCAATGACATGCAAGGTCCTAGATCACAATCAGTGGCCCATGTTGATCCTTAGATATTGATCAAATGGTACGAAGTAAAAGGTAATTTTTAAATACCAATAGCTAGTGATTTGAAGGAATTTATTTAAAATTCCATAAAAGTGCCAAGTAGATGCCATATAAGTGCTATGTAAGCACAAAATTATAAAAATAAATATCTTGTGTGCTAAAAAATTTAAACGTATAAAGGCGAAGGTCAAAATCAAATATGAGGCATGTATGAGTTAAAGTACAAGTAAACCACCACCATTAAATCTTGAAAATCCCTCAAACTTGCATAAAAGTCCTTAAGTGATCTTGGATTAATCACAATAAATCTAAAAGAAGTTTAATCATGATATAAAAATGAAAGAATTATCCCAAAGACCATTTACAATCTAATTGTGAAAAATTCAGAAGTCTAGTAGCCATGGTATCTTAGAGGAAATAATTGAGGGATGAGATAGAATTATATCTATCTATAAACATTGAAGGGAGGGTATTAAAAGACACTAACCTAGAAACTGATGCATTGAGCATGAGTAATAAGAACTGGTTCGAGCTCTTTTATACCATTGAGGAGATGCAAACCATCACCAAGGAAGAATAAAGGATTATCACAGTTAGTAGCAGGTATTATGACCTAGTTTTTATCCAAATGGCTAGTCTCCATCATGTTGCTACTAAACCAGAGGTACTCCATTGCATTAACATCCTTTCTCCCATTTATATAGATTAAAAAATTTAACATGACTATATCATTCATGAGAGGAGATCTAGGATAATTTCATATATTTCCCCATTGGATTTTGAGAGATACTAAAAATTTGGAAAACCCCATGTGGACGTGACAACTATCACAAATTAGACTAGAAAGAATGACTTATACACCATCCGTAGGCCTTATTTACTCTGAGGGAACCATGTAGTCTAATACCTTGAGGTAAGAATCTTATTTGCCTAATTTAAAGAAGGAATTAGGGTAATTATGACCTTATTGAATAGAATATCTAGAGCCCCTTCAACCACATATGTCAATAAGAGTTGGGTGTCTTATGTCTACTCCATGGTATAAAAAGAGATCACTCCTCAAATTGGAGAGATTATTGGTATCCACCTAGGGTGACAATTTATAACTATCAAGAAGAAGACCAATAACTAGTTCTTTATGATGTCTTATATATTGTATGCCCTGACAGCCTCACCAGGATCCCTCACATCAAAAAATGATCACTTGAGGGTACATTCATAGTCTCCCACCATTATTAAAAACTACATATTTTTAAATATAGACACCACATGCAATTCATTTTTGATTTTGTCTATCCTTATTTAGTAAATTGCATTACAGGGTTTCCCATGCCCAGGATTAATCCTGTAATCAAGAAATATGTAGAGGTAATGGGAGACATTTGTTTATACCTAGATTGTATTATGATTATAATTGAAGGGATTTTAATCCATCCTTATAATTTTCCAATTTATATACCCACCAAGATATCAAAGTAGTAAATTCCATGTCAACTTCTTCATGGTGTTTATGGAGTGTACAAGGATAAAAAGAAAGGCCTCCTCCATCCCTTTCATTTGATAATTGGCATAACTATTTTTCAAGATTGGAAACATGTGGACACCATTGCCAAGCATAGAGAATCTTTTGGATTTCATCTAGATGACCTAAGGCATTGGTATCTTTATGATAGGGTGGCCAAGCATTTTAAGAGCAAGAAACTACCAAAACTAGTTTATGAACATCAGCTTAGTCCCTATGACACTCTACACATTAGGGCCAATAATTTTAAGAAAGTAATAGCTAGGTTCAAGAAGCACAATGTTAGACTTGAACATAGACTAAATATTAATGAAAATCCACCAGGGGATATATGGTAAATGGGAACTATTTAATACCATTTGTTGCTTGGAGCTTCTAGGCCACCTCAGGAACAACCACAGATGAAAATGTGACAACCCTAAGCATAGGTTAGACAAGGTCATGAGAAAGAGAAGTTAGAAGAAAGGCCTAATAAGGGACCTCCATCCTCATCCCTACCTCAAATACCATCATCTCCCATTGAGTACCTAGATATGATTTCCCTAGAGCCTAATGAAATAGTGGAGGATGCCGTCAAAGTCATTAATAAAGCATATGACTCTGATGAAGAAGAAGAAGCTAAAGAATCCTAGGCCCAAACAGAGGAGGATGAGTAATAAAAATGGAAATAAGTTACCTAAGACCTAGTCTTAGTGGCACTATTAAAAAATAAAAAAGTGGAATTAGCAATTATCCCAATTTGACAAAAGAAGCTAAAGTTGATTTTTACTCACCCCATGAGTGAAGTCAACTTGTTTAGTGAGGAATACCTTATCCATGGACTAAACTACCCTGATTGGTTCATATATGGAAAAATTAATAAGATCCCCTCCTTATCCAACTCATGGGCCCTGGCCCAAACTATCAACATTGATATGCATGATGACATCAAGCCATGGATAAGGGATTTGATTAAGGAGGAGGAAGAGAGGAGAATAGTGACCACTATAGGGTCATACATCAAGTAAGTGGATACTCTAAGAGCATCAAATATCATAAGAATTAAGGTCCCAAAACCTCATAATTACATAGAACCAACCACTAAGGTCTAATTCAATCCTAAGATAACAGGATTAGAAAGAGTAACAACTAGAAAGGCCATGGTGGGAAATAAATAATTCACTTTCCAAAATGTTGAGCCATTCATAGGCTTAACACTAGTTGGGTTTTATCAACTAGTGAGAATCCCATCCATGTAGAGGATATTGAATAATTAACTGAGGCTCACTCAACTCAAGTTAGAGATGGCATTAGGGAGATGAAATAAAGAATATCTAACATAGAGAAGGAAAAGGAGGATTCAAAGGCACATGCTACCTAATTAGTGCCTGAGGTAATGCCAAGATGCTTTATAAATCCTTATTTGATATGTTTGATGCATTTAAAACAATGAAGTTGAGGTAGAGTGCATTGGTTCAACATAACATAGTGGCTAAGGGTATAATAGCCCAATGGCAAGCTTGCCAGGATAAAATAATATGATTAATCAACATTTATGTTGGAAGGCAGATTCTTGGGCTTAAAATAATTAGTTTTGGACATTTTAATGCCATTTTGGTGATTGTTATTAAAAATATCCAAAGTTTGAGTGTATGGTCATAGGAACTAGAGAGACTCCTAAATATGATGAAGAGCTAGTAGGCAGGATTGGACATATCCTTGTAACCATGTTGACTAACCCTGCACAACCCATTATCTTAGGCATCATAAAATATGATGAGTTAAAACATTGGGTCACTTTGGTGATGTAAGAAATAATAAATAAGAGTCAAGGCTAGTTTGGGGTAGAGAATTATAGGATCCTAGATATGATCCATAATGTAAAAGAATTGGATGCTCTGGCTAACAACAAGGAGTAATTTTTAAGACCAAATGTGACTTGGATCTAGTCAATGAGAAACACCAATCGATATGAACATCTTATATCAACAACAAGCGAGTTCTTAGGCATAGGGCCCACCAATTAATTAATATTCCATTTTGTAAGAGCATTGTAACATTTTGAAAATGAAATATTCCATTGTAAAGGTATATGCTAGTCTATTAGCATATTTTCCTCTAGGTTAGTCTATTTTGGAAAGGCAAGTGTATTCTAAAATTTAAAAGGAAAAGTACAGTTTTCTTTACTTCTTGTACATTTGTATCTTTCAACTGACTAGTATACTACCTTGTCCTCCTATAGAAGGAAGTACTACCATTTTTTAAGGGGGGGAATTTTAATTAATATTTGTATACTTTGAGCAGTTAATACAATCAAGGAATTCTAAAAATATTCTCCAAGTTTGTTTGTGTCAATTATTACATGGCTTTTCTCTTAATTGCTAGTCTTAAGTCTTAAATTTGAATAGTTTCTATGAATTTTGAGTTTCATATTTGATTACAGGGTTGGTAATTTGTGCTTAGGCTAGATTAGTTAAATGGTCTCTATTTAATTCATTTTATTTGCTCTACATTAGATTGTGTAAATGTTATTTGAGTGTAGTAGCAAATCTTTAAAGTAAATTTAGTTCTTAATTGTACTTCTTTATATCATCCTTGGAGGTTTTCCTAGTGTGTAGTGAGATCTAAGATTATGCTATTTTCACTATATACTAGTTAAATGCATACTCAATTATAATTGAAACTTTCTCATAATGTTTGAGGTTAAGATCATTAATCACTTATTCTCTTTCTACCTCACCCTTCTCTTTTGCTTCTTTTTAACCAGATCACTTTAGTTTAAATTTCATTGTAAATGTCCATTTAGATTAGTTTCTATTCTAAGATTTGATAATAATTCACTAGTATTAGCATAAATACTTACACTTTGAAAATATTTGGTCCATGGTGGATCCTAACCATCAATTAATACAAATTTTGTGGAAAAGTTGAACATTACTCTACTACTATTTCACCATAAGTAACATGAGTTGCTGAAACCTACTACTCATGCTCTAAATTCCTAGAATTCTAAAATGAGAAGTGTTCTTTGAACACTAAGGATACCTATGATAGATTTAGAGGCATCAAAATTAGGCTAAAGTGGTTATTTGATAGATACTCTCACAATTTTATTAACACATGATATGCACCCAACGTATCCTATCGAAAGCCTTTTTGTTGATACTAAAATGATTAATAATAAAATTAATAAAGAATCTCATTCAAGATATTAAATTTATAATACATTTTCCTTAAAAAAATATAAATGAATCTTATTGTTGTTAGAATGCAGGACATCATAAATCATCCACCATTAGTCCTAAAAATTATTTCTCATTAATTTATGCTGGCAGTAGTGGATTGGGAAATGTTTGAATTACATTATAAGTGGTAGATTGGTTTTTAGATTAGTGAATAATGAGAATTTTTTTCCTTTTTTATTTTTTATCTCTCAAACCAACCACTAAAAATTTGTTATAATAGTAGGAATTACATATCTCTCTATAATATTCCCAACTATCAATTTAACATGTTACCATTTAATCAAATTTACCTACAATAATGACTCTAATTTATTTTCCAAAGAAGTATGGTAGGGGTTAGATGAATGAGGATCCCTTATTGGATTAATTAATTAATCTATCTCTATTTTTTATATTATATGTGAAACCAAAGCCTCCGGATTACGTGGGCATTCTTATGGAATTATAGGAGTTCATCTTCACTTCCCACATTTTATTCTACATTTTAGTCAATGTGACAGAACCATTTGAATTTTTTTTCTATTTTGAGTCTTAGTTAAATGGAACAACTCATATTTACAAGCCATAGTTAGATATTTACACATTCAATAATTCTTGGATTAAACTCAGCTACTCAAGAAAATAAAATAATATTTTATTTCTACTCAAAAATGAATGAATAAAAAAGAAAGAAAATAGATTTCCCTAATATTGAAATTAGATGTTCATCCCATACTAAAATAAAAAATTAAGAATATAAAATAAAGAGTTTATAGAATCTATAATAAAAAATTGTAGTTGACTATAGGTGTGTAAATACATGCATCTTACTATGCATTACAAAAAATTTCCAATAAGGTCGTGGTATACACGAGCCCAAAAAGAACTAGTATTTTCTATGAAAACTAATGAACCATTATATAGCTCATTTTGTAGCACCTTTATCTACAAAAAGATTTGCCAAGAAACACATCTCACATTCAGACTTTAAAATTGAAGTTAGTAAGCAATCATTTTGGTCTTAAACTAGGAAACTTTCAAATTCCTTTGCTTCCAAATGAGCCAAAGGATTTCATTAGAGAAATAAACTCACTATTAGTACATAGAATAAAGATTGATTGGCACTAAATAAATTTTATCTAAATTTTAATCAGTTTAATAGAAATATTACACATGACTAGTTCAAATTATAGCTCCAAATATGTCATGGTTAACTAAAATTTGATTATAATTTTTTAAAGTAGAACCAAGATTCATTGTATAATTTGTATGCAATTTAATAGTTTGTAGACTATTTATAACCAAGTTTGAATTACATCTATAAAATTAATCAATTGTATTACTTGAAATTTGATTTTCCATCTGTTTTACTACCCATTGTCGTGTCCCAAGTGTCATCTACAATACTTAATTTAATACTTCATGATACATGATTTCAATTTTATGATACATGATCGCAACTTATAATTTAATGCATACCAAACATTAATGTTTGACAAATTTTTTAAATGAATTAGAAACTGATCCCATTTTCAAGTTACATGGTATTATATAAATACATTAAAGGCATAAAAATTCATTTAGTTTTGTTAAAAATTTAATATTATTTCTATATTATTAACAATATATAGATGTATTGAAATATATAATATTGATTTATAAATTGTATTAAAATATATATTAGATGATATAATAATATTTATTAATATTAAAATATATTTTACAAAATATATAATTTATATATAATTAATCATTTTAATATATAAAAATATTATGATATATATTATATGTCAATATTTATATAATAACTAATATTATGTGTGTGTGTGTATTGATAAGAGGGTTAATGTGAAGTGAAAGAGTTAAACATACTAGTTACTCTAAACCCATGACAATGTCAAAATAAGTTCATCTAAAGTAATTATGGGTGTAAATCTATCAGCATTTGAATCGCCGTGCAATGATATAGTCTATAATATCATGCATTATTCATGTGAAGAGATAGGCTCTTATATAATCTCTACATAAAAATTGTAACTCCCTTGGTTTTAATCAGGTGGCATCTATATTTGTTGGATAAGGAGATTAGTTGTGGGTGATCAAGTTTTGTCTTGGTGATTGAAATGGAGAAATTACTTTAGTTACAATGGTGCTAAGAAAATTAGAAGTGACCAAGAGGGATTTTAGGTTTATAAATATGATAAAAATTTGAAGTGGACATATATGTTCAAAAGACACCATCTATTCCAATGTGTATGCCTACTATTATACAACCATTACTTGTTTCTCCTAAAAATATTATTAACAATGTTACATCTTCAAAAAATCTGGATGAAACTCCACTTATTATGCAAGATCCTATTATTTATAAATCATTGCCATCAGTTCCAAAGTTCCATGATGATAATTTTACTTCTATTTCCATATTTGAACTTATATAATTTTCATTATATGGTCTTTTAGTGAATTATTAAACATTTTCTAACTTTGATGATCCCCAAGATGTGATCCAAAACCCATGGTAGGAGACCCATCAAGTGTAATTTGTTACGATGAGTCTATTTCTATTTTATTGGAATGAAATTCTCCAAATTATACATCTAAATTTAGATACATTCTATAAATGGAAAGTCTATATATAGAAATACTATATATAGTAAGTGTTCTAAGGTAGCTAAAAATGGCATTGACCATATTGGGATGTACCAGTTAATTATCAAAATGAACTTAAAAATATTCCCAAGAGATATAATTAAATCTTGTGTATCATATATAATTTCTATAATCTTGATAAATGAAGTTTCTTAATTCTTGTATTGAAATATTTTTTTCAAGAGGAGTAAAGTTATTTGGCTTATTTAAATTCAATCAATTTTAGATGAATGTGATTTGGCCATATATTTTTGACCCCATTATTGGGCTTCTAAGTTAAATGCATTGAGATGTCACACCTTCTTATCATGAATGAAAAGTTAATGTTTATATATTAGTATGGTGTAGACTGTTTATGCCCTCACATAACCATAATTTAGATAAGAACACAAAATCCTTTACCAAGAGGTCTTTGAGTTACTATGATTTTGTGTCATTTATTTTAATTACCATTTTCGGGTCTAATTAATTTCCAAATATTATTTTGTAAATTCAAAAAAGGTGACTCACCCTCATAAGTATTTGAATTGGTGAATTAAATTATCTCAAAGGTATTCAAGGGGGGATAAAAATTAAGGAGCCAAATCCCTATTAGATAATTTGCTTATGTTACATCTTTAAAAAATGTGGATGAAACTTCACTTATTTTTCAAGAGCCTATTATTTATAAATCATTACTATTGGTTCTGAAGTTCTATGATGATAATGTCATTTCTATTTCCATAATTGAACTTCTATAATTTTCATTATATGGTCTTTTTAGCAGATTATTAAACATTTTCTAATTATGATGATCCCCTAGATGTGATCTAAAACCTATGGTACATTACCCATTAAGTCTAATTTGTTATGATGAGTCTGTTGCTATTTTATTGGAATGAAATCCCCGAATTATACAAATCTACATTTAAATACAATTTATAAATGGAAAGTCTATATATATAAATACTATATATAGAAAGTGTTCTAAGGTAGATGAAAATGGTGTTGATCATCTTGGGTGTACTAGTTAATTATCAAAATTACCTTTAAAATCTTCCCAAGATATATTATTAAATATTTTGTTTCATCTATAATTTTTATAATATTGATAAATGAAGTTTTTTGTGATTATGGTATTGACATATTTTTTTAAATAGGAGTAAAGTTGCCTCACTTACTTTCTTATTTAAATTTAATTGATTTTACATGGATTTTATTTGGCCATGTATTTTTGACACCATTATTGATCTTTGATTTTGAATTACTTATTTGTTGGCCAAAATGTTTAACCTTGATTCTACATTGAAATATCACACCTTGTTTTCATGAATGAAAAGTTAATGTTTATAGATTGGTATGGTGTAGATATCTTATACCCTCACATAACCATAATTTAGATAAGCATACAAAATCCTTTCCTAAGAGGTTTTTGAGTTAACATGCATAATTTTCCATCACTTATTTTAATTACCATCTTGGGGTTGAATTCATCTCCAAATATTAGTTTGTAAATTCAAGAAAGATGACTCACCCTCATAGGTATTTGAACCAGTGAATTAATGATCTGTAAACTAAGTTTACCATTTTCATAAACCAAATAGTTTTTATAATCAAATACTAAAAAATCTCAATTATTCAAGTGAAATAGAATTGAATGCATAATATTCTAGGAATGAATAGAAATAAATCAAAAAACTTTATAAATTCATTTCCTACTTAAAAAATCTTGATTTATGTCATTTTATAATTTTCCATAATTCATTCTAGTGTTTCATTAATTCATTTTACAAACTGAATTATACACTAAAACCCATAATAAATTGTAAAGGAAAATAACATCGATCTGATAACAAAGTTCACCCATTTAGGGGCTACATCTCTAGGTTTGTAATCATGAACTGATCCATTATAAATGAAGTAAATACAATAATTAACTAAATTACATCAAAAATAGATTTTAGACCTATAAATAGTACTAAAAATGACTTTGAAGTCTCTAAAATTGATCAACAATAATGTCTATCAAAATCTTTAGCACCTGTTCATCTTCTCCATGCATTTGGGCAATTATTTTCTATTAAGAGTATATGACAAACTCTTAAAATGAGCATAATAATCTCAAGGAGTGTTCACTATCATTTACAGACCTACAACTCCTTTAATAACCCCAAAAAATAATTGTAATTAGCTCCTTGGCGAAAGGTCTTACAATCATAGGAGCATTATAACACTACAATCATTCAGGTTTTATGTATCAAATCTATAGCCATCCATTATATTTCATCCATGGGCCAAAAACCATAAAAATAGAAGATAACGTAATATTATCTAGCTTGAGTCTCTGACTATAATTTAATTCTACCCTAAATCAATCTCTAACTAAAAATTGAGCTCTATCTTAGCTTGGTTCTGTGTTTAATAAAACTCCACTTTCTACCTCTAGGCCTGAATGTCCAAAAAAATCATTTTCAATCATAGCCTATAAACTTTTAAAATAGTTGACAACCCTTCTCCATGTGGGACTATGTCTTTTAATGTGCAATCATCTCCCTTACAACCTTACAAAATCAATGCATGAGCACCAAAATGGCTCAAGTCTAGGAATGGAAGACATCCATTCATTATTATAGGTGTAACATAAGACAGACTTGGTTTCTTAACCTTCCACATTCAGGTTGTGTATTTATTCTTGACTTGGGTCTACACCATAAAAATATGGTCATGCATCATATCCTCCATTCTTAACTATATCTTATTCATTTAAACATCCACACACATCTCTTCCACTATATTCACAAATTGGTAAGGGGATAATAATCCCACATTTGTGGAGAGAAAAAATTACAAAGGCTTCAAATAGCCTTGCATCCAACATGTGGTTTGTGTATTTGGCCACGTATGAAATTATTTTGGTTTGAGATTAGACCCCATGCCAACATTGGTCAGATGAGCTCAATTTATAAAATTTGTGTAGAGATTAACTCGATCTTTAACTCAAATTAGGACCTAGTGAGTTGGCTTGTTTGGATTCAGTTGCAAATAAACTTGAGTTGGTTAACTGAGCTAGCAATTTCTAATCTTAAACTTGGAATAAATAATAAGTGATTAAAAGATAACATGAAGTGGTGGTAGGTGATATGGTGGCTTTAAGACCCACCATGTAGACTTTTCCAAATGTTCATCACCCTTTCACTTTTCAACATGAGATGAACCAACATAATAGACATAATATGGTATAAAAAGTATAGTGTAACTAGAAAATTAAAATTACACTAATATACCATGTCCACTATTATCAAACCACCTTATTATTTTTTTCTTAATCTATTGACACAAAATTTCAATGGAGATATTTAAAGCACATGATGTCCAATTCACGTGTTCCAATAGGCATTGGAAATATATTGGAGTGTTCTTCCATGCCGAAATACTTTAGGGATATTTAGGATACATATGATGGATGAAAAATACTTTGGATAAAACCTCCCAAAAAATAATATTTTGGTCTCCAAAAGTCCCAATAATCCAACTAACCCAAAATATCTTCGTGAATTCTCTTTTTTTCCATTTAAAATCTTCCTACACTGATTACAACATACAGGAGCCAAAAATAACATATGGAATTATGAAGTTAATCTATCATAATATTGAAATAAAACTCCATTTAAAAAACATAAGTCTACTTTAGTGAAATATGACATATAAAATTTCCCTTCAAAAAGTCAATTGTCTAGCTAAAACTATAACTTGATTATGGAGAGTAAAACAAACTCTTTACCCATCCTATCAACATGACCTGTTTCTCAAAATAGTCATAACATCTGATATATTCTCCTTGTTATCAACATCACATGAGGGAAAATCAAAATGTGTTTCATACCCCTATAGGACTTGTAAAAAAATTACAACATCTTTATACTTTTATTTATAAATGTTGCCCATATATGGATCTTTAAAAGTACATCTACATGATGTGCATGATAAACATACATGTGTGTATAAATTTTTTGGAATATAAACATTGCCCAAGATACAGTGGGACTTAAATGATCTTTCAAGTAAAAAAATGTGTAATGAATCCATCCTATGTTTTCTAATTTCATAATTCATAAATAAGAACCTTTTTACAAACTCACAAACTCTCAAAATATCTATGAGACATATCATAATCATGAGGAGAAAACTAAGAATTTTAAACCTATCTCAAAGTTTCCTCATTCTTGATTAAACCCTGAGTAATACCTCCATAACTCATCCAAATTGAGTTAGTTTCCCAAATTTTTATCACAACAGAAAGATAAAATAGGAGATAGCAAAAAAATTATTCCACAATACCAGGGTTATCAAAATTCCTTCTTAGATTCAAGTAATTAGGAATTTCCTTGAAATAGTGTTTTGAAGTGAATAAAATCATACTAATTAATACCATAGTCATGCTTATCCAAAACTATTCAAATAAACCAACTGATCAATAAGGGTTGTTCATTCTTCATGGTTTCCACAATTGAATAGGAGATGGTTTCATCTTATTTGAAACTCTATCTTTGAAGAGTTAGATGATCCATTTTATATCTTCAAAAGTCTTTCAAAATAATTCCAAATAAAGATATATTTTACTTCCAAGGTAACCCTACATAAAGGATTCAGACCAAAATTGTGCGTACATAGTTACATTAAAAATAATTTATACCTCTTTAGAAATTGTGAAGTGTAAACTTGTTGAGAAATAGTTGACATACTATTAGTGTCTTAAATAATTTTTTTTTTTTACTTTCTACAACTCTTAAAAAAGTTGATAAACATAAACCCACTTATGAACAAATTTAAAATCTCAATATTTAAAGTACAAATACTTTTTCAATATCTTGAATAACGCCCTATTTACCATTTCCATATCTTACCATGGAACTAGTCTTTTCACTTGTTCCTATAGTATTTCAAAGTATGATTGGTCATCCAAAAATAAAGGTTACATAACTAGTTATCAAATACAAAAATATTATGTCAATATTAATATGAAATTAGATCACCATCATACCTTAATCTGCCCTCTATGTAAGAATGGTAATTGGAATACAACTGACTCTTCTTGGATGTACATCAATAAAAATGCCTTGAATTTTATTTGAATGCATCCCAAGAAAAAAAATTGATCCTTTCACAACATGATCTCACACCTTCAAGAGACAAAGTGTTGTGTTCTTCATCCATGTTGATCCTATAGGACTATTGGTTTAAGAACCTTGGCTATTAGAAGCCTGTATTCTTCTAGTGAATTAGAACACATTTTAAATTTCCTTTTCACTAGTTATCCTACATAGTCAAATAAATAGAATAAAAATACCAAAAAATTGATATACAAAAACTCCAAAAAAGAAGTATATCAACAACTAAAGCAATTATTGTATCAACCTCCTTTGATACCAAAATTTGATCCATAAACCAAGTTTACCTTTTTGATAAACCAAATAGTTTTCAAAATAAGATATTGAAAACACTCAATTCCTTAAGTGTAATAGAATAAGATGTAGAATATTCTAAGAATGAATAGAAAGTAAGCATAAAACTTTATAAATTCATTTCTCTTAAAAACTCCTTATTTATATCATTTTATAGTTTCTCATAATTCATTCTAGTGTTCCATTAATTCATTTTCCAAATTGAATTATAAACTAAAATGCATAATAAAATATAAATGAAAATAACATCAATCTAATAATTGATTTCACCCATTTAAGGGCTACATCTTTAGGGTTGTAATCATGAATCAATCTATTATAAATGATGTAAATGCAAAAATTAACCAACTTACATCAAGAATGGATTTTGGACCTGTAAATAGTGTTGGAAATGACTTTGAAGACTCTAAAATTGATCAACAATAACATCTACCAAAATACGTAGTATCTATTCATCTTTTCCGTGCATTTGGGTAATTTTCTCCATTAGGAGTATATGAAAAACTCTTAAAATGGGCATAATAATCTAAAGGACTATTCTCTATCATTTACAAACCTACAAATCCTTTAATAACTTAGAAATAATAATTGCAATTAGCTCCATAGCCAAAGGCCTTCCAATAATATGAACATTATAACATTACAATCATTTACACTCTATGTATCAAATCTGTAGCCATTCATTAAATTTATTCCATGGCCAAAAAACCATACAAATAGAAGAGAACATAATATTATCTAGCTTGGGTCTCTGACTATAAGTCAAAATTTACCCCAACTAGGTATCTAACTACAAATCAAGCTCTATCTCAGCTTGGATTTATATTCAATAGAACTCCACTTTCTACCATCAAGACTATGTGTCCAAATAAATAATCTTTACCCATGTTCGATGGCCTTTCAAAATAGGTGATGATCCTTCTCCATATGGGACTATGTCTTTTAATACATACTCATCTCCCTCATAGCCTTATAAAATTGATGCATGAGCATAAAAACAACTTGGGTCTAGGAATGGAAATAATCCATTCATTATTATAGGCATAACATAATCCAGACTTGGTCTCTTAACCTTCCACATTCAAGTTGTGTATTTGTTCCTAACTTAGGTCTGTACCACTTAAATATAGTTACACCTCATATACTCCATTACAAATTATATCTTCTTCATTTGAACAACCACACACATCTCTTCCATGGCCAAAGGCCATTACCTTTCATAGGCTCAATCAATAGTAATGGTCTGCATCTCTGTGCCTACATACCATGTATCCAAGGCTTAATAGGCATTCAAATAGGTGAATCTCCCCTCTCCATTCAAGACTAAGGAATCTCATTTATCATATTTGAGACTGTATCAAATAAAACTTGCTTTGTCTATCTCTACCTAGCTGTGGTTCAATGGCTTTTACCAAATAAGTTTGAATCCACCAAAAAATCCTCCATCGCTAACTAGATTCAAATAACCTATGTATCTATGCCATGTGTGATTAAGGCTGTGACCTAATGGTCAAGCCATATCCTTTTGAGAGGCAAGGTCTTGGGTTCAATCCACTTCTACAATATTCAAAAAAAATTAAGGGGATAATAATCCCACTTTTGAGGGGAGAAAATATTACAAAGGATTCAAATATACTTACATCTAGCATGTGGTTTATGGATTTGGCCATGTATCAAACTATTTTACTTTGGGCTTAGCTAGTACACAAAAATTGGCCAAATGAAATTGATTTAGAAGATCCGTGTGGAGATTAACTTAGTCTTTGATATTGGTTTAGGACCCAGTGAGTTGGATCACTTGGATTTGGTTGGAAATCAGCTCAAGTTGGTTGATTGACTTGGTAATTTATAATCTCAAACTTGGTATAAATAATAAGTGACTCAAAAAATAGCATGAAGTGGTGGTAGGCCATGTGGACCTTTTCAAAAGCTCCTCATCTTGCCACTTTTCAACATGAGATGCACCAAAATAATAGACATAATATGGTATTAAAACTATATTGTAATTGGAACATTAAAATTACACTAATATACCACATCCACTATTATCAAACCACCTTATTATTATTATTATTATTATTATTATTATTATTATTATTATTATTATTATTATTATTATTATTATTATTTTAACCTATTGACAAAAATATCAATGGATGATATTTAGAGCATACGATTTCCAATTCATGCATTCCAATAGGTGTTGGAAAGCTATTGGAGTGATCTTCTATGCTGAAGTAGTTTAGGGAGATTTAGTGTACTAATATGATGGATGAAAAATCCTTTAGATCAATTAAATTATCTCAAAGGTATTCTAGGGGGGATAAAAATTAAGGAGTCAAATCCCTATTAGATAATTTGATCATGTTACATCTTCAAAAATTGTGGATGAAATTATACTTATTATTTAAAAGCCTATTATTTCTAAATCATTACCATCTATTCCAAAGTTTTATGATGATAATTTTACTTCTATTTCCATATTTAAAATTTTATAAATTTTATTGTATGTTTTGTAATGGATTATTAAACATTTTATAATTTTGTTGATCCCTTCGATGTGATCCAAAAAACATGGTAGGAGACCCATCAAATATAATTTATAGGATACACTAGATGTGAAACTCCACTTATTATACAAGATCCTATTATTTGTAAATCATTACCATCTATTCCAAAGTTCTATGATGATAATTTTGCTTCTATTTCCATATTTGAACTACTATAAATTTCATTATATGTCTTGTAGTGGATTATTGAACATTTTATAATTTTGATGATCTCCTAGATGTGATCCAAAAACCATGGTAGGATACCCATCAAGTGTAATCTATTGGGACTCATATAAGTCCTGAAGCTTATATCTCAAGGAAATACATCTATTAGTAGAATGCCTATGGCCCTCATGGAAATCACAATATGAATTCTCATCATAATATCCCCATAGAAGAGATTTACTCATATCAACCTCTATAAGTTTAGGGAGAGATATGTGTTGACACTTATCCAACTTCATAATACGACGTATTGGAGGATTTATGAATCTAGTAATTTTTTTGCATGGTATATTTTGTAATATAACTTATTATGGCACTGTCATGTTCACTGTTAGATTGGTATCACATTTTAGTTCATTTGGATTAAATTTTTAAGATAGATTGATGTTAAATTTTCATGTATTTAATGATGCCAATGTAATGACCCCAAAATTTAGCTTGTTTAATGTAAGGAGTTCCATTTCTTAGTTATGCTCAAGGTCACCTAGTTGTTTCTCATAAGTAAGAAATTTTAGTGCCACAAAGTGTGCTGGCAAGGAATGAAATGATACTTCTAATTAAGGAGGGTTATGCAAGACATATTGTTAATTAAGCACATAATTTGGATTCCTTTTAGGTGTTCTTCTCAATGAGATTTTTTTTCTTACTTTAATCATTTGTAATGAGGATTGTGAAAAAGCCCCACCTTGGTTCCTTTACCTTGATTTATAAGATTTTGTCCCAAATACAATTTTATATCTAAAGACATCTATAAAATGAAAGTCTATATAATAATATATTGAAATATATTTATAGACATACTATATAAATAGAAATTTTTCTTGTGATATCTAGAAATTATCTTGGTCATCATAAAATGGACCAATCAGTCATTAGAATGCCTTAAAAATGCTTTCTAAATGAATTCATAGATGAAAATGGAATTATTAATTTTGAGATGTACCAATTAATCATAAAATGCCTTTGAAAATCTTCCCAAATAAGTATGTTTCTATTTTATTGGATTTTAGTTCCCTAAATTATACAAATCTACATTTAGATACAATCTATAAATAAAAAGTCTATATATAAAAATACTATATATAGTACGTGTTCTAAGGTAGATGAAAATGGAATTGACCATATTTGGATGTACTAGATAATTATTAAAATTCCCTTGAAAATCTTCCCAAGAGATATAATTAAATACTATGTTTCATTAGTAATATAATTTATATAATCTTGATAAATGAAGTTTTTATGATTCTTGTATTGAAATATTTTTTTTAGAGGAGTAAAGTTTCTTGGCTTACTTTCCTATTTAAATTTAACTTATTTTACATGGATGTGATTTGGCCATGTATTTTAGATCACAATATTGGGCTTCAAATTTGAATTCATTATTTGTTGGCCAAAACGTTTAACCTTAATTCTGCATTGAGATATACACCTTGTTGTCATGAATGAAAAGTTAATGTTTATATATTGGTATGGTGTAGACTACTTATACCCTCACATAACCATAATTTAAATAAGAACATAAAATATTTTCTCAATATGTCTTTGAGTTACTAGTTATGATTTTGTGTCACTTATTTTAATTGCCATGTAGGGTAAATTTCATTTCCAAATATTAGTTTGTAAATTCAAGAAAGGTGACTCACCCTCATAAGTATTTGAGTTGGTGAATTAAATTATCTCAAAGGTATTTTAGGGGGGATAAAAATTAAGGAGTCATATCCCTATTAGATAATTTCCTTATGTTGCATCTTCAAAAAATGTGGATAAAACTCCACTTAATATGTAAAAGCCTATTAATTCTAAATCATTACCATCGGTTCTAAAGTTACATGATGATAATTTTACTTATATTTCCATATTTGAACTTTTATAATTTTCATTATAGGTTGTATTGAATATTATTAAACATTTTATAATTTTGACGATCCCCTAGATGTTACACAAAACCCATGGTAAAAGACCCATCAAGTTTAATTTGTTGGTACTACTATAAGTCATAAGGCTTATATCTCAAGGAAAAACATATGTTAGTAGAATGCCTTTGGCCCTAGTGGAAATCACAATATGAATTATCATCATAATATCTCTGTGGAAGAGGTTTGCTCATATCAACCTCTACAGGTGTAGGGAGAGATATGAATTAACACTCAACTGCCTTTGTAATAAGAATAACTAGAGGATTTGTGAATATAGTAATTTTTTTACATGGTGTAGTTTGTAATATATCTCACTATGGCACTATCATGTTCATTATTTTATTGGTATCACATTTTGGTTCATTCAGATTAACTTGATAAGATGGATTGATCTTAAATTTTAATGTATTCTATGAGGACAATTTAGTGGCCCCAAACTTTAGCTTGTTTAAATCAAGGAGGTTCATTTCTCGGTCATGCTCAGGGTCACCCAATTGTTCCTCATAAGCTTGAAATTTTAGTGCCACAAAGTGTGGTGACAAGGGATGAAATGATACCTCTAATGCAAGAGGGTGATACAATACATATTTTGAATCAAGCTCATAATTTGGATGCCTTTTAGGTGTTATTTTCAATGAAATATTTTTTTCCCAATTCGTTAATCATTTGTAATGAGGATTGTGAAAAATCCCCACCTTGGTTCCTTTACATTGATTTACAAGATTTTATTTCAAATACAAATCTATATCTAAAGACATCTATAAAAATAAATTTTATATAATAATATATGGAAATATAATTATAGCCATACTATATAGATAAAAAGTGTTCTTGTGATAGATGGAAATGGACTTGGTCATCATAAAATAGACCATTCAGTCATTATAATGCCTTATAAATGCTTTCCAAATGAGTCCATATCTGAAAATGGAGTTGATCATCTTGGGATATACCAATTAATCATAAAAATGCCTTTGAAAAGATTCCCAAATGAGTTTGTTTCTATTTTATTGGAATTAAATTCCCTAAATTATACAAATCTACATTTAGATACAATCTATAAATAGTATATATAGAAATACTATATATAGTAAGTGTTCTAAGGTAGCTAAAAATGGTGTTGACCATCTTGGGATGTACCAGTTAATCAAAATGACCTTGAAAATATTCCCAAAATATATAATTAAATCTTGTGTTTCATTAGTAATATAATTTTTATAATCTTGATAAATGAAGTTTTTATGATTCTTGTATTGAATTTTTTTTCAAGAGGATTAAAGTTTCTTGGCTTACTTTCCTATTTAATTTTTATTGATTTTACATGGATGTGATTTGGGATCTTAGTGGTAGGCTGAGAATATCATAAATGTTGTATGAATTTTAGGGTGGATACAATGCATATATCTGGAAAGTATGTTATAAAATAGCTACTTACAACAAATTGATTTAAGCACATTCATTAGCAAAATAAAGAATAACTAATAGACTTTTTTATAATAGATAAAAGAAGAAACTAAAAAGATACATTCAAAGAACTACTGTCAGATTTAACCATTGAAGAAATGAAATTGTGTGTTATTAGTAAAGTTTGAGAAATAGAAACATATGAAAATAATGAAACAGTGAGAAAATCATAAAAATTCTTCCTCTTTTTTACATTACTTACATAAAATTCTATTCTAAGGTACTTTGAAGGGGGAGGGGCCCTATATATAAGCCTTTGAATACCTAAGATGATTACAAGAGAAATAAATATATGACACCTCTCAGTGGACAAGGTCCCTAGTGTCCTAATACTTAAATAATATTCTATACACACCTAAATTGAAGAAACATTTGGTGGACTATGTCCACCCAGGGGAGTACCTTTGGGTTGGATGCAACTTTGTGTAATCCTATAGACTTGAGTGCTAGGATAGACTTGTGTAATGGTTTTTTTATTAATTTATATATGGTGCTTATATATATAATACTTTGTATATATATATATATATATATATATATATATATATATACTTATATATATATATATATATATATATATATAAGTATAAATCACCTTATATATAAAGCACATAATTCATTACAAAATCCTTATATATGTTTATCACCTTATATATATATATATGTATATATATATAAGGTGATAAACATATATAAGGATTTTGTAATGAATTATGTGCTTTATATATATATATATATATATATATATATATATATATATATATATATATATATATATTAAAGCACCATATATACATAAATAAAAAACACCATATATAAGCACCTTATATATATAGTGTTTTTTATTTATGTATATATGGTGCTTATATGTATAATATATTAGGGTTCAAAGATTTATGGTCACACATATGCCAATGATAGTCACATAAAAGTCAAATATGGGTATGAAGATGTCAAATTTAAGCCATGGTAGATATCCATTTGGATTCAAATAATCCAAAGTTATAATGGTGCACATTCATTTATACCTTAGAGATCAATGGTGAGTATAAAGTCAAAAGGTTAGCATGAGCAAGAATCTAACACATGGCAATATCTCAGGTGTCCTGATAGAGATCTAATGATGAGCATCAACTAATAGGATAGTGGACCCAAATAAATCTATGGTGCATATGAGGTTAAGGATTCAAAGGAATGATAATAAGATCTTGCATTAAAAAAAAAGAATTAACACTTGGCACAAAATGAGAGGGCCAAGATCAAGATCAATAGTCAAGATTAAAAGTCAAAAGCCAATGGAAAATAAAATTGACTTGGGTCAAATAGGAAGCAAGATCTATAAGTGTACACATCATCATTAAAACTAGATCAAATATGATCTATTAGGAAGCTCTATGATTAGATTTTGAGAAATAGTTAGATGCATGATCTTTAAGAAATGTTTGAATAGTTTACATGGTCATTTCCTCAACATGTAGCCACTTAAAGTAGATAGTCATAGATTTGTTAGGTCCATGCATAAGAAGACTTTGTATTTACAGTAGAAACAAGTTTTATTTTGGCATTGAGATAGATATCTAACAAGTATATATGGAGTTTCCACAGTGTATATTTGATATTCACATGGAGATTTTCATGAACTTTTAGTCATTAAGTACTATATCATGCATGGGAAAGCTAAAGTGAAGTAAACTAGTCATCAAACACCAAATTATTCTCAGTTGACTATGTAACTACATTTTCATGCATCTTCCATAGAATCCATGTAAATAAATATGTTTAAACACTTCAAACTCAACTTCAATCTTGAGTTAACACCTGAGGATGGGCATAGTTTCCATGCAAGAGTTTGTCCACTCAACAAGGGCTAATAACATTCCTTTCAATGCCAAAATTGAAGATCATGCTTGAGTTTGAAGATTTCAAGGATATTTGAAGACTTTGTTAATATTGTGAAAGGACTTTAGTCTTGATTTAACACAAAAAAAGACTAATCCTTGCCTCATTTTTGCCACATTGGCTAGAGTCCTTCCTTTTGGATATATATTATGGCTTTTAAAAGCTATTTTGAAAATCATTCCTAAAGCTGTATATAAAGAGATTAAAAAATTGTAACTTTCACCATAAAATCAATAAAGAGAGTTGTTTGTAGATCAGTTTATGGTGGTAGTGTGTATTATTGATTGTGTATTCACATATAAGTGTGATAGTTATCATCTTTTATAGGTCCTTTCCTCACCTACTACTATAATTCCATCCTCAATAGGTCAATTAAAGAGCTAAGAACAAAAATTACACTGAAGATTATTTGTATGAAGTGTCTTTAGAGACTTCATGCACATACCTTCAATTTTCAAATATTTTTTCAAGCCTTCATTTGAAACACTGATGTTTAAGACTGATCTATAGAGTTTCTTTTGATCTATATGTGTGCCTTAGTTTCAAATCTCTTAGAGGATAAACAAACTTAGGTGTATCACCAAAGGTAAAGTAGGTTTTATTTTTAGTTTTCTTCTTCTCTTTTGACCCCAAAATTCAAAAATAGATTTAGTATTGGTCTTAAATTCATATAATTAGAGGAGCTAACCTCATTAAAATCTATAGGTTTGATCTAGATATAAGCATCCCACTGCCTTAGATCATTATCATGTTAGTCTAGGTATGAATTAGAATTGAGTAATTTGACCATATATACATAAATAAAAAACACCATATATATAAGGTGCTAAATATGTTGATGTATATCTATGTCAATGATATAATAATAACAATAGAATAATATTCATCTTTAGTTTCTCTGACAATAATGGAAATAAAACTAATAGCTATGAGATCTTAATGCTTAGACTCAAAATATCATAAATGTCATGAGGATTCTAGGGTGAATATAATGCACATATATGAAAAGGATGGTTTAAAATGTTACTTATAGTAAATTTCCTTAAACACTTTCACTAGTAGAGTAGGAAGAAAATAGAGCATGCATAACAAACATTTTTAGCCTAGATGAAAGAACAAACTAACAAGATACATTCAAAACACTAATTCTAAATTAAAACCAATAAATAAATGAGATCATATATCATTAACAAAGATTTATAAACCTGTGGAGGAAAAATCAGAGAGAATTGAAGAACCTGTGGAGGAAAAATCGGAGGAAGAAAATGGAACAGAGAGCTGGGACACCAATTCTAGTAATGATGAAGAAGGTTCTGTGGGTATGGAAAAAGATAAAGTCAATACAGAGGAGGATTCTATGACTAGAACATAAGAGATGGAGGAAAACCAGAATGTCGAGGAGGATGTCATTGTCCAGGAAGATTCTGGTGAGGACCCAACATCAAAGAATGAAAAGGAAATCCCAGTCCAGGAAAATATTCAAAACATGGAGATGGAAATTGAAGTTGGACTCAAGGAGCGGGAACAAAAGAGCCAAGAAGACTTTTTTGAAGAAGCTAGAAATAGCCCAAACAAAAAGCCTGAGGATTGGAAAGGAAAGAATTAGAATGAGGAAATACACATTCCTTTGACTTGGGTTAATAGTAAAGCTGAGTCTTCGTCCCAATTAGATTCCTGGTTGTGTAGGGAGATCATTGATCTCAAGAAAAAAGCAGAAACTTTGGAAGAGTCTCTGAAAGCTACTTGGAACAAAGTAAACGACATGGAAAATCAGTTAAGCGAGATCCCTGTGAAGCTCAAAGCTTATGAAATCAATCTCTGGGAGCTTATAAAGGATAACAGAAAGAAAATGGAGGAAGTAACTTCCAACATTTGTGCAGCTGCTATCAATATTGGGAAATGAGCAAATGAGGAGACCAAAGTTCTAGAGAGTCCCTGCAAAAGGACAAGGCAAAGTTCCAAAAAGAAAGACACACAAAAAGGAGCTCTGCAGGAGGCTTCCACTCAGGAAACTGCTTTGAAAGAAAAAGAAGCCATGAACTTGATTTTGGAACTGGATGAATAATCTGGTCCTTTGTGTCGGTTAAGAAACTGGTTCTGATCTTTATTTTAATTTTGCAAGTTTCTATTTGTTGTTCTTCCAGACTTTTGTCTTTGGGTTTTGATCAGTTGAATCTCTAGGGTTTTTGGACCCTTCTAATACCGTTTTTACTACCTTTCTGTAGTGTTTTTTAGGCATTGCCTGTGGGCTTAGTTTGCTCTTATTCTGCTCTCTGTAAAAGGGTTTCAGGGCCCCTTCAAAACCTGCTTTTACCTCTAATCTAAAACAAAGATTTATAAACAAGAATGCATGAAAATAATGAAAAAGCAGTGAGTCAATTATAAGAATTTCCTTTCTCTTGTCATTAGTCTCACAAAATTCTATTTTTGAATTACAAAGAAGGGAGATAACCCTTATAAATAGGCCATTTGAATTCTTCGGTTACAGAAGGAATCAAACAATACAATACTTACCAATAGACAAGGTCTCCCATGTCTTAAAGTTAGAGAATATTCCTCATTCAAAATAGGGGAATATTTTACAATGTAATTCAAAGGACCTTGGGATATGATTCATGTTCAAAAGGAGCCTAATATATGTTGTTTTGTTCTTGAAGGGCTGGGTTGGGATCCCACTAGTGTAGTTGATGATGACGCTCCTTCTATAGAAGAAGATGGAGTATTAGTGCCAGTTGAGGAAGAATACATTTAAAGAGGGGCTAATGAGGTGGTGGCTCATGTGATGGTAGTTTGGTTTTGGGCCTGAACTTGCCCTTTCTAGGATTCAAACTATTTCTTGCATTTGTTATCGATCAATCTTAGATCAATGATAGGCTCCTTTAGTAGCTTGGCTATGAGTCTTCCATAGTTGCTTAGAGAGCTAAGAGGGGGTCCTCCTCATACTACTATTATGGACCTACTTGGCCTTTTTTATCTTTGTTGTCTCAAACAAGGTTTTATATAAATTATACATGATTGTTTGTTTTGGTTAGATGACCTTCCTCTTGGTTACCCTCTTCATTATCCCAGCCTCCTTGTCAAATTTCAATGTGACATGTGGGGGATCCACTATGACCAAATCTGGGTTCCTCTTTATAGCCAATTGTATTTTTGTAATCCATGTCTTGTCTAAAGAACCACTTGGGGGATTTGTTGATGGAGGAAATGGATGAGCTAGAGTTAGCCCTTAAAAGTTAGACATCTAAGAGGAATTAATGCTCATAAAAAATATAAATTCAAAGATAGGGGATAAAGAAACACTAGTGATAGTTGAATAACTATCAAATAATAGGGGAAATTATGGGATGATGATAGTGGACTTCTTCTTAGGTAATTATAGACAAGGTATAGGCATAGGTCCAGGCATGAATAGGGGTAAATTGGCCATTACCAAAACTTTGGATGTGAATGATATGTTGAAGGCGGTGACAGTGGGCAATGGCACGGTCACAAGCTTAATTATAGCTCTGATTAGAGGATTTTAAGGTAGGAGGTTGACATGGCTTGGAGTCAGAGGTTTACTAAATATGCTTAGGATTTTATTATAGAGGAAAGAGGGAGGTAAGGAAATACATTCCTAACCTATAATACTCAACCCTTCTCTAGTAGGAGGAAGGGGAGGCAATGGATGACTTGAATTTTTTGGTGTAGGATTTATTATCACCTCCAAAAAAGGTATTACCTATGTAAAGGTGGCACCTTGTATTTGGGATATACTACTAGATGAAACCCTTGAGGTGGAATCTTAATCAACTTATTCCCCTAAACTAGCTCTTTCCTTCCCTAAAGTGGGAAATAATTCTTGGAGTATTCTTTGACTGGGTTATGGGTCCATTAAGCCTTCTTCTCTAATAATTATAGTATGGATTGGAGATGTTAATTATCCATCCTAAGTATCTTGTTGTTTATACACCCAAAAAAACTCTACACCATATAGTCTTCCTTTCACCCATGTGATATTCATAACCCTCAATCTCTACTTAAATTCTACATCATTAACTGCATTGAGGTAAAAATGATCTTCCTCTTTGGGTTCATGATGGTATGTAATGTCGAGATCTTCCCTATGTCTAACACAATGATTGAATGTTAAGTGTGTAAGGTCCCATTCCATGTTTATGTCCTTTTCAAGACTAAAGGTGGACCTATATTTGGTATCACCCATAATTGAGTGCCAAGTCTCAATTAGAAATCAAATGATATTTGTTAATTAGGGATGGATCAATCTCTTCTTCTTATTTTTGCATAGTCGATCTAATCCTATAATTAGTTAGAAGGCAATACACTACTTAACCAACTTGTTTACAATTATGATGGGAAACCTAAATAGAAATGTTCTAAACCCCTCAACTCTTATTACATTGTAGTTCAGGTAGTACCATTAGGATCCCAATGTGTTAAGTGTTGCCCTAATCTCTTCTAACACCCTGGGCATAGTCCTTTCATGGATGTCCCTATATATAATTGGGTAAAACTTCTCAGTAATGGCCCATATCTCTTACCTATACCTATACATTCTAACATTAATGAAGACATAGGGCACTATCCATTTCAACTTTTGATCCCAATTTCTAAACTCAGGGAACTTTAGAGTGGAATAGATGGCATTAATTGAGCAGGACATCATATAGAAATTATTTCTTTAGTTGTCCATGGTCTTCTTGATTTGGGTTTTTAAATTGTAGGAAATTATTTCCCGAAGAGGGGGAGTGGTGTAGTCATCTATGATCATGGATAAGAGTGGAAACCACTTCTCATCCACATTGCTAGTGTCTTTTACTCCATGTAACCTATTCATCATGGCCATCTCCATTTTCACAACCTTCATAAATTGGGTGATGGGTATCTAATTAATTTTGGACTTGAAAATGAACTTCTCCAAGGTTTCTACCTAATTTTCAAGAATTATCTAGTCTTAATTGAGTTGATCTATTAGGTTATGGTTTTTTTTATTATAAACCATTTCAGGTATGGGTAAATCATAGTAGGCCTAGAAGGCTAACCTAGATATAAATGTAATATTATTACCCAAATTTATAGATTTATCATGTTATGTATACACTAAGAATGGAGGAATATTTGGTGGACTAAATCCACACAGGGGAGTACCTCTTGATTGGATGCATCTTATGAAATCCTACAAACTTGAGTTTAAAGATGTCAAACCTTTCTTTTGCAACATTAACATCTTCCCCATCATCATTGTCCTAGTCTACCATCATCTTCACATGGTAGAATAAGTCATTATAGTGTTTTTCATTTGTGACCAATGTAATGGTATTGAAACTAGTGTCTTGAAAGATTGTGTTTGTCCCATATGGATAGAGAAACACAACCTATTCTAACTTGGTGGTTCTAGACATTCCTTCTTTAGCCATGGATTTCAACTTTTGATTGATGAGATCATAAATTATCTTAATGATGGATGAATTCATAAAAGTAATTTATCAAATAACACAAAATGCTTTAGTGTTCTTCAATAAATAACAATTGAAATTTAATGCAAAGCCTTGAGATTACAAGTTTTAAATTCAATATTTTATTGAATTTTAAACTAAAAAATATAATCCATAAATGATAAGTATGTTCTACTTACTTTGACTTAAATTTAGGGTAGCTCTTCAATTTTGTTCTAACAGCTTCAAAAATCCACTTTTGGGAACTAACCAATCACCATTCTTAATTTGTCCATGCATATTCCTATCATAAGCTTGATTATTCCCTTGAGGTGAGTTGGATTTATAACTACTAAAATGAGTTTTATCAGCATTCAATTCACACCAACAACATGCATTTTAAAGTTGGCATTACCCTTTTATTTTGAGTACCAAGTTACCTAGGTGTGTTATGTGATATTATACCAAAAACACCCTTTGATTGGATCACACTTCACTAGGTTGAGCACCTTTCTTTGATCATGTATTACCATGAGGTAATAGGTCTATGTGTCATCAGCTTATTGGTTCTACATGTGAGGTGGCTTCCAAGTAGCATCTGAATATTCAAGATTGGGTGACTAAGTGATAGGTGTCACCTCATTATGTACTCATAGTATTATAATGATGTGGTCAGATTGCTCTATCATGGAACTTACTTTTACTTAAAGCTTGGGTGGCTCTTTAGTTTTTGTTCCAACTACTAAGAACTTGTAAGATAGGGGTCCATGTTTATTTAGCCTATTGTTTCTAACTTTTGAGTGGTTTTCACATAGTATCCAACTATCCAAGATTTAAGTTGCTAGCTACTAAGAGTCATTTGGTCATATGATCATAATATTGAGATATTAAATATTACATCTTAGTTGTGGTGTAGCGAAGGGCATGATTGAGTTCCAAGTGGCATGATATGATTAGAACATTTTGTCAAGTGAATTTATAAAGTAATCAAGGCCTCTAAAGGCTATGATCGAGTACCACATGGCATTATTTGGTTGGGTTATAACTCCTTTATGAACTGAAATGCAACAAATAAATGATAAGTGGTAAATTCTTATTAGGTCACTAGGTTGTGAAATTTATAACTCTTCCTTGATCTTGAAATTTTGTGAATGGGTGTGAAATATCATGATGTAATAGGATCGTGGGGTCATGAGACTTTATAAAATAATAAGATCCTTAGAAGGCCATGACTAGGTGTCAAGTGGTAGACTTTCATTACGTCACTAGGTCATAATAATTTTCAAAGGCTAAAAGATGCATGACAAAACTTAGAACTTTATGTTGTTGAGTGACTAGTGCATAAGAGACCACTGTATGTCAATTGAGGATGAGTTGGAACTAGGTACCTTACAAAGGAAAAAGTATGAAAGTAATACCTTCATGGGTAACTTGAAGGTATCACCTAGGAGATATTACAAAAGATAAATCCACTCTTGTGCCTAATATAAAGGTGTTTCTTAGGAGATACCTTGAAGGATAAATCCACTCTTGTGCATGTTTGAAAGGTATATCCTAGGAGATACCTTGAAGTTATTTCAAGGGACCTCAAAATGTCACCCAATAGTGCCTTCCATGTAAAGGAACATTCTAATCATGCATATTAAAGGTATCTATTAAAATATACCTTCAATGTTCACTTAAATGTATGACAACATCATTTGATGTATCTCCTAGGAGATTTTTTCAAGGGCCTTATAATTCACTCAAGTTACCCATGAAGGTATTATAATGCCCTTAAAGGAATCTCATAATAGATATCTCAAAAGGTGTTATCATACATTTAAGAAGGATGTTGAAGGTATCTCCTAGGAGATTTTATACATAATATTCAATGTATTTATAACTACCTTCTTTGATTGAAACACATAATTACTCATTAAATCCCTTAAACACCTTAATAAGGTTGGGAAAGTTCAAACTTGAGGCATCTACTGGGAGATTCCTTTAAGGGCCTTCTAATACCTTAATGGATAACTTAAAAGTATCTCTTAGGATACCTTAAAGGATAAATCCACTCTTTTTCATGTTATAAAGGTATCTCCTACCAGATACATTGAAAGTATTACAAGGTCCTTTAATTTATCACCTAGTAGTGCCTTCTAGGTCAAGGAAAATTCCATTCATGTGCATGTTGAAGGTATCTCCTAGGAGATACTTTTAATGTTCCATTCAATGAATGAAAATTCCATTCAAAGTATCTCTTAGGATATTCCTTCAAAGTAATTGTAATTCCTTGAAGGTATGGCAATGCCCTTGAGTGTAATTCTTGTTCAATATAAAATGATGCAATGAAGGATCTATATTATTGAACTCTCTCTTGATGATCTTATGAGGTTTGAAATTTTGATGGGTTTCACATTAAATCTTGTAATTAAGAAACATTGACCCCTAGATAAGATCTAAAAAAGACCTTATACATAATAATCAATGTATTGATAACTACCTTCTTTAATTGAAGCACCTATTTACTCATTAAATCCTTTATACACCATAATAATGTGGGCAAGTTCAACCTTGAGGTATCTACTAAGAGATTACTTAAAGGGAATTGTAATACCTTAATGGGTGACTTGAAATTATAATCTTTATGGTAACATTAAGGTATCTTAATGGGTGAGTTGAAATTATCTCCTTCAAAAAGTTTCACTCTAGGAAGTTTCCCATCGTGATCTTTCACATCGAGAATGGTAATGAGAATAGTCTAGATTCTATGTTCACTGGGGAGGTAGAAGAGATACATAGATGCATTAAAAATGCATCCCTAAGTGCACTCTAGGGTGTAGGTGATCATATTCATACCTACCTCATATTATTTAATACTACTATCAATGTTTAGTCTAAGGTTGTAACCTTATGACAATGCTTTCAAAAATTTATAACGTTTTTAAAAATTCAAGAAAATTAATTATTATCATGTAATAGGGAAAATTATTAATCTATTTTGAGGTGGAAATTTTATGTTCATAGGAGGACCTAAAATTTTCACTCTTATGTATAGCTTGTGATCATTAATGCACACTGTCCTAATGGTTTACATCCTCATATATGTAGCATACGAGTCTTCAGTTTTCAACTCTCTTATTTTTCTACATGTTCATAAAAAAAGTCAAAAAGTGCATGTATTTGGAATTAAAAGGAGCACACTAAGGGTTTTTTTGAAATAATAAGGTATAGTTATAAACCCTCACATCTCATTGATAATAATCATTCATCTATTGGTGGTGAGAAAAGCCATGGAAAATTATAGGGGAGGAGTGGAGTTTGATGCAAGGAATAAGCAAATCCATTTTATATTGGCCTTGTATTTGAAGCCACTATAGCCTATTGATACCCTCCTATAACAAGACAAGTCAACCTAAACCAAGCCAAGTCATGGGCAACATAGGTGTGCTAAGTTTGGTGTTATTTGATGTATTTATGGTGTGGTCAATTTCATGTAACTGTGCCACCCCCATCCTAGATTTTATAATAATTTTACATCAGATGCCTCAGAAAGACTAAATTGAAAGACCCAAACTAATCCCTCTTCAAGTTGTGGTTTGGGAGCAATAACATAGTTTTACTTCATTTTTAACTTTGTGGAAATTTAGTGCTAACACAATGATAATGGGAAAGTGTTGAGTATTAAAGCCCATAAAATGACTCTGAAAGGAGGTTTCCCCAATGGATTTAGGAATTGTGGTACAATTTATTACTTAGATGTCTCTAGTAATAGTCTTTCAAGTCAAATCCTAAAGGATCTTTACAAATGGATTCCCTTTCTTATGCAATTAGATCTTTCTAACAACTAGTTCATAGGACCCATTTATAACTAGATCACTAATTACACCTACCTTAGTATCCTTACTCTCAATGGAAAACAACTTAGTGGTTTGGTTACATGGGAATTAACATGGCTCAAGCACTTTAATGACTTCAATTTTGTAGATAATTTACATATAGGGGAAATACTCATTAAGTGGGCCTTTAATAACACTAACCTTTTTTATAATAACTTGCTAAGGATACCTTATACATAATAATCAATGTGTTGATAACTACCTTCTTTGATTGAAGCACCTATTTACTCATTTAATCCCTTATACACTTCGATATCAATGGGAAATTTTAACCTCGAGGTATCCACTTAGAGATTCTTTCATGGGTAACTTGAAGGTATCTCCTAGGAACCTTTAAGATATTATAAACCTCAATAAAATTAGGCAAGTTAAACCTCATGGTATCTACTAGGAGATTCCTTCAAAGGCCTTGTAATACATTTATGGGAAACTAAAAGGTATCTCCTAGGAGATACCTTAAAGATATTATAAGAACCTTCAAGGTAAAAGAAAATTCCACTTGCATAATGTGTTGATTATTTAGATCTAAAACTATTAAAATAACCTCATTTCATACAAAATTAAGCATTGGTGATCTACCTTATTCAATGCTCTTAAATTCTCTATGTCAGAAAGTTTCACTCCAAAAAGTTTCCCATCAGGGGATTTTATGTTAGGAATAGGAATGAGAATGGTCTAAATTTCATGTTGATTAGGGAGGTAGATGAGCTACATAGATGTATTAAAAATGCATCATTGATCATGCTGAAGGGCATAGGTGATTGTATCCATATCGACCTCAAAATAATTGGTACTACTATGAAGGCCCATCCCAAGGTTCTATCCTTATGAGAGCACTTTAACAAAATTCTAAATTATTAAAAATGCATCCAAATTAATTACTAACACGTAATATGGAAAATTATTAAAATATTTTGAGGTGTAAAGTGCATGTGTGTAGGAGGACCTAAAATGCGCACTCTTATGTAGGGCATGTCAACATCAATGTACACTCTCCCAAAGGTTTACATCTTCATGTGCACAACATAAGACTATTTAGTCTTTACCTCTATTATATTTGTCCATGTTCATCAGAAAAAAAATTAGAAAGTGCATGTATCTATTATGTGAAGGTGTGCTCAAAGGGGTTTATTGAGATAATAAGGTACAATTATGAACCCTCACATCTCACTGATAATAATCATCCATTTTCTAGTGGTGAGAAAATCCATGGAAAATTTTAGGGGAGAAGTCGAGTCTATTATAGGGAATAAGTAAATATTTTTTCTATTGGCCTTGTATTTAAAGCCAATCTAGCCTATTGATATCCTCCTATAATAAGCCAATCCAACCTAAACTAATCCAAACCAAGCTAAGACATGGGAAATAAAGGCATGTTGAGTTTGGTGTTATTTTAGGTATTTCTAGTATGGTCAATTCTATGACACTACATCACCCCCATCCCAAAGTTTTTAATATTTATATATTAGATACCTCAATAAGACTAAAAAATAATTGAAAGATCCAGACCAATCCCTCTTCATGTGGTGGTTTGGGAACATCAACACATGATTTCTTCATTTACAACTTTGTGGGAATTTAGTGTTGGCACAATGAAAATGGGAAAGTGTTGAGCATGAAGCTCCCTAAAATGAATATAGAAGGAGGTTTCCTTAGTGACTTGAGTAACTATGGTAGCATGTCTTACTTGTATGTCTTTGGTAATAGTATTTCAAGGCAAATCCCAAAGGATTTATGCAAATGGCCTCCCTTTCTTATGCAATTAAATATTTATAATAACTAGTTCATAGGGCCCATTCCCAACTATCTCACTAATTTCACCTATATTAATCTCCTTCATCTCAATAGTAACTAGTTTAGTGGACCAATGCCATGGGAATTAACATGGCTAAAGTGCCTTAATGACTTTAATTTTGTAGATAATCTATTTATAAGGAAAATACCTACTAAGTGGGCCTTAAATAACACTAACCTTTGTTATAATAACATTCTAGGAAGACCTTATACAAAATAATGAATGTATTGATAACTACCTTCTTTGATTGAAACACCTATTTACTCATTAAATCCCTTATACACCTAGATAACACTAAGCAAGTTCAACCTTGACGTATCCACTAGGAGATTCCTTCATTGGTAACTTGAAGGTATCTCTTAGGTGATACCTTGAATATATTACAAACCTCAATAAAATTGGGCAAGTTCAACTTTGAAGCATCCACTAGGATATTCCTTCAAGGTCCTTGTAATACATTCATGGGTAACTTTAAAGTATCTCCTAATAAATACCTTAAAGATATTAAAAGGACATTTAAGGTAAAGGAGAATTACACTCATATAATGTGGTAATTATTTAGATCCAATACTATTAAATAACCTTGTTCCATACAAAATGAATCATGGATGATCTACCTTATTCAAATCTCTTAGATTATTTGTGTTAGAAAGTTTCACTCTAGGAAATTTTTAATTGGGAGCTTTCATGTCAAGAATGGTAATGAGAATGGTCAAGATTCCATGTTGCCTAGTGAGGTAAAATAGCTATGAAAAAAAATTTAAAACACATCCCTAAGTATGCTAAAAGGCATAGGTGATCATAGCTATACCTACCTTATAGAATTTGGTACTACTGTTGAGCCCAATCCTAGGGTTACATCCTTATGACAATGCTTTCCAAAAAATATAACTTTTTTAAAGTGAAAAGAAATTAATTAATATCATGTAATAGGGAAAATTATTAAATTATTTTAAGGTGGAAAGTGAATGTGTGTAGGAGGGCCTAAAATGTGCACTCTTATGTATGGCCTATCAACATCAATGCATTCTCTCCCAATGGTTTACATCCTCATAAAGAAAATAGTAAACACATGGATTTAACTAATGAAGGTGAACATGAAAGGGTATACCAAGATAATAAGGTATAGTTATGAAACCTTACATCTCATTGATAATAATCATTCATCTAATGGTGGTGAGAAAATCCATGGAATTTTACGAGAAGTGTAGAGTCTGATGAAAGGAATAAGTAAAAATAACAACTTGTTCCTCATCTTTGTCAACCACATGGAGAGGATATGAGAGGTTTTTACCTTTATCCAGGTGTATTTTGAGTGTTTTTAATATTATTAGTGTTATATTTAAATTTCATCCTAGTGATTTTGTGCATATTTTTCAATTAGTTGTATTAGTTTTCACTTTTCTCTAAGTGTTATCTTGCACATTTTTTTAATTGGTGGTTATTTTAGTTTTCAATTTAATAAGGCTTATGCACAAGTGTTATATTTTATAGAGTTAATTTTTATTTTAATATTTGGTGATATTTTCATGAATATATATATATATAGCAATGTATATATCTATTTTTTTTGAGTGTTTAGAAGGCAAACATCCTAGTAAATTTACTAAGAATGTTTATAATTTGGCTACCATTGGTCAAAGGTTGCTTATGTGAATGTTTTCAAGAATAATAAATTCATGGATTGAAGATTAAAAAATGTATATAAAAAATATTAAATCCTTTATAAATAAAAAAAAATCCTCAATAAGATCTCATAGTTTCAAATTTTCATAGAGATTTCTTCTATTTCTCTAACTAGCTAGTTGCAAGCTAGTGAAGGTAATTTTCATATGCTTGGTACATGAAGGAGAATAAGAGTTATTTAAAATTATATTATTATTATATATGGTATAAAATTACCTATATATTACATTAATTTGTTTAGGTTATATGTTCTTAACTTTATGAAAAATTGTTAAGAAGGTAAGGTGCTCTAAAACCCTTCTTAAACCCCAATGACTTGGTCTTATGTAGTATGTTTTCATTTTTGAGTTATTTGTTTAAAAATATTATTTTTTGAGATCTTATGGTGTATAAATTACCTTAATAAACCTTCATAAATAAAAATTTCAATAAAATAATGGATAAAGGCAAATGTATAGGTATTAGGGTTTTAAACAAACAAGAGAGACATCCATAGAAATCACTTTTTGAGAGGTTTAAGAGATTATTTTAATGTATAAAATGATTTGAATTATGATATGGGTTAATATAGGTACTAATTAAAAAATAATTAGGTATTTAATCCTCATAAAAATCAATAAAAGGGAAAAAGACAAACCTACAGGCATCCAAAAATGAGAAAGATCAAGCTAGGAAACATAAAAAAGTGCATATTTTATGTTTTACTAAATGAAATATCCTAAAAGATGATTTTCATGTATTTTTTTATGTAATTTAATTTTTAAAATTGGTTTAATGTCCTTAATATACCTATAGAAATATAAAATGGTAAAACACAGATCTGTTCATGAAGGAAATCAAGGTTTTTTTCACTAATTTGCTCATAATGGAGTTAAAAATGAGTGTTTTGGGTCCTTAAAATGGTAAAATATGATTTAATAGTGTTTATAATTCATTTAAATGTATTAATTAATTATTATTCAATGAAAATAAATTTAAAATAGGCTTAGCTCATTGAAAAATATCTCTAAGTCACTTTGTGAGCAAGAAGTAGACTCTTTTTTGTGAATTTATTTTTGGAAGTTTGGTAATATTTTTTTAAATAGTTTAAAATTTTTACATGTATAACTAATTATACCTATCCAATTTTCATATGATGAGTGTTTGGTGAGGCCTGTAACTCATTTTAGACCCCTAAAGCCAAATTAGGGTTTCTTAAGGCTTAAAGAGCATAAGAGAGCAATTTTGGAAGTTATATATGGAATTTAGAGATGAAAATTTATTTTAAAGTTTTTGAAACCATGATTATTATGTTAAAATAATATATAAATAATTATATATTCAAATAATTCAAATTCATTAGGTTCCAAGTTCTCATGGTGCACTCAAGAAGCTTGTCAAAACCATAAAAAATTAATATGTCCAATAAGAACTAGTATAAAGATCTATTTTTGTCATCATAAATTGAAAAATTAGTACATATATTTATTGGATAATTCAAAAAATAAATCATAAAATTTATCCCAATTATATGCCACCCTTTTGGAATAAGATTATTCACAAGCTAAGTTAATGAGCTGTGCTTTCAAGAAGCTTGTCTAGTCAAACATGTGCCTTTTGCTATCTGGAGATCAATAAAGGGTGAAGTTTTTATTTTAAATATGAAATAAAGGTTATAATAAATATACATCAACATGAAATAATATTCTCTCCTAAAATTAACCTTTTGGTTAATTTTAGAAAAAGTCAAGAAGTCAAATGTGCATGCAAGATGCAAGTTGAGAAGCTCATGTCAAACTCCAAGATATAAGTCAAGATAATTCAAGTCAAAATTCAGGATTTATAAAATTTAAATAAATTAAAACTTTAATATTAATAAAAGATCAAAAATATTTAACTTAAGATCAAGATGATTTCAATACAAGTTTCAAGATTAAAGGGAGTTAATTCAAGACTCAACCAAGATGCATGCAAGAACCTTTGACTTTTTAAAAATTTTCTCTCTCATAATACACATAATCTAATAAATAATGTTAAAAATAAAAATTATACATTTAAATTTTGAAGTGGAAGTTTAAGATGGTGGTTGAATTAAAATTTTAGTTGAATTAGGAATGAATTTGAGTTTGCATGTGGACTCATCTCTAGTTCCTTGTCTCCTCCCTCCTTGATTCTCTTTTATATATTTATATTTATTTTTAAAGAAATATATATATTATTATTTTGGATTATATAAACTCTACAAAAAAATTTACTACATCACCTTTGAAGCAATAAAGAGCTGATTTTTCCTCCATTTTTGAGTTGTTTATGAAGTTTGTGTCTTATGTTCATTGATGCTACTTAGTGAATGAATTTTTTTCTATGTTTATATCTAAAAATTTCACCTTTATGCAGAAAATGAAAATTATTTTAGGCCATATAAAGTGTCTAAGTCTAATTTCTACATAATCTAGAATTGATTTCAACCATTATTCATTCCTTCCAAGCTAGTGTTATTGTTTATTAAGATTTGTGTATGAAATACTAATGCAAGATTCATTTTATGAATATGAAGTGAATGTGTGAAAAAATTTTAGATTCTAAAGTTTGTAAATTATAGGTTTAATTGACCTTAACATTGGTGCATCACCCTAATTTTTAGTTTTCATTTTTAGCTTTAGCATTGATCCTTATTCCTTTTTTCTAATCAAGAAAGCACAAAATTTGACAGTTTAGAGAGAAGTAGGTGAGTGTACCAAAGGTAATAAGCACTTAATTTGGATATGATCTCCATTATAATGTCACCCACACCTTGGAGAGTTTCCATTGTATCAAAATGAGTGAGAATTTGCACACAATTCTCAATAAGGTGTACTTCTAAGTGATAACAATAGTTCTCCCCACCTAAGTGATGGTTGAAGTTAAAGTGAATCTAGTATAATTATAGAACTGAGTGATTTGAATGTGATTGAGACTTAAAATTTGAGTATTATAAGTTTAGGAGTGCTAAGATAGTGGTATTTATAAGTATGGTGGAATAAGGATTGATGACCTTAATTGTGCACACCTTATTTTGAGTTTGTATATATAATTTGCATCTCATTTCCATATAATTTTTATTGGGATAAATTCATATATGTATACAATTTTGGTGCTTACGTAGGTGTTAAAATAAGTTTAGGATGGACCTAGGAGGTCCAAGATTTGAAAATATATATGTTTGTGAAACAAGGAGGGAAATGATAGTAGCATAAAAATTAGGACACTAGTTCCATGTGGGATTACTATCCCTATTATCATGCTAGTGTACAAGTGGAATAACCTAAGGCATGAAGGGATAAAATACAAGAATGAGGGTTTGATACTACTTTAGGTATGACTAGGGATGCCTATAGACCACACCAAGGATGGATAAGTGTGAAAATATGCCTTAAGATAGGTATAGGGCCAAGATATGGATATTTTTTTCTCAATTATCACTCTTATCACTCAAGTTTCATTTTTAGGTGATTAAAAAACTCATGAAAAGGAGTTTTGTTAATAGTTTTGGTAATATGAATGCAAAATTATGTTTTAATATTTAGTAATTTAAGATCCCATCAATTAGGATGGGCTTCATTTTTATAACAAACACCATTAAGATTAAAATTTAGGTAAGTTATCTCATGAAGTGAGTCCAAGGATGGCCTGAAGGTAGGTTTCAATAAAATACAAATTTAAGAACCATGAGTTTGGTGTGTATATTTTTGGGTGTTATAGTGGGTGGAATAAAAATGAAACTGAGAGGATTTTAGTTATTCTTATAAAATTCATTGTAATTAATTCTATTTTTATTAATATATTTTTTATAATATCTTATAAAAATTTAATTAACCATAAAGAGATGACATTAATGCCTTAACATTTATCCATCAAAATTTTCATTTTTTAACCATTTTTAATCATGACACTAATAAAGACGAGTGGCCATTAGTTTGGAAGATAATTTAAAATTGATCATATCATCCTTAGGAAACTCAATAAAGATTTTTTTAGTTAGTTTAGGATGGGATATGGTTTTAATGGTAATGATTTAATTAGGTTATGGACCTTTATGGGATTGAATATATGTTTGAATTAATTCCTTTGTATCTTGAAATTATTAAATGATAAATGTATAATAATAGGGTGAGGTCCTAATGATTTCAATTAGACAAAAAAATTGAGGAAATAGTGTTAAGTTTTTCTAAGAAATTCCATTGATTGGAATTTTTGTAAGAACCAATACTGATATCTAGGTTGAATGTCGAGATTTTATCTAGGAAATTTTGTAATTAGTACAGGTTACTTAATAAGGTTCCATTGCTAAATTATATGTATCATTATATGGTTTATTATAAGTTTTATTAGAGGCTAATGTACTTTAAGATTAATTTTATTATTGATAAAGTATATACATTTGATAAAAAGGTATTTATGACTAGGTTATGTAATTAGTTAGCTTTTCCATGTTAACTTTTTGAAAATTTGTATGGTAATAATCATAATTAGCATCAATATAAACCTTTTTTCATATGAGGATTCTTTAAATGAGAATATTATTGAAGTTTATGTTGATATTTTCTATTTTGATATTGGTTAAAGTGATACAATTGGTTAATTTAGATTAATAAGGCTTATTATATTCCTTATAATTTTATTTGGACATGGATTCATGGTTGAAGTTTTAAAATAACATGAGGTCATATGAAATTTTCTTCACTTCATGATAATATTCATGAGAATGACCAAAATTATCTTGAAATCGTAAAAATTGTTGGCACTGTCCCATGGTAGAAAATGCTTGGGTTGACATCTCACTTACCTATTTTTCATCTTATCATATTTATTATCCCATTGATAGATATTTATTCTATTTAACCACCTCCCTCTTTTTTATCTCCATATTTATTTTTCTTTGATTTAGATTGAACTCATATCTCTCATTTTTATGTGACTTAGCTTTTAGTTTATGAGTTTCATTTTAGACCTTATGGATTATAACTAGGCCATATTAAAAACATATATTCCCTCATTTTTACACTTTTCAACTTTGATTTTGTGTATTGTGTGGTTATAAATTAGGGAATAAACTATGATTTCCTCAAAAATTCCCATCTCATTCACTTTTTCATTATCTTTTTCATAGTAGTTGTGGGTCTAGATGGGTATGTCCTCTTATGATAAATTACAATACAAGAATTTATTTCATTATTACTCATTTATTTGCTTCCATTTAAAATAAATTAAGTTTTTCATTATATATTTTTATCTACTTTAGTTTTTTGAATAAAATCATGCAATAAATTACATTAGATAAAAAAATGTAATACATGGTCAATAAAAATTTGGGTGTTATGAAAGCACACCCTAAGCACAAAGAAATTCATAATTCAAATTAGGTTCAAAAAATATGAGATCAAAATAAATAAATCATACAAAAACAAAACCTTAAGGAGGAATCATTTTTTGAGGAATATGTGAATTTATTAGCCCAACATTCCTATTGCTCTTTGACTTGGGTTGTTGGTTCTTTGGAAAGTGGGTATTAACCACTTTGTCTAAATCTACTTGCTAAGGTATTTGATCATTTCCATAATACTAAATATTATATTTAATGATAACATCAACATTTTTATTTGAGGTTACCCTACCCAAATGATATTATCCTCTTATAGATGAATTTTTATGAGCCAAATCAACCTTACAATTTAATTTATCTTTCTAAGATCTTCTATCATCTCACCATTCATTTTTTATTTCACTTATGTTTAAATATCATTAAATATATTAAAAATCTATCAAAATATTCTTATAAAAATTATTTATTCATATTTACGCTTATTCAATATTTTAATCTAGTGATTCATTATTACTTTCTCCTAGTGATTGAAAATTATTAGATTTACTAGGATTCAATTCTTTATGTTTTTAAATTGGGAAATGTTGATTATTTGGGACAAGCCATATTAATCTTGATAATTGTGTAATGAAAACCTATTATTGAGAGTGTTTGAACTCATGAAGCACATTTTTCCTTTTGGTATTCTTTAGTAGAGTAACCATATTTATGGAGTTTGTTGCATTTTGTAGAAAGGTGGATAGTCGAAATCAAAATCTTATAGTTTTATAGGACCATCCATTATTATTTATATTAATGGATTTAAGGAGACCTTTATATCTACTACTTCCATGTATATTTTATCATAAGAAACATCGCAAAGTGATACTAATTTTAGCCAAATATTTTCCATTAAAAATAATAATTAAAAAATGGGGAAAATTATTCCAAACTAGATTATCTTGTGTATGTCTCTAGTGGGGATAAAATCAATGGACCAATTGTTAAAATAAATACTTATTGCTCTGTTGGATGAAAAAAAATAGCAAGACAATTAGTAGGTTTCTATTAGTAGATTTAGGACAAATTCCTCCTATCTAAAATCATAGCTTCCTTTATTTAACACAAAAAGGGATATGAGAAATAAAGTAATTTACAAAAATAAAGTTTTCTATGGGGGTTTAAATTTTAACCATTAAGGATGAAAAGGTTATAGAAGATAAATTTAAGTAAAGTATGGTGGAGGAAAATAGAGAGAAAAATGATAAACTTAGATAGCTAAACGTGAATAATCCAAAAGTGGGTATTTTACCATAGGAAACCTTTATCATATAAATGGGATGGAAAAGATATATTCTAAACATAATAAAAAAAATACATACAATAAAAAGATTAAATAAAACTAAAAATAGATAAACAACCCTATATTCCCTAATAAAAATATCTTCATATATTTATTATTCCATGATTTAAAAATATAATATCTTTACTTCTTTTGCCAAAATTTGTTGAACTTTCAAAAAAACCTATTACGATGTATAGAACCTATATTTATAACATAGAAGGGTGAAACCACCTTGTAAATACATAATAAATTACTATATAATAAAAAATTTAATAATTATTTTTTATTTTACTATAATTTTTTCATTTACAACATAAAAAATCAAAACATAACCTTTTTAAGTGATTACAAAAATTACAATGGAGAAATAGAAAGATATAAAGATAAAAAGTGACTTTTAATGGTTATCAAGAAGAAGCCAAGTATTTTTGTTGAGAGATACCATGCTAAACCATTTCAAATATCTTTTACTCCTCTTTTTATGATGCTTTGAACATGTATCTTCGAAAACTACGAACTGTCTAGATAATCCCTTCTCTTACAGAAACAAATATATGAACTAAACATGAAAGCCACTTATATAATATATTGGTAGCCTCTTCAATACTTATGAAAAGTATTAGGAAATTAAAATTGATCATAGATGATATTTATGGATTATATATCATCTCAGTATTGTACACTCTGGTGAACTTATACCAAGGTTGTTCCTCTCAATTTTAGACCTTTCCACTTTTAAAAGTATTGCATCTACTTTATATTTTACCCCTTAGCATGTTTCTTGATATAAATAGTCTTATGTTGATGATCCAAACCTTATGTCTTCCCTAGAATGTTTAGAACATGCTTATCTTCTACATATACATGTTTTGAACATGTACCTATTTTCTTACTCCCTAGACACTAGCATCTGGGATAGACACCTGTGTCGACATGGGTGTCCCACTCAATGAAAGTGTCTAATGACCTAAAGTCATCTAATTTGAAAATTAAACATATAATAGAATGGTCAAACTTAGTGATTTAATGAAATTTATGTCTCCAAAGGGATTGATATAAATACAAGATCAATCCTCAGTCATTCCTCACCTAAAAATTTATTACCTTATCACTAAAAATATACAAAAGGTATTCAATCAAGCACTCAAGTGATAAAAGCTTCTCTATTTTCTCCTATTTAAATATTAGTCATAGGTAAAACAAAAACTCATATATGAATTATTGAAGGAGTAGCCCAAGAGCTATATTAACCAGGTTATAAGATAGGTCACTATTGTACTTGATTTGCACAAATTACATGATTTATACCCAAGCCAATACATAGGAGAGAACTAAATCAATCTGAGTTCCTCTTTGAAGTATTATCTATGTAGGTATCACTCATTAATAGAGGGATATTTTCATTCATCTTGAAAACATGTACCTACTAACCCATTTCCCCCTGAGGTCACTATGAAGAAGAAGAATTAGGGTTTTACAATTTCATAATGAGTGATAGTTTATGACCCAAATCTAAATGAACCAACAATTTTATAAGCATCTAGGTGGTCACATAATTTTATAGCACATATTTCATATAGGACACATACATCAACTTTAAATATTATCATCAATGTAACCATCTTAGGCTAATGCTTGTGTCTATAGATTGAGAAGAACTCAATATAGAATCTAATGATTGTTCTAGAATCATCTTCTAGTCTGCTTCCTACTTGTTCTAGATTCATAACTACATTAGCATTAGAACCAACTATGTGCATTATTTCTTTGTAATTTTTATATCTAGCATAGTTATACTTAATACTTTTAGGCTATCTCAACATAATAAATTTAATATATGTTTATTTTAGTTTAGCATCTCATTGGCATTTTATAGAGATAGTTTATAGCCCTTGTAACTTAAATTATCTCTATCCCCTTTAACCCTATATACCCCAATCTATATCTTTTTAGGGTTAAACATTTGTTGAACCCAATATTTAAACTCTAAACCCTACATCAATTAGAGTTTTCAATTTTTTTTGTTATTGATCCCTTTTTTGCTATATAATATGTGCAATATAGATGCATCTATCACCCATTTGGGTTCTAGTTTGTCATAATTGCTATGGTTTGATATATTACTTCTCTTGTCAAAACTATTAAGCAAATTGGTGCCAATAATGAAATGGTTTAAAATGGAAAGAAAACTTTATATATTTTTAAAATTCATTTTGAAATGTTATAGAGATAATATCTAGATGCTAATGTGTATGTTCTCAACCATTTATAATGCTTAAATCTTATTTTGATGATAGATACCATTCCATACCCATTATTCGCCCATGGATTATATTGTATTTCATGGTCCATGTAGTTATTACTTGAAGAGGTAAGGTTTATCAACCCATTCCACCACCTATTAATCTAAAAGTGAAGGAACTACTACAATGATACCACATAAATAATGGATTTCTATTGAGCACATACATACATATGAAATAGGCGAGTCAAGTAAAATGGCTCCTTTTTATCTAGATGTAAATAAGGAACTAAATGCTGAGGTATACATGGATGCACATCAAGATAAATAACCGTTACTAAAGGATACAAAAGAACCAAAATAACACCCAAAATTGGATCTTCCTTTATTAGTCAATCCTTAGTAGAAATATTTCCATGTTTTAGATTACTAGGATAATGATGATTATACCAATTATGAAATGATAAATGAGAAAATATAAAACTAAAATTTGGTATACTTGATCATATTTCATATAAGGTATTAAAACCTATAGGTCCTTATACATATAATAAAAATCCACTTTCAAAAGATACAAAATTGAATCCAGATAAGGGGAAAATAAAAATAATGAATGTAATGCAAATTCTTGTTATTTTTAATGTATGTAGATAGGGTTGTAATAGTAGAATAGTGAATAATCATAGATTAATTATAATGAGGAGTGGGGTAGATGAGATTTAGTATAAATAAAATGGCATATGATGTTGTAGGGGAGCCAATAAGTCATTTTTAATTAGATCTTTCTCTAATAAGAGGTTTCCCCCCTCAAAGAGGCCTTTGATATGGAGTTGTTCCTTCGATAAAAAATTGGTGCTTGTGTGTAATCATCATTTTGGTACAATATATGCAGTCTAGATTATTATTATATGAATTTAAGAGTGAGATTCATATAATTGGTATCAGAGTCCTTTCTAGTGCCAATTTTTTCATTGTACTAGAATTTGAGATTAGAGAAATATATTGCCTTGTCTTGTGGTTTGAGTTATTTTAGTTCTATAGTTTTAACATAACTACACATCCATTGTCCATTGTTTAGATATAGTTTGTAGTAATCTATATTCTTATCTATAGTTTATTGTATTTATGAGTTGGAAGTTAATACTATATTCATTTATGTCCTTTATTCACCTTATTTGGGCTCTATCCTTTGTATAAATACATCTCTATATATTTTGGGATCTTATACCCTACAAGTTCTTTATTTATGGATAAAAGATTTTTTGGTAGCTATTAATATGTATTTGGCATGTTTTGTCTCTATGTTAATTGGTGTTAAAGATCTGTGTGATTGGAATTATTTTTTGGCCATATGATCCATTACTTATAGGGATAGTTTATTTTCTTATTTTAGTAAAAATTAAGATTCAAGAGATAGTTTTTAGTCATTTGTAGTAATTTATAGTATTTTGATGGTTGGATTTATCCTTGGGAAATGGTGACATTAATATTTACATTCACTATATTGGATCAATATTCTCTTGATGATCACTCTAACATAAGGCCTACTTCATGTTATAACTCAATAGATCTACCTCCCTATCAAATGAAAATATATTGGGTTTTGATAAATCATAAGAAGAAAGATCCCTAGGTCCTACTCCACACATGACTTCAAGTGTTTGATCTATCCTTTCCAACCCATCATATTATATCTATAGTAGTGTTTTATCTTCCTCAGTGACTACATAGATCTATGGATTTATTCAACCTTTACATGAATTTATGTCTCTTTATCAACAAAATTGCTTTGGATTTGACTCTTGGTAACTCAGCTTTTGCTCATTGTCCCCACCACTTCTCCATCCCTTCTGACCAGTCTCCTTGCTCAACATGACACAATTATACCTAAAATTGACTAAACGAGATTTGTGCCTTGGTTATTTTTCATTTATTATTTAGTGATTTAGTGTTTCATCTTGGTCACTGTCCACATAGATCCTTGCATAGATCTCCCTTGGCATCAACAACTCAATTTTAGTGGTGATCTCCCTTAGCATCAAAAGATCTTCATTGACCATTAACATTTTTGGGATGTATATTGTAATGACATCAACTGTGCTAATATGTTATCTCAACTTATTCAAACCCAACACCATCCTTCTCAACTTAGGAAAGGTTTTACTCCCTTTTTCATTGATGAACTACTAACCTTGACTTGCATCGATCCCCCCACAATCTATGGATGCCTTCATGGCTCAAATTCAAGTATTCATTAATGTACTACCATTGGCTCCACCATTATATTCCCAACGTATCTCTCTCATCTTGGATCCTACATTATAAGCAATGGCCCCACAATGTTTTGCCTTGGAAACCACTTAACCATACCAACCATGGATTTCTCACATCCATTTGTGGTATTATGTTTAATGAGTGGTTGGTCATTTAGGATTAGGGTTGTATTTTCTTTTTTGAGTCTTTGTATTTACTTTATATGTAAGTATTTTTTTCATCATGTAAATTATTAGGTGTGATAGTGCTAGTGTCACGTTATTATGTAATTATATGTTATTTCATGTTCTTTCATCATTACATTTTTAATATGTCCTTAGTCATCAGTGATGCTATATTAAATAGCGACATGTCCTCTGTATTTATTTAGGTTTAATTATTTAGTCTTATGGTTTTTTTTAATTATCTAGTCATAGTAATGGTATTTTGTAGTTGTTTGTTCATATATAATCTTAATAATTAAAGTGGTCTTTCATATATGTTCTTGTGTCAGTGCCAAAAAAATCAAAAATCAAAATATTGGTTGTATTATCATGTGAGTTCAATATTGGTCATTAGGTGTCAACTAGCCTTAGTGGTTAGTATTTAGTTAATATGAGTATTATAATCTTAAATTTTATTATCATCAAGTCTAGTTATTTGTCAATGGATAATTTGAAAAACTTTGTATTATGAGTATACAAATGCAATTTTGGTTGAAGTTGACATCTATTTGATTGCAATCATGGGGATTCCTATTTTATTTGGAGTTAATTTCATTATGGCCTTGACTAAACTTCATCAAATGGGGACCATTAAATAATATCAATAAGCATTTGAAGCACTCACCAAATAGACTATAGGCTTCTCTGATGCCTTCTTCCAATGTTACTTCATCAATTTTATTCATGATATAATTTGACATGAGGTTGAAATGTTCAATCCTCACATAATGATGGAAGTTTTAGGATTAGAAAAGCTCATTAAATACTAAATCAACTAGAACCATCTCCAAATAATGCCCCCTTAACCTATAAAAGCATTGGAGAATGACCTTATAGCACTTGAGCCACAAATAGAAGTGCCCAAGTAGAACCTAAATAAGCTTGAGGTGGTACCTAAAGCACTAGAGTAAGCACTATAAGTGATTGACTAATCCTCTAATGAGTCCATTCATGAAATTAACATGCTTAATCAGGCCCCTGATGAACCCAAGATGATTATCATAGAGCCCAAGAAGGGAATTAAGGATTCACCTCCATCAGGAAACAATGCTAAGGTGGATGCAATGTATCCTCAATTCATTAATCAAGCCAAATATTTTTATCACCCTTATTCTTTATTTGAGGATATTATAATCATGGTTAAAATTACAATTTAACCTTTATTTATAGTGCTCATTTTCAACTTATTGATGTACATGTTCATATCTAAGCATAGGCAAAAGAAGTGGGAAAAGAAAAGGACACATGGACATGACTCTCTTTGGTCTTTAACCTATGTATAGTATGGCCATAATTTGGTCCTCCTATTTATTATCATGTTTCAAGGGTGAAACTTATTTAATGGGGATGGAATGTAATGTACCTAGATAGGGGTATAATAATATCATATTAGAATAGTAGAATAGTGAATAATCCCATATGCATTAGAATGAGGAGTGGGATATATTGAGAAATAATATAAATAAAGGGGCATATGATGTCTTATGGGAGCCAATAAGTCATTTATAATTAGATTTTTCTCTAATAGGAGGTTTCCCCTTCGAAGAGGCCCATGATATAGAGTTGTTCCTTCCATAAAAGGAATTGGTACTTGTGTGCAATCAACATTTTGATACAATATATGTAGTCTAGATTATTATTATATAAGTGTGAGAGTGAGTTTACTATCAATTCCATACATCCATCTTGGTTGAAAACATTGAGTCAACTTTACAAGGGTAAAATGCAAATTCATCATATGAAAAATTAAGAATCTTTTCAAAAAGATTCACAAAAAAGTTTACAAATCATGACACAATAAGATACTTTAAATACCATTTTATCTATGTTACTTAAACATAGAATGTTTTATTTACCTTGTACCAAACACAAATCATATATTAGACTTTTACCTACATAAGACAAGGTACCATATTTTAAATATCAGTAGATCATTGGCCATAATACCAATCAATGTTAAGCATAAAAGTAACTGATTTATAAAATATAATAATAAAGGATGCATAAAAATTGTGTCCAACATGAGAAAATGGAAAAACACTTCATATATTTCATGAAATAATTCTCTCTCAGAATGATCAAACTATGAATATTTAACTATTACTACAAATATTGATGGTGTATATTTCCACCACTCTAGTTTGATATTAAAAAGTGAGACATAACTTGTGGCACCACATTTATCACACAATTGGGACATATTATAGATAAAATAATATACTCTCCATTAGTGATATAATTTTTATAATACATTTAGTTACTTATATCTTGTGGTTCACATTTAGAATCTTACACCATATTGATATTAGACCATGAACTACATTTGAAACTAAATTTTGGATGAAACTAACTAGTTGAGTGGAATGTTAAGATAGATGCTATAAACGTGTGTGTTAATTCTATTGATATGGATACAAATATTTTAATATAACATGAATGGCTATGATTATTTCCCTACACCATTAGATTCATGTAAACCATTAGACAAAAACATTGTAGATGTGGCATTACATAAATATAAATAAAGATTGAGAAATTTTATAGGTGGTCCTACACCTTTTGATAATGAGGATTTACTTGATTAGACATCTCCATATATTCCAAAAATACCAAAAAAATAAAAAATCTTCAAAACTCCAAATATATTTTTGGCATCAACATGTTATATTTGCTATTTGGCATCTATGTGTTAAAATCATGTTGATGAATGCCATATTATTTACTCATACATATACATATGTGTCATGATTATAATTGAGTGTGATATAGGCATACACATATATATGGTATATTCCTATTTTTAGATGCTAGGCCTTTCCTTTAATCATGTGATATGGACACTAGGGGCATCCACCTCTATGATAGTCATACTTCTAGGTTATATTATTCCTTGGTTTCTTCATTATCATGTTTGAGATATTATATATATTGACATAAACCCTTATCGATGATTATATATTACACATGGTACTTGGTATGATATGCACTTAACATTTTTTTGATAAAACATTTGATCCATAGCCTACTCTGATATGTTTATGATAGTTACTTTCCTTTATTCACTTTCTTGAGTGCCTTGCCTTGCTATTGTATTTCTTATTTGAGAATTTGAATATACTCCATTATTTATATCCCCAAAGCCTATGTTTATTTCTTTGACACTTGAACATGTCATTATTTACTTTATGGAATTGAAACATGTCATCCTTGCTTTTAAGGACATTTAAGTAAGTCATGTTCCTTTGGTTGTGCAACATTTAAACCTGTGCCTTGTTTGTAGTCTCCTTGGACCATTGATTTTTAACTTTATTTTTAATGATCTTGTATGTGTTCTTGATTTACTTGTTTAGCTTGTACTATTACTATATAGACATTGTCATGATATTTTTTGTGAATCTAAGGCCTTCATGTGATCTCATTATTCTATGCACTTCAATACTACATTTACCTAGATATGTTACTTATATATGCTACATGGTTCCATTCATAGATTATATATTTGTCTTATCCTTTTTATGTGAGGTAATTAATATTTATATTCTTCCCTCACCTCAAAGGGGGCATGTCATAGAGGCATGTTCTCCATATTTTCATAGTTTATAGATTTAGCAGGGACATGATTTATAAAAATATTATCCACACTTATTCAATACTTGTCACTTATATTAGTTTTCACATTCAATGGTGGCATGCCTTATAGGATAGCTTTCACACATTCAAAAAATTTAGATTTAGTGGGTGAATGATTTGGAAGCATGTTCTCCACGTTTATTTAATATTTAACATTTCCAAATTATATCAGAGGTATGTTTTGGAAACATGTCCTATATGTTATCACTTATTTTAGTTTTAATATTTCTCCATATATACTGGGAGAATGCTTTGGAAGCATGTTATCTACACTTAACATAGTTTTTGAATTGGTTAAAGAACATAGTTATATAATTTAAATTCATTGTTGTGGTAGAATTATATCCATTGGTACCATTGTTATACACAATTTTAACATGATACATATTCAAGGTGAATATACTATTCAATGTACACCTAATATTATAAAATACAAATCAGTTCCAATTTTCAAAACACTTTCAATCATTGTCATCACCCACCAATATGTAATTTTATAGATTGTATTAATCTAATCTATTACAATAATTACTTCAAATTTAGTAAGGTTGAAATGATTAAATCACTCAATCTTTCCAAGATTTTAGGTTAGACTTTATTGTATCATCCTACCTTACCAATTAGATAGTATGAGTTGACTTTATTCACTCATGCTCACTAGATAATAAGTATGATTGGGTTGCATGGTTGAGCTAACTCAATTGCCTAGTGGTAACTTACATTTTTTTAATTGTTTATGGTATATTAATTTTAATCTATCTCTATCTCCTTGGATATATGAACTTTCCATATTTATATATATTTATCCTAATCTTAGTTTCAAATCCTTATAATGACACATCTTTCAAATCAATTTTCCAATAGACAAGGCATTTAAATCAATACACAAGTGTACTCCTAAACCTTTCTCTTTAAATTCAAATCATTTCAAATGCTTTTAATTTTAGATTATATTCATTGATTATGTACTATAAAATGTTCTTTGTTGCATGATTAAACTCTATAAAAAATTTATATGGGATCAACTTTTGCTCCTTTGATAAACATATAAAATTTAATTGACTATAAGTTTAGATTCACCATATAGTTGAATATATATTATATATAATGTGATCACATCATAATCTTAAACTCAATGCCTCATATTCTACTATTTTATCTATGCATGATAACCCAAAGCTATATGACAATGCCATAGGTTACCTTTGAGGAGTGATTAAAAATACTCTTGTTTGAATTATTAAGGTGAATTTGTATCCATTTAAGTATATATAAAAAGTATCATCATCAATATTTTATGATGTAAAATCATCTTTAAACGCATATCATTTATTGTCATTGTGTAAATTAGTTGTTGTTCAGTTAATTTATCTACCCTTACCTATCCCTTTAGGAATTTTTGGGATATAAGATTTAAATAAAATTCTATAACTAACATCACCCACTTAGTTATGTGTCTTGATAAATATGGTTTCAAAATGACATAGTTTAGAATATCAACCTTTGTAATGACATGTGTTTCATTAAGTATGTAGTTTTAAATATTTTTTACTGTGAAAACTTTAGCCAAGGAAGACTTTTCCTCTGCATTATAATTTTTTTTCATAATCCAAAAGTGTAAAATCAATGTAACAAATTTTTATATTGACATATATCTAAGTTTTTAGCTCTAGTCTGATTGACATATATCTAAGTTTTTTGCTTTGGTCTAAGTTTTTGAATTTTTGAACCTAGTTTTTGGGTGGGAATGGAAGGTGACAGCTCAAGGGGGGCCTTGTGACCCTACCTCCTCCATGGGCTTGTAGGGAATCTACCTCTGATAGGGACTCGTACTCAGAGCATGTGATCCTGACCATGTCCCTCATTTCTAAGGGCTAGAAAGAGGCCCTATTGGGTGTAGTTCCAAGTGGAGAGTCTAACCTATTAGGTGGTGATTTTATCTCTATAAGTACACCACTATACTTAGATTGTGAGAGTGCTAAAAACATCAAAATTCCTGACTAGGCTATTTTAAGGGTTGTATCTTCTATGGAAAATATGCTCATGGGAAGGTTTTTTTTATTCAGACCCAACATTGATCTCATAAGGAATTATGTGAACTCAAATTAGATTCTTAAGGGGATCTTATCAGCCAACACAATGGCAGGAGGATTATTCCTATTTAAATTTACCTCCTATGAGGACATATTGTTGATTTTAGATGGAGGCCCATGAATTTATGGAAAACACTCAATTTCTCTATGCAAATTAAAACCCATCTTTGATCCCAATGTGGACCTCGACCATTCAACACCAATCTAGGTTAGACTTCCATGCCTTCCTTTAGAATTTCAGGATGAGGAAATTTTTGGCTAGATTGGCAACTCCTTTAGAGACTATGTGACTATTCATAAAGTTACTAAGGCTAAAATAAGGTTATTATATTATAATTTTTGTGTTAATGTTTACATTATTAAAACAATTCCCACCTCCATCATTTTGGAGTCCAATTTTGGGAAATGGAACCAGACCATTCAATATGAAAAATCTAGAGTATTTTATCAAAATTACATGAAACTGAGGCATATTTTTACTTAATGCAAGGCTCCCAAACACCCCCTCCTTTGAAAGAGGTGTATAATTACTATGTGGAGACTAAAAAGGACTATCACTTTAAGGGGGACATCCTCAACCTCATTAAATCTCTTCCTTCTTTGCCTACAAAAATTGTTTGAGGTGGTTTAGATGTTGCAAGAATCCTACCAAGGATCCCTCCAAAAAGTGGATACACTAGTTATGGTATTACAAGGGGTGGTCCTCAAGGAAAAGGTTTAATGCTTAGAAGATAAGGTGAATAAGGCAATCTTTAAACATCAACTGGAAGACTTGAGTCACTCCCCTACCTCCCCTATAAATAAGACTAAGGTGAAAGGGTTGGTAAAGGAATCCCACCAAGAGATTCTAGTAAATATCTTAGAGGTGGCCACCACTGGGGAAGATCAACACCTAAAGGAGGAGGTAGCTAAGTAAAACACCAAAAACTAGGTAGATGACCTAGTTGGTAGAACTGAATATAGATAAGAGGGTGAATTATTCCTTCCCTCTAAATCTCCTCTAGAGGAAAGAATCTAGAAGAATAATCTTTAAGACACATATAGCCTAAAAATTAATAAAGAAAGCTCCGAGCCAACTTTAATCCCTATGCAGAGAAGCTTCCACTAGTCCCCTGGTGTGAGAATGATCAAGAGTGTAGAAGATACAAAGGGTTGGTCCACTGTGAAGAGAAAAGGCAAAGGCAACACCAAAAAGGCTACAGATGTGGGGGAAAAAAATGGTAGAGGTAGGCCCTCACTTAATCAAACAAGGTAGAGAGGGATAGAAAAAAATATTACCAATTGTAGGTAGTCTACTTTGATGGTCCCCCATAGGAGGACTAAAAAATTAAGATAGTCTCCTAGAATATTTGAGGGCTTAACAATCCCCACAAGTAATTTCTTGTTAGGAACTTCATTATAGACAATTATATATATATATATATATATTCTACTACTTCAAGAAGTCAAGATGACTGAGGAAAACTTTAAAATGGTGATTAAACACAATTGGCCCAATTATAACTATCTCATTAGTAGAGCTTAAGGAGCTTTGGGAGGCATTGTCACTCTATGGAACCACAACTTTTAGGGGAAGATAGTGACTAGTTTTAGGTATTATATGAAAATCTCATTCTACTGTAATCTTAACCAATGGATGTTGGTCAATGTCTATGCCCTAAATACTCATATTGGGAGAAAGGAGGTTTGGGATGACCTCTCATGCAAGATCAAAAGCTTTGGGAGAACTAATTGGATGATAATGAGAGATATAAACTCCCATCTCTACCTATCAAAAAAAATGGGATGCCTGACAGACCACTCCAATAATATGGTAAACCTGCCAAAATTCTTAAGTAACATAGGCCTAATGGATATTGATCTAGAATGTCAATCTTTCACTTGGTACAAAATAATATAAGGGAACAATCTTATTCAGGTAAAGCTTGATAGAATCCTAATATCCTCTACTTAGACCATAACTAATCTTATTCGCTTGACTTCCCTTCCCAGGGTGGGTTCTGACCATAACCCATTATTATTAAGTTAACAAGAAAGAAATCCTAAAGGCCCTTTCTCATTAATATTTTAAATGATGTGGATGTTACATTTATAATTTAGGGAACATTTGATTGAGTGGTGGAACATTCCTATCTATGGGATAGCTATGTATAGGCTGGCTCAAAAACTTGCTAATGTCAAAAACAAAGTTAAGGGATGGAACAATTATACATTTGGGAATATTCTAGTTTATAAAAAGAAAATCATGAAATAATTGTTGAATATTCAAAATAGAATGGAATAGGGGGAATCATCAAAGGAATTACAATCCTAATAAAACTCCCTCTCAAAATATTGGATTCAAACCCTAAAGGAGGAAGAAGTCTTTTGGAAATAGAAATCTAGGGTTCAATGGCTTAAAGAGGGAGATAGGATTACATCCTTCTTTCACCAATCTACTCTGAATCATAGGAAGATAAATTTAATTAATATACTTATGGATGAGAATGGAAACATGGTAGAGTAAGTTGAGAAATCAAGAAAATAGCCACAAACTATTTTGAGTCCCTTCTGGCTACTTATTAGGTTAATACTGCACTTAATGATACTGAGTTCCTTCTATATTCCATCCCCTCCATTCTAACTAACAAAGATAATAATAGTTTGACTAAACCAATTATGGAAGAGAAAGTTAGGGATTCTATCTTTTCAATGAGATATATCAAAGCTCTAGGTTGGATGGGTTCCCCCCCATCTTTTTTTCAAATTTTCTGGGATATTATAGGGAAAGATGTTACCAAAGTGGTCAAGGAATTTTTTTGGATAGGAAACTTCTATGGTAGTTAAACAACACTTATATAGCCTTGGTTCCAAAGAAGATGGATGCTTCCTCTATGATAGACTTTAGAATAATTATCCTCTATAATATGTTTTAAAAAATCTTCCCAAAGATTTTGGTTATCATATTATAACTATTATTAGATAAACTCATTACCCCTAATCAAAAAGGTTTTGTCCTAGGTAGGCAAATTTTGGATGTTGTTATCACCATGCATGAGATTACCCACTCAATCTCAAAGTGACAAAATCTAGGTATGATATTTAAGTTGGACATTTATAAAGCTTATGATCAAGTTAACAAAAAAATTTGATCAAGATTCTTAGGAAATTTGGTTTCAAAGATTGTTTGATTAGCATAGTGAAGGAATGTATCTCTACAGTCAAATTTTTTATTTTGGTCAATGGATCTCCCAAAGGTTACTTTCCCTCTAGAAGAGGTCTTAGGAAGGGAGACCCCCTCTCCCCTACCTTTTCATCTTGCTAGCAGAGACAATGGGTAGAACTACTTGTAACTAGCTTATACAAGGCAGTCTTAGAGGTATCAAACTTGCTTCTATAGTCCAGCTTTCTATCATCCAGTAGTTTATAGATGACACTATACTATTTGGAATTGGCTCTATTATGGAGGGAAGAAGATGGAAATACATTCTCAATGCTTATGAAGGGGCTTTTAAATAAATTATCAACTTTGAGAAGAGTCACATCTACTTCCTAAACACCAAGGAAGACTTACAATAGAAAATAATAGGAATTTTGGGCTATAGCAGTGATAAATTACCTACTATATATCTTAGACTCCCATTTATGATATCCAAAGTCACCCTAGAATTTTTGAATATGATCATAGAAAGAATATAGATAAAATTGGTTGGATGAAAAGAGGCATTGTTGAGTCAAGCGAGAGAATTATAATTTCTAAAAGCATCTCTACAAGGCATCCCTAATTATTTCCTTAGCCTCTTTAGAATTTCAATATATGTCGCTGATAAGATTGACCAGATTCAAAAAAATTCTATGGTCAAGGGTAAAGGAAAAGAGGAGATTAGCTCTAATTAGATGGGATAAATTTTTCACCCCCAAATGTTAAGGAGGATTGGGATTGAGAAGGATCCACCTAATGAATAAAGCCCTCATGTCAAAAATAGGCTAGATATTAATGTAAGGAAATAAGGAATGGAGTGAAATCATGAAAGCTAAATACCTCAATAGGGATAGCTACAAGATGCTAAATTCTCATCATCTTCCTAAAGGTTTGATAATATGGAATGGGACTCTCAAAACTCATAGTTTCATTTGAAGAGGTATTAAATGGAAGATTAGAGATGGCAATATTGTATACTTCTGGAAAGATAAATGGTTGTAGGATTTACCCCTCAAAGACATGAATTACAATAGACTTTATGATATAGCTAGCAATTTCTTTTGTGATAAAGTGGCAAATTACATCAATAGGAATGAGGGTTTAAGGAACTGGAAGAATATTTTGGACTATTTCTATGCCCAAGAGTAGAACTTAGAGTCTACTACGAAACTACAAGGAGAGTTGACTAAATTTAGGCTATCCATTTTTCCTAAACAAGATCAATTAATCTAGGAAAAGGATGACAAAGGAATATTCACTATGAAGAGTGCATATGGGCTACTTTTAGACCAGGGTGAATAAAAATATGGGGGAATGTTTGGCTACCTAGACTTTTCCCAAAAATTAATTTCTTCTAGTGGCCTCTAATGCACAAAAAAATGCTAACCATTGATAATTTAAAGAAGAGAGCATTCCAAATACCTAATAGATGTATTATTTATAGAGAGGAAGAAAAAACATCCACCCACATCATAATTCATTGTAATTTTTCTCGAGAGGTCTAGAGTCTCAAATTATAGAGACTAAACTTGAATTGGGTATTTAATGTGAAGGTGGTGGACTTGGTCAAAACTTGGGGACCCCATTTTACACCTCCTTTCCCTGTTCTAAAGGAGTTATGGCTAAAAATTCCCCCTCACCTTGCCTGGAACTTATGGAAAGAATGCCACAACAAAATATTTAGGGAAAAATATAAAACCCCTTTAGATGTTTTTGTATCATTCTCCAAGCTTCTAGTCAAAAATATTAATGCCAACATATTCAAAGATATGAATAACCCTCCAGGTCTAAAAATCTAGAATTTACTAGAATAATAGACTATAAATCCAAAAATATTCCAAATTGATAATTATAAAAATATATCTAGAGATAACACCAAATGGTCCTTACCTCAAGAAGAATGGCATAAGCTCAAATTTGATGGGGCTGCTAAGGGAAACCCAAAAGTGGCTAGTGGAGGAGGTATTATTAGATCAAACTCAGGCTTGTTATCAGTAGCCTGTGTGGGGGGATTAGTATTAAAATAAAAAATGAGGTTTAAGCCCAAGATATTATATGGGGTATCAAACTTGAAATTTCCCTAAATATTAAAAAACTTTATGTTGAGGAGGATTCCCAAATAATAGTTAATGTTGTCCTTGGTTCAACAGGTATAGGCTAGAAGTTGGCTGACATAGTTAGAGATATTTGGATGCTTCTTAATGCCATGGAGGATCACAAGATCACCCATATTTATAGGGAGGGTAATGTATTCATGAATGATATGGTTAAGTTAAGGAGATATAGTAATGGATGGCAATGTTGGAGAAGTTTGTCCACATTACCCAATGCGATGCAAATTCTTTTGAATAAAGATGGAAGCACATGAGTGGATCAAGTTCTATGGTACAATCACCACCCTCTTTCTTGGATTGATTGGAGGTGGAAGCCATCCTTTAAGTAGAGGAAGGACTTCAAATGATCATGGTATGGACTATTCTAAATACTAGGACTATACTTATAAAAGTATTATTTTATATTTTGGATTATACATAGCTCTTTATTCCATATAAAGTTTCCTACTAATCACCTATAGTTACATAAGTGCATGTGAAGAATGTGGAAAATATTTGGTCAATGTATAGGTCTATTTGGAAAGTGAGGAAGCTATTTACATTAGGAATTGTTGACTAGATCATAATATGGCCTAAAGAGAGAAGGAAAAGATAGGTGGATGATAGACAAGATGATGGGATGGATAGTTAGATGATTAAGAGGATGAGATGGTGAATTATAGAAGGGAGTGATGTCTATAGAGCTAGCTAGTTAGTAGGTAATTATTTCCTCACATGCCTTGGCTATTGTGATCCCCATGATTACACAAGATGGTTGTTATAGAGTATTATGAAGATTGACTTCATAGATGGTAAAGGTTATAAAAATCTACATAATCATTAAAAAGTGAAGATATTAGGGCCCTTGTGGCCTTATATCCTTGAAATAGATCTAAAAAGACTTATTAGTTTAGTTGGGTACTTTGGCCTTTACATTATTCTATTTCATGAGTATTAGTTTTATCAGGACTCTAACATGGGTGGGGATATTGTTAATATTGAGTGATCTTGTACAAATGAATTTTGACAAGACCCTACAGTCTATCATATCATTCAGGAGGGAGAGGTGGCCTTCTTATTTAAAGGGCTAGTTCGGCATGATGAAAATTTGTCTCACTAGTTTGTAAATTCTTGGATGGAGGATTCTAGAAGGGTTTCTATAGGTGGTATCAACTATTAAGTCTTGGAAGAAGTAATAGGGCAAGCCACCAGGATCCCCACAAAAGGAAAGAAGATCAATTGAAATATTAAGGTGTTGAACCTAAAGAATATGGAAATTTTCTTCAAAGAAGGTGAGGCAGCTGAGATACTTAATAGGGGATTCAAAAGGGAGAAGTTTCTAGCTCCATGCAGACAAATTTGTCTCTTGTTAATGAAATAATTCACCCTTGATGGTAGGTACACGTTTTTTTATCAATACCATTTTGCTCTTCTTAATCATTTCAGATATAGGTTAGAAATTAGCTTTCCTTTCTCTTTGATATCTTCCTTGGAGAATTTAATCAAGTTAGATAAGGATAATTGGGTTAAGAAACATAATAATCACCCCATCCCAATACATTAAGGCCTTATTTTGAGACTCTATCACTTCCACCTAGCTTTGTGTCTCACTAAACCAATTAAAGTGAGCTTGTTGGAAGATCCCCTGACCAACCTATCTCCTCTTGGTAAAAATAAAGGTAAGAAATTCCTAGGGACCCCAAAAACCCCCAAAATTTGGTTGGGGGGACCCAATGCTATTGATTTTGACATTATGACAAATACCCATCCTATTGACCCCCATTCCCTTTCCCCTTTGCCTCCTTGTGGTAAGTTTGTCACTACCATCCAGAGACCTAGGAAGGTGTTCATTAAGAGAAACTATAAGGCTAGTGAAGAAGAGGTTGATGTTTAGCCTAAGAAGGTAAGGCCTAGGATTGAAGATAATAGTGGTGATGGGGTTATAGATTTAGGAAAGAATTTGAATTGGGACCTTAAACTGGTGGAGGATGGTAATGGGGGTAGTTCTGGTATTCACAAATCTAATCAAATTACTAGGATCCCTTCCATCAACCCCTAAGGTATTGTTTTATTAGATGATTCTAATTTTTTTTGAATATTCCTCAAGAAATTATGGTGATGAAATCCCTTCTAAGCTAGAGCATGAGATAGAAGGAATGAGCTACTTCCTTGAGATGAATGAACCATACTCGAAGGAGATGGATGATGATATTGTAGAATTTTCAAGTTAGAAGAAGGAAAGTAACTATTTACTATGCACCAAGATAGCTAAATAAATCAAGGAAATCAATACCAAGATGGATAAGATGCATAAAAAATGGAAGACTATGGTTGAATAAACTACCAAGGCCCTTAGTCATGCAGCTTCAGTTTTCACTACAATAATAGACTTTGATAGCAAGATTAAAAATGTTGAAGTGTATTGTTGATGTAGGAGCATCCTCATGCTATAAATGTTTTTATCATGTTATTTATTGAGTTTTAGAGTGTATATATGTGTTAAATGGTTTTCCCTCAAAAATTATGGAATTAAAATTTTCAAATTTGTAAATATGTCTTTTATGCATGTAATAAATTCTAATTATTTATAAGGGCCAATATTGTGTAATTTCATCTAAGATATTTTTTGAGATCATATTCCACATGATTTTAGGTCAATTAGGTGAAATATAGTGTGGTTAAGATCTTGTTTATTTAGCAAAGTTGTTAACTCCATTTTGGGAGTTGGTTGTATGAGACTAGGACTAGAGATTTAGAGTCTAAGTTTGAGTTTTCAGTCTTGTTGGGTGATTCCTTCAATCAAAAACCATATGTATTATGAACATTTGAGCATAAAAAAATGGATATGAAACATTGAAGGATAAAATCTAGACTTTTATTACTATTTTCTCCATGACTATAATTATGAACTAGATATGGTAGCAAACATGAGTGTGATATTCAGGGTTTAGAGGATTTTTATCTTTAATGTGATTACTCAAACACTTATAGGGGACAAAACCAATCTCAAAAAAATTTACATGATCTCTTGAAACCCTACCATGCATTTTTTAGCTTCATTTTTGTTCAAATTGGGCCCGAACTAGGGTTTTCTTCTTCTAGTAATTGGTATAGTGAAAATTCTTAAAACTTTAAAATCTTGGTTATCTTAGTATTGTTTACTATTAAAATTTTAAAGACTCAACTCCACTTTTAAGTGTGGTTTCTAAACCATATTTGTTTTTAGACCCTATTTACACAGGCAGACTAAGATAGAGGGGTTAAAATGGTGTTTTAGAGTTAAATTATCAATAGTTATTGATTGTTATAGGTGAAAAATGTTATTCCACATCTCCCTTACGAATTATAAGGTATATATCATTAATATATTCATTATTAATTAAAACTAAGGTGTTTTAGAAGCATAATTAGGTCTATCATAGTCTATAGTAGGACCATTCCATACAAAACAACCCTAGGTGAAACTTAGATATGTTGTATAACTCCTTAATGGGTTTTTAGAACAATGTAGAGGTTTTTTTTATCTAGAGTATAAGAGAATTTATGGTCAAAATATAGGATAAATAGTGGTAAAAGCCCCTAGCCTTGTCCAAGAAAGAGGTTAGGCCTTATGGTCCTACTTGTACTATTTGATCTATAAAACCTCTCATAATAGATGTAAATAGGTTAGGTAAATGTGTCTAGAGTGTTATAGTTGTGTCTTTCATAGATTTGGTGTAGTAGATAATGTTTTCACCAATAAAGACCATTGGTGACCAAAATTATATCCAAGCCATGAAGAGAAACTTCATCATCAAAGAGAAAGAATTTAGATAGGGGTTTCATGTTGTGTTGGTGACTCTGAAATGTTAGAGAGTTATTTTCACCATTTTGATATTAGAGTTAAGGACTTATACACAATATAAGATCCAAATCAAAAGGGGAAGAATGTGAGAGAGAGAGATAAGACATTCAAGATGGCAATGAGAGTTAGGAACAGAGGTAGATCTAGAGGAAGGAGACTAGTAGGCTAAGTGGTAATGGAAAAAGAGATTAAAAACTTGACATCAAGGTGGAAAGATCTAGATATGGCTCAAAGGAGAGGTATTGACATGGGTGAGGTTAGTGAAGGAGAAAAAGAGCCACCAGATGAAGAATTGGTGGTAAAAGATGAGACAACTAAAGAGAGGCTGATTAGAGCCATTATCAAGGTAAATGCAAAGCCAAAGATGGAGGTTCCAATGTATGAAGGAAACTTGAACATGGAAGAATTTATTGATTGGATCAATGCATTAGACAATTACTTTGAATATGAAGGAATATAACAAGATGACAAGAAGGTCAAGTATGCCATGATAAGATTGAAGAGCCATGTATCCCTATGGTGGGATGGAGTGCAAGAGGAAAGGAGGAGGAAATTAAATCTAAATATTAGGAGCTAGGATAGAATGGTAGAAAAAAATAAAGGTAAATTATGTCCTTATATTATCAAGCTAATCTTTTCAAGCAATTGCAAAATCTAAAACAAAAGGACATGTTTGTAATGGAATACACTAAAGAGTTCTATAGGCTAACTATAAGATTAGGACATATTGAGGATGATATGGAGAAGGTGGGAAGGTATACTAATGGTTTTAAGTTTGTCATCCAAGATGAGATTAGCCTTTTCAAACCTAGGATAATTGAAGAAGCATACCAATTTTCTTTGAAAGCTGATTAGAATATTACAAGGAAACACACTTCCTTTTCAAGAGGGAGAGCTAGATCCATTAGAGTAAGAGGATAAAAAGGAGGTATAAAGTATCTACAAACATTCCAAGAAGAGGCCAACAACTCACAAAGCTCAAGAGGTAGCTATACACCAAGAGGAAGAAGGCCATAATAAGGATACCAAAGAGGAAAAGGAAGATTCATGGGAAACTGATTCAAGTGTAACAAATATGCATGCCATAGATCATATGAGTGTCCAGAGAAAACTTTTGATAGTCATGAAAGAGGTGTGCATGTGGCCTAAGGTGAGAAAGAAGTTGAAGGACTAGCAAAAATTCATGAATATGTTCTAGAAGAAGGTGAGTCTTTCTTAATGAAAAGAATATTTTTAATGCATAATAAGGAAATTGTAGAATCATAACAAAGGAAATTTTTTTTTACGACTACATTTAAGATCAAGGGAAAGTGTTTCAAGGTCATCATAGATATTGGAAGTATAGATAAACTTGTTTTAACTAAGATGGTGGAAAAATTAGGATTGAAGAAGCAGGTGCATCTTGCACCTTACCAAGTCTCTTGTATACAAAAAGGACACAAACTTTTGATAAGTGAGAAATGTGAAGTGGATTTTTAGATAAGAACATATGAGGATCAGATTGTATCTAATGTTATGCCCATGGATGTGTGTCATATCTTTCTTGGAAGGCCTTGGCAATTTGATAAGAAGGCTATGCATGATGGAAGGTAGAATACATACATGTTTGAGAAGCATGGGATTAAGCATACAATTACACCTTTGAAGGAGGATACTAATACTACTATAGGATATAATTATAAGGTTTTGTTAATGAATGGTAAATATTTTCTACATCAAATGAAGGAAGAGGTGAACTTTGTTATGATTGGCAAGCCAAGAAGTGTAGTCACTAGCACTAAGATAACTAGTTTACCTCTAAAAATATAAGATATGTTGAATGAGTATGTTAAAATTGTATTAAATTATTTATGTAATGAGTTACCACCATTGATAAGAATCAACCATCAAATATACTTAATTCTAGGAGCAAATATTCCAAACAAGGTTGCCTATAGGATGACCCTAAGGGAAAATGAAGAAATCAAGCACCAAGTCCAAGAATTTTTGAACAAAGGATTGGTAAGAGAGAGTCTAAGTCCTTGTGTTATTCCCATAATGTTTAGTCCTAATAAGGATGGAAGTTGGATAATGTGTACAAACTCCAAAGCAATCAACAAGATCACTATCAGGTATAGATTCTCATTATCTAAAATTGATAATTTACTTGATTATTTGAGTGGAGCTACATATTTATCTAAGATAGATTTGAAAAGTAGATACCATCAAATTAGGATTAGAGAAGGGGATGAATTTAAAATAACCTTTAATACCAATGATGGACTATATGAGTGGTTAGCGATGTCATTTAGGCTAACTAATGCACCAAGCACCTTCATGAGGTTGATGAATGAAGTACTTAAGGAGTTTACTGGTAAGTTTGTGATAGTGTATTTGGATGATATTTTTGTATTTATTCAAACTAAGGAAGACCATTAGAGAAATTTAAGAATGGTATTGAGTAAGCTACATGAAGGAAAATTGTTAATCAATGTGAAAAAGTATAGTTTCTTGAAGACAAATTTGATCTACTTAGGATTTTTTATTTCTAAATAAGGATTGAAGATGTATAAGGAGAAGATAAAATCCATACTTGAGTGGCCTACACCCAAGATCATGTTTGAGGTAATAAGTTTTCATGGTTTGGCTAGCTTCTATAGGAAATTCATAAAGAATTTTAGTGGAATTATTTATCCGATGATAGACATCATCAAGGGTGATAAAATAAGTTTTTTTTTGGATTGAGGCTACTGATAAGAGTTTTATATTGTTGAAAAAGAAGGTAAATAAATAACCAATCCTATTTTTTCCTAATTTCAATAAGCTTTTTCAAGTAGAATGTGATGCTAGTGGGACTACCATAGGTTGTATCTTGAGCCAAGATGGGAAACCCATATCATAATTTAGTGACAAAATAAGTGATGCCAAGAAGTACTCAACTTATGATCAAGAGTTGTATTATCTTGTACAAGCCTTGAAGAAATGGAGGCACTATCTTTATCTTAAAGAGTTTGTTTTGTTCACTGACAATTATTCTTTGTAGTTAATTAGCAATCAAAACAAGTTGAGTCAAAAGCATGTTAAATGGATTGAGTTTTTATATATGTTCTATTAAGCATAACAAGGGAAAATATAACAATGTTGTAGATGTTCTATGGAGGAGGAGCTTGATCATGCAATAATCTTAGGTAAACATCTTAAGATTTGAAAGAAATGTATAAGGAAGATTTAGACTTTAAGGAACTATATGAATCTTGCATGAATATAGTAGGGGTTGATATGAGTCCTTGGATGGATTTCATGATCTAAGACAATTTGTTGTTTAGGGACAATCAGATTTTCATACCCAAGAGTTCCATGAGAGAGAATTTGTTGAAGGAAAAGCATAGTGGCAGCTTGTCAAGACATTTTGGGTAGAACAAGACAATAACACAATTAAGTGCTCATTAATATTGGCTAGGTATGGGTGATGATGTCAATAAATTTTTGAAATGTGTAAAACATGCCAACATGCCAAGGGAAGCAATCAAAATGTAGGTTTATACTAGCCACTACCAATTCCCAATAGGCCTCAGGATTCAATATGGATTATGTACTTGGCTTGCTAAGAAATCAAAAAGGTCATGATTTTATATTTTTATTGGTTGATAGGTTTTAAAAAATGGGTCACTCATTCCATGTTCAAAAACAAGTGATGCTACTAACATCTCCAATTTGTTCTTTTCAAGAGATTGTGAGATTGCATGGACTCCCTAGGAGCATTATTTCAAACAAGGACATCAAGTTTGTTGGGCACTTTTGGAGGACCTTATGGAAGAAATTGGGAACACATTTGAGCTTCATCATAGCCTACCATTCACAAACTAATGGTTAGACTGAAATTGTTAATAGGAGCCTTAGCCACATCTTGAGAAGTTTGGTAAGCATGTAACTAAAATAATGGGATCTTGTACTTATACAAGCTAAATTTTCATATAATGATTATCTTAATAGGAGTATAAGAATGATTCCATTCCAAATATTTTATGGAATACATCCTAGGGGAGTATATGAGTTGAGATATCTAGGCAAGATGAAAGCAAGAAGTGTGGATGCAAAGGAGTTTGACAATGCCATGCAAAAATTGCATGAACAAGTAAAGAGGAAACTTGAAGAAAACACCAAAAAATACAAACAAAGGGTAGATCAGAAGAGGAAATAGGTCAATTTTAGTTTTGGAGACCTTCTTCTTACCCACCTTAGGAAATAAATATTTCGTAAAAGAGAATATAACAAGCTAAAAGCGAAGAAGATCGGTCCATGTAAGGTGGTGAGGAAGTTTTCAAATAATGCATATGAGATTCAACTACCAAAATGGATTGGAATCTCTTCAATATTCAATGTTGTAGACCTATATCCCTATAAAGATGTATAACTATAAGAGAAGGACTATTCCATACAGAACAACCCTATAAGAGAAGAACTATAAGAGAAAGACTATGTATGGAATAGTCTAGAATAGGACTATTCCATATAGAACAACCCTATGTGAAACTTAGATATGTTGTACATCTCCTTAATGGGTGTGTGGAACAATTTAGATTTTTTTGTCATCTAGATTATAAGAGAAGTTATGGCCAAAATATAGGATAAATAGGGCTACAAATAGCCTTGTCAAAGAAAGAAGTTAGGCTTTATGGTCCTATTTGATCTATAAAGCCTCTCATAATAGAGGTAAATAGGTTAGGTAAATGTTTCTAAAATTTTATCACTGTGCCTTTCATATATTTGGTGTAGTAGATAAAGTTGTCACCAATAAATACCATTGGTGACCAAAATTATATGCAAGCCATGAAGATAAACTTCATTATCAAAGAAAAAGAATTTATATAGGAGTTTCATGTTGTGTTGGTGACTCTAAAATGTTACAGAGCTATTTTCACTAATTTTCTTGGTGATTACAAAGAAATTGTTGGATTTATATCTACGTATGGGATGACTGATGGTCCCTAGTCTTTTCTATGTTTTGATACTTTAATTTCTGTTTGTTTGCTATTTTAGTGTTGTGTGTCCTTTGTTAGTGTGTTGTTTTTGTCTTTTCTAAAAAAAAATTCCCATGGGGTGGATTTTCACAGGGCCTAAGACCCCCTTCTCTTGCTTACTTAATCAAAAACAAATTGAATTTTCCTTATGAACATCACCATATTCTTCCATCAAAGCTCCTAATGCATTATCTATATAAAAAATGTATAATAATAAAGGATTTTATGAAATTGGAAGAATCATGATTGGTGGATGAAGTATATATTCTTTGATTTCATTAAAAAAAATGAAAAATCTCATCCCATTTGAACTCCATATGCTTGCTTAGTAACTATGTAAATGGTTGTCTTATTAGCTTAACTTATCCAAAAAATATATTATTTCATGAATTCTTCATTATAAACACCTTAATTATGTTAATCCCTTAGGTGGATACATGTTTATAATAGACTTTACTTTATTTTTATTGAATTTTATACCTTTACAACAAATTATAACCCAAACATTTTCTCAAATATGCCTTAAATACATGTTTCTTTGTATTTAATTGGATAATATATTTGTGAAAGCATTTAAATATTTATCATAATTTTGTAGCATGATCTTGCCAATTTTTAGATTTTGAAATTAAGTAATCAATATAATATTCCATAGTTTTATGTTTAAAATAATGAAATATGTGCATCATATCCATTTGATACATATATTGCATTCATGAACACATAACAAATTATTACCCATGATGTTATAAATGTTTTTATAGGTTTAACTTTTAGATTAATGTAGAAAACCTTCCATAAATGATAAGATATAATAACTAGAAGTAGGGTCCACAATCATATGAATGTTTTTTTAAGGTAAATTATCCTTAGTGAAATCCTTTTTCAGATCTCAAAAGTCTATAAAAACTTTAATTTCTCCATTAGGCTTAACAACCAAAAAAATATTTGAAACCCATGGAGGTTAATAAACTAATCCAATAAAACCAACGTTAAGTATCCTTTGAATTTCATATTTATTTAATAAGGCTACTTTCAGATGCATCTTTATATTTTTTTACTTGATTGTATTTACAAGGTGAAGAAATATAATATGTAGTGTAGCCATAGGATTGGTTCCTAACATATCTGAATAAGCCTAATTGAATAAATTAGGGTAATAATGTATTTAAATTTGAAATTTTTTCCATCATCAACCTTGAGCATGGATGCAATAAAGAATAATTTTGGATATTTATCTATTCCATTTTTTAATTCAATTTCATTCAAAAATGTTGAGTTCTCTCCCACATATGACATAATTATAATTATATCAGGGACATCTAATTGGGCATTATGATGTGAACATTCAATTTATCTAAAATAATATGGTAATTTATTATATCAGGTAAAATTTTATTATGATATAATTAATGGAGATATCATATTCCCCCAAACATTCGTAGAGAGAATCATCATGATTAAAATCATCCAATGTGAAAATTTATGTTGAAAGTATATCATCAATGAGATGTGGATGTTGATGCATGATGTAATTATTACATAATATTATGTGTTAATTTATAGAATTGTGTATAAATATTCTCTTTCTTCATCCCAATTTATTTTTTAACCTTTGGTTCATACTTTTATTTGAGGCTTTGTCTACCTTTAATATTAGATGGAGATATAGGGTTAATAATACCTTGTGTTTTTTTCCTAATATGTGCCCTATGTATCCTAAATTTAATAGATACTTTAAGCCAAGAACATATTGTGATAAATCTATTTCCTTTGGTAAAAGTGTAATTATAGTAGATACCATTTTTTATTTATCATTATTAAAAATAGTGTGTCCAAACTCTTGAAGATAAGGCTATATATGAGGTAAATAGTTTTTCATGGGTTGAGTCATTTTTAGTGATTTAAATGTTTCTAGTCAATATGACATATGTATATGTATCCCTCATGACTAAACTTGATACATACATCTAAGGTAGAAGGAACTTCATTCAAATCATGAATTCAAGATCTACCCAATAAAATATTATAATTAATAGCATTAGGCATTACTTGGCCTAATTTTCTATTATTATCAAACCCATAATGATATTCATTATAGTTTTTCATAGTTATTTTATGGTTAAGTTATTTAATCCATGAATATACATATCAGAGTGAGTATCATCTCTTTCTCCTATACCATGTAAATGAAGAAAAAATATATTTCAAATATTGAGTAATTTATCCATTATCCACAAAAACCCACTTCACTCCCTTATTTAACATTACTTGAATATACAATACTAAATGTTGATTAATAATGTGCTTAGAAGGTAAATATTATTTATAAAAATAAATACTATCCTTAATCTAACATAATGTATTGATAATAGATGAAACACAATCTCATTCCACATTATGTGGCTTGGTTTTATTCATACAGTTCCACATCAATAATATCCTTATAAACAATTTATTTTTTAAGCATCTCTAACATACAGATCTTGGTTAGAGTATTATTACGTTGATCAATAATATATTACACTCTATTTATAGTAGGTGGCACCTTAGGAGGATTAATAATATGAGGAGGGAAGTTTTAACTACCTCCAATTTATGCTAGAGGATATTTTACCTTGCCTCTTTGATTTGTTAACAAAAGGAGTCATACATTCCCTTTGATGTTGAGTAGTAACTAAATATCTAAGAGATTGGATATTTAGAATATATGTAATACCAAGGAGAGATAATAATTATTAATTATTACTTTTAGATTAATTTTTACTTTAGATGAATTTAATCCATTTCATTAAATGATTTTGAAACATATTACATATTTTAAATAAGTAACATGTTATTATAACAATCATAAATTATAAGCAATGAATATCAATTATATCCATAATTTATTTGTGTAAAAATAAAATACAAAATCATGTCTAAACCCTTAATGCATAAATATGAAACCCTAAAAATAAAATAGTAAACCTTAAGGGAGCAAGACTAAGGGTTTTTCATGCTCAAGACAAAGATCAAGTTCACTAGAATATTTTATTTTATTTTGATTTTAGGAGATTTAAGTAATTATTAAACTATTAAAATTTATATTGCATAATACATAATATAAATTCCATATATATGAATGCATATATATTATTAATTGTGTTTTTACTTCCACAACATGCCTAATTTCATCACTGAAATCATGGAACCTATTTTTCTCTAAAATTTGGTCTTCTAGTTTAATCAAGTTTGGGACTTAGGCCTATTTTGTTTTTTGATATAATTGTAAAAGGTCCTTAAGAAGTCATCATAATGTTATATTTTCTTCACTCAATAAACTAAGTCTAAAATTAAAATGTCTAGTATATGCATTAGTCTAGAAGAGTTTGAAATTGGGTCTTGATTAATATAAATATCTAAATTTTCATGAATATAGTAAGTCTTGGTCTATCTTTATCAATTTTATAAAATACATTAACATTCCCCATTTTGAGGTAATTTATCCTTAGATTTATGAAAGTAATTTAGATATTTTAGATTATTTTTGACCTTTTTATTGGAAATTTGGTCAATTTTTTCTTCATTCCAAGGTAGGATGACTAAGTCTTTACATTGTTCTATTTTCATACTTAGTCACTTTCTAAGATTTAGACTAAATTGGATCCATATTTAGAAAAGGGTTTCTTTTTATTTGTTTATCTTGTTACCTATTTCCTTTATTTGAGTTTAGGACTTAATAATTTTTTGGATAAATTTCATATTTGAAAACTAATGGCTATTGTCCTTTTTGCATGCTAAAAGTCAAATTCTTTCCCTTGAATTATTTTAGACAAGCAAGTAGTTTCCACTTATCACTCTCTCTCTATTCCTAAGGTCCCTCTAGGAGTTAGTTTTCTCAGATATTTTAGATGCTCAAGATGAGTATGTGTGGCATAATCCTATTTCCCCCACTCCCTAAGATGGTTTATATGTCTTCAAGCCTTTGGAAAGGCCTTAAATAGGTGAAATATTTACAAGTGTCAAGATCTCACCTGACCAAAATTAAAGAGGCCAACAATACATATGAAAGATAAATTAGGAAATTGGTGAGTGGAGGGTTTCCATGTGGCATGAACCTACCAACTGGAGGGCATGTTTTCATCCACATCAACATTACATGAGTCTAAATTTGACAACTGTATAAATCTTCAAGGCCATCAAAAATCATAATGCATTCCCTTTGAGCTAAAGGGTAAAATATCCTTAAGTTTAGAAAGTCTTAATTGATTTAAGCATGCTCTAAATAATTTAAATTTTTATTTTTTAGATAAAACTAACTTTAGTATTTTATGAATAATGTAAGTGCCTCCTAGTTTTATCTTGTTTATTTTACCTAATTAATAAAATTTTGACCAATTATGGATTCTTTTGAAGTCCACTTATTAAGGAGTTATGTTTTTCATCTTTAGGTATTAGGCATTACTTTCGGATTCTAGGTCATATTGGCCTTAAGGTAACATGTTTTAGTCTCCTTTTTGCCATTAATTATAGTCTATTATCACCCTATTTTCAAGTGCTTAATTATGTATTTATATTATTTTATCTTCTATCTTGTTTAATTTATCAATGGAAATACTTAATGGGCCTTTGAAATGGGAAAATGGGGAAATTTTTAAATGGACTAACTTGTATTTGTTTTATACTTTTATAATTACTTGATTTTGTTTAAATTTGAAAATTTAAAAAGTTTAATGGTTTTCTCATTTGTTTTGTAGACCTTGGGAGATTGAGGCGTTACCACCTATTAACTATTCACTTCCGTGTGACCTTTGGACTTGGTCAATTTTTTAATACTAATGGGTCTCCAGGTGAATGGGATGTGCCCATGTGACACAATCTCACTTGATCTCTTCCTCAAGTTGATCTATGCACATTGATATTCAAGTGGAAATCTAGGTAAATGAGATTTTAACATGTCTAGATATCACTCTTCTGCTTCTATAGAGTGACTAGGACAAATAGTCCACCCAAGAACCCTTTGGTTGCTTAGGATGATGCTACATGGCATAATATTTTTCCCTAGGACCCTTGGGTGGTTGGCACATAGTCAATAGGAAATAAGCTTTTGGATGCCTGGGATGTCTCCATGTGTCAAGATCTTAGGGCATCCCATCCAAAAGGATGGTCAATAGAATTTATACCCATAGCTAAACACTGAAAAGTGAGAGATAGTCACATATAATTACATTGATAACAATATCTTTCCATAGTCCCTACACTAGTGAAAGATTTTCAAGTGTTAATAAGACAACATGATGAATCCTAATTTCTAGGCCTGTTGAAAGGGTCATCCTAAGCAACTCTAAATCCTAAAATTAACATCCGTCATGGCCCATCAAAATGTCATAGCTAGGAACTAACTATGTGTCTAATATCACATCACAAAAGTAGATAGGGAGCTTATTAATGATAATTTGATCATGAAATATGAAATTTTATGTTATTTGGGTGGTGGCATTAAACTCAAACTTGGTGTACACATTAGATTTTGGTGAATAAGCACACAAAAGAGAAAAAAATGTGTTAGAGCATTGGTACCTTGTGTAGAGCATGGATAAAATATTGTCCCAAGGATATTTTGGTGACATGTAGTTTCCCAAAATTACATTCAATATTGGTTGAGCATGGCCTAGTCATCAATTTTCTCAAGATTGAGCAATATATTCAAACCTTAAAGTTTAAAATGGGTCAATCCCATATAATTATTACAACCACCAATTTTTTTTAGATTAATGACATGATAGACTTGCATTGCTTATAATACTTGAGTGTTTAATGAATCTCATTTTTGATTTATGATATACGTTTAATATAAAACATTTTTTAGTTTATATTTTCAATCTATGCATGAATACGGTGACCTTGTTTCCCTCCAGTACATAGCTAACATTATCCTAGACTCTTGCATGGTCTTTGCTTGAAAATTATGCTTTGTTGATCAAGCAAAAATAATTTATATAAGGATTTGTCCACTTAATAGAATCAAATTTATTACTCTACATAGTAGGCTCATCTTTTCTTTTCTCCTTTCCCTCTACCTCTATTGATATTTTTTTAAAACATTAGTAGTTTAATTTTATAAATAGTTGGATTTGTAATGAGTTGTTAAGGTTTTATTTGGTTTGAATGATATTTGGATAAATTTAATTAATGAATTAAGTTAAATAATGGAAATTAGTATGTAGCTAAGAGTTTTTCTTTATAATCTAAGTGAATTAGTCTTTTTAGTCTAAGCTTCTTTTCATAAGTGTTAACAAAGAAAGGCCACTTGACCCTATATAAACTATAAAGCCCAAGTGAGATCAATATGCCAACAACTAGTAATAAAGACCTTGATGGGGATAATAGATCCTTATTTCAAGATAGGTTGGGTGAGTCCTCACCTAGAGTACATGGTGTGTGTAAAAATTCACATCAACATAGATTGTCACTAGTAGCAGGGCCTTTTGAAACTTTAGAAACCTTGTTTAGACTGAGAGGTTCCAAGTTCTAAAACTATAAATATAGGATAATAACCACAAGCTCAAATTATATTAAGGGTGACTTTAAACTATTACACCTCACTTGACTATTGAGGGTGAGAAATAATAAGGTAACATTTAAAATAAGATAAATCCACTCATCTAGTACCTCCCATACTATTATTGGTCCTTTTATTAACCCTTTTACTTACCCTTAGAACACTCCAAATGTCCAATCCCACCTAGTTTATAGGAATTAATTATCTTGTAAACATTCAAGGACTTGGACATGATTTTCCCAAAACCCTAAGTTTTGTCGAAGGTATGTTCATGGTGGAGTGAGAAAAATAAAGAACATATCCAAACCTTGTATATTGTTCCCTTATAATTTAGATGAGTCACTGTATTTTTGGTATTTAGTTTTCATATAAGGACCTTGAGATTATATTCATTAACCATTTTAGGATATTGATAGACCCTAACATACTATTTGATCAATTTTTAGCTACCCATAGAGAACCCAATGAGACAAAGTATATTTTCAATACTTAGTTCCATAAGATATGTTGAAATAACCATACATGTTGATGGAGATTGATGTTATATATACATATTTGAGATCTCTAAACCCTATGAATTCTATATTCTTTAGGAAGACCACAGCATTACTCACATTATTGGCTCTATTTTATAATGATGTTGTTATCATTAAAAAACATATGGTATCTAAAGGGGATGGTGCATGTCCCTTACCCTCAATAGGATAACTAGGTTTTTATGTATTAGAATCCTCTAATTAACCCTATCTTAGGATCCATGTACTCAATCCCAAACCCAATTTATAATCCAACACCCTTGAATCATATTTAGAGTAATCATCCCTATGTGCATCCTAATCATGTGTTGTCTTAGATTAAAATCCACCAAATTATCCCAGTTTCATACAATACTGATACAATTCCTAGTTTAAGAAACTATGTGGCTCTTAACATCATAAATACTCTACCCATACATTTTCAAATTTTAATAAACTAGTGAAAACCTCACCACCCCAAGTAAGAAGTAATTGAAACACCATTGTGAACCCTGAGGTAACTAATTTGTAGTAGATGGTCCATGTTAGTAGGAGAATGTGAGAACTAAATATCTTCATAAAATATAATTATGAAGTGGATAAAAATATAGTTTCCTTATATTGTATAATTATTCCTACATTTTTTCATGGTTTATCTATTTTTTTATTGTTGGCATTACAAGGAAATTGAATATAGGTTGGCATGTATGTGTGCTAAGTATGGATCTAGAGGTTAAGAATGATAAAAAATTATAGGATATATATTCCTTTAGATTATAATAGAAAAATTTTTACTTTTACATAAGTGACCATTTATTGTAGATTATTTTCATCTCAATGAGAAGGATTATAATAGAGATCTTCACTTACATTATATGCATCTATATGTATGATCAACATTTCCATTATAACACAGAGTTATGAATCATTTTTTTTATTTAATTGGGTTAAAAACTTAGTTTTATAAGGAACAAGAACTATAGTTACAAAGTTTTATAAAAATAGTAGCAAGCCCCATGGGTTGAAACAAAAAACTAGCTTGTTACCCCCATAGGAGGCAAAACAAGAAACAAAAATAAAATAAATAGTTCAAGAAGAGGGGCCCTCTAAAGGACCCTTACCTTATTTAGTCTTCTTCTCTAGTTTACCCTACCTTTTTTTTTAAAACTTTAATTCTTGTTATTTTATGAGGTCCTTTCATGTCATCTATGGATAGGATCATCCATGGTCTTTTCGATACCTGCTCATGCATTGGAGTCCTCTTAATGGGAGTAGTAATGGGGATATTAGGAGGAGGGGTATTTGCTACCATGTTCTTTCTTAGGGGTAATATCCACATTATTATAGTGGGTGAAGGATTAGACCATTTTGTCATCTTGCCTATTCAGGGCATTCCATTCTTGTATGAGTCCTACAAGATTCATTCTAGCCTTATGAAACTTATTATTGAAAATCTCTAACTATTATCTATTGTTTTCTATGTTATTTGTCAAGTAAAATTTACCATTCTTAATAACTTCCATAGATTTTCCCTCATTTAGAAGGATAGGTTTGGGTTTGGGGATAATTAGTTTTAGAGGGGGGTCATCAATAAATATTTTTGATAAAGGGATAGCCTAGGGGGTATTAACTAATGATCGGTAGAATCATCGGTAGGGTCTTCCTCTAGGGAGTCCTCATCATAAAATGACCCCACCAAAGGAACCTCCCTAACCCAAAGGGTTTGTCCATGATTAACCAAAAGTAGGATGAAACTTTAGTACAAAATAGGGTTGGCATCATTACCCAAATGGGTGAGAGCAGTGCTCTCCAAATACTATAGAAGATAAAATGGGAGACTAATTTTATACCCTAAAAAGTGGTTTAACAATAAAAAATGATGGGAAAAATTAATGTATGATTACCTTTAAGTGTCAGGTATTTCATGACTTGAAGGCACACCTCAGGCCATTTATGGGGGAGGTTGGCATAGGGGAATATTTTCTTGTCCATTTTGACAAACTCATTTGTGTGTAAGAACCTCTGAAGTAACTCTTAATTTTTTAACTAGTCTTTGTATGCCTTCACTCTATCACACAACATGCTTGTAGATTCTCTAACATATTCCTATATGATCAAGATCTTAAACCCTCTCATCTCCATCACTCTCTTATTTTAGTTGGTGACAAAGTCCCTCACTACACCCACATCATGCTCAGTTATCCTCAACATCAGTTTAGTAATCCCACCCCACTAGAGTTTCTTCCATAATTTTTTAATGCCTTAAACATTATAATAACAGGTTGGTTCCAAATGATCCCTAACACCCCCATTACCATAGTGCCTATTGAACTAAGTATTTATTTTGGTAGGTTCTAAAAGTGTTTTGTTTTAACAGATTGAAAATTACATACGAGCTACACTTCCCATCTTATATAATAAATTTTCTTCACATTTGCATAATGACATGTCATGAAATTTGAAATCCATATCTTGGTGAGATATGTTCATGAATTTTACTTATCCATAATCATATCCTAGTGTACTTTCGTTAATAATGGTTGGTGAGATGATTTTGGGGATGTGCCATCCTATGTGTGAGTTTTTTAAAATAGGGAGGCATAATCCTATATTAACAAGTAGATATACCACCCCATTCCCTTTAAATAAGTTTAGATTATGTGTAATTATGTCATCCCCCTCAATTTTTAATTAACATCATCAATTATAACTTTTATTGTATGAGAGGGGGTTACTTTACCTTTAAGGGAATTTATGATATTGATGGAGTCCCCCTCCACAATAATTATTTCCATATTAATGATGGAGGTAAGTTGGATGACCCATAAATCCACCTTAGCTTTAGATACATGATTTATTTAAGTTCCCAAGGGGCACACGTAGGCAATAATAAACATCCCCTTTGAACCCCTTATGGATCTTCCCCTACTTGTAGGTCCCAAGTTTCTTTTTGATGATCCATCAAAGTTTAACTTAACCCAAACTTCAAGTGGGGTCTTCCATCTCATGTGTTTGCAATTTATATCTTTGGATGGAGATATTATTTTCTAAATCATCTCCCAATTACTAAAGATTAATTGTGATGAGGATGGTCCTATAGTTTTGTCCATGTGTGGGAAGGACTTCCATTTTTTAGTGATGGCATGTCATAGTCAGAGAAAACCCCCTTTTGGAAAGTGCCTTTTATTTTATAAAATGTTATCATTGTGTGCATTCCAAATAATCCAAAATCAATGTGGGAGAGATAAATTCTATAATAAATCTAGGGATGAAATTATCTAGAGTGATTTCCATTTTTAGTGAGATCAACCACATTATTGGGTTTAACCCATGAAATGTTGAATTTATTCAACATCTAATTAAATAAGCTTATGCTGAATGGAAAATTTAGAAATATATGATGAATTGAATCCTCAACTTTCTAGAATAATGTGTATCTAGTGGGGACTATCAATCTTATTTTTACCAGGTTATATACTTTTAGGACCTTATTTTAGGTCACCAACCAAAATAAAAAGATTAACTTTGGGGTTGAGTGTCTTATCCATAAATATTTCTAGTAGTTTTACTCATTTTCTAGGTTTAGATCAGTGGTGTGTCATAAGGACACCGAGTACATACTATTATCTTCAGCTACCCATAAAAAGTGATTTTCCACAGGATATAAAGGGATGTGAATCTATCTGATGAAAGAGTTAAGATTCTATATCACATGTCTTTCTTCATGTATGTAACCTTATGAGGGAAGGACTTTCCAACTCTTCAAACCTTTGTGATCAACCTATTAGTCCTTAAATTTTTAGCCCCACTTTTTTTGAGGATAGTATAATGGTTGGCCTAAGTCTATTGTGAGGAGAGTAGGGTAGTGGAAATCTAGGCATCTTCCCAAAACTCAATTTTCTCTCCATCCCAAATTTACCATTTTATTCCCTTTTTAAGAAGGCCCTTATAATTATTGATGAATTTATAGAAGGTGGATCCATATTTCAAACCTTCTTTCCATAAGAAACTATCTAATTCAAGCCCTTTTAGGTATTTGGCCTTAACGATCCTTTACCATTCTCTTTATTCTTTCATAATTATCCATCCCATTTTTTCCAATACGGTCTTATTCATGGGATATATGATTCTAAGGCCTAGTCCTCCATTTGCTTTAGGAAGATAGGTTTTTTCCCAGGAGACAAGATGAAATATGAATCAATACTTAGTTCCATTCCACAATTAATTATTTTGGTGAGTATTTAGAATATGGACATTAGATACATAAGGATAATTTTGATCAAGGCTTTGAGTATTTAGAATTTGCTTATCTAAATGAGGAGGTGTCCCTTTCATCCTATAATCTTCCTTTGGATTCTATCAATGAGGGGGTTTCATAGTTCAAAATCCATTTTACCTTAAAATAGTGTAATTACCAAATATATTTATATAAGTTTACTCACATGGCACTCCAATATTCTTGTGATTCTTTTCTATAGGATGATTGGGGTGTTAATTAATAAAAGAGAGATTTTACAAAAAATAATACACTAATTCGATATAACTTCATAATTTTTAGGATAGATTTAATTTGTTTAGATTCTTCCATAGAGGATTCCCTTAAAATAATCATATCAAATACAAATTGTTCATGGGTGACAGGGTCTATATTAAGTGCCACTTAGATGCCTTTGATCAGTTCTTGTGTGCGAGCTTTTAACAAGCTCATTCCAAAGATTTATACAACTATGATGAAGAAGTATGGGGAGATAGGGTATCCATATCTTATAAATGTGGAGGTTTATAATAAAACTTTTTATAACCCATTTATGATTAAGAATAATTTGGGTGTAGTTATGCAGTTCCATATAATTTTCCTTAGGTCCTGATTAAATCCTAGCTTTTCTTGAATCATCATTAGAAATTTCTAGGAGATTTCGTCATATGATTTATTCATGTCCATATTAAGGAAAATTACTTTCCTTGGGTATTTTGATATGGAATGTATGGCCTCATGCACCCATACTATCCCATCCATTATCTATCTTATAGCCACAAAAGCTCCCTATTCTTCCCTAATAAATTTATCTAGGAGATGTTGCATTTGCTTTACTAAGATAATCAAGAAATTTTTTTAAGTCGTATTTTAAATAATAATAGGGTATAAGTCATAAATATTATTCATTCCTAGCTTCTTTGGGATCAATACCAAGAAAGTGTTATTCATTTCTCTAAGGATGGTTCTAGATTGAAATAATTCCCTGGTTGTTGCCCCGACCTTAGTGTTGACTATATCCCAAAATGTTTGGAAGAAAAAGGAAGTAAATCACATTTTTACCTCCACCTCATATGGGACTTTAGTAAGGTAAGCATTCCCAATGTTAGATATAACTTTGTCAAATTTATTCAAGGTGCTATCTAGTAGATGTTCATCAAGGGGGCCTTCTTCTGTGAGGAGATTTTTAAAGAAATTGATTATATGGTGGGAGATTTCCTCATATTCTTTGTTGAGGTTCCCATTATCTATTTATATCTGAGTGATCCTATTTATGTTTCTATATTTGGTTGTTGAATGATGGAAGAACTTGGTGCTCTTATCCCCCGCCATCCACGTGCACCTAGATTTTTGTCTCCAATATTTTTCTTCATTTGCCTCAAGGTTGTGAAATTGGCAAAAAAAATATTTTTCCTTTTGGTAAGTTTGTTCATTATTGCCTTCCATAGCTGAATTTCTTTATTTGATATTAATTATACATCCAGTGCCCTTTTTTGAAAGAAAATATTTCCAAATACCTCTTTGTTCCAAATTTTTAGCTTTACCTTGAGAAAACTTAGTTTTTTTTAATCAAAATAAACATGTCTAAACCCAAGAATAGTTATTTCCAACATTATTTTAAGGATTTAATTAGATTTGGGTGATGGATCTATATACTCTCAAATCTGAAATGACTGCATTTAGGTTTCAAGATTTTCTCACCTTAAAAAATTAATGGATTATGATTTAACCAAATTCTAGGTAGGGAGGATAGTCTAATGGAGAATTGAATGTCCTAGTTTAGAGATATCAAAACTCTATCAAGTTAGACTTGGATCAAGTTATCACCCAGTCTTCTATTTTCCCATGTGAATGGGTTGTCATTTAGATCCACATACACAAGCTCTGCTCTTGTAATGAACTCATTAAAATCCATCATGATATCTATGAGATCTATATGATCCCCTCTTTTATCCCTAGAGGTGAGAGGGGTATTAAAGTCCCTAGTTATGATCTAGTTCCATCCTTCACAATCCATTCAAAAGTAAAATAGGCCTTCTTATAAATTATTTCTAGTAGTTTTGACATTTGGGGCATAAAAATTGGAGAGGATCCATTCCTCATTGTTGTCTAAATATCTAAAGATAATAGATATGTGGTCATTAATCTTCTAGCTAAGGTTTATTTCAAGGTAATTTGGGTTCTAAAAAAAAGTAATACCCTTAAAGTTTCCTTTAGAATATGATGCTAAAACCTAAGCTTTTCTCCATAATTTCTCAACACATGATCTTAAATCCATTTCAAACATTTTTATTTCTTGGATGAGCAAAACTATGGGGTCAAATATTTTTATAAGGTCATAAAGGGTCCTTTCCTTCTTGGGGTTGTTTAACCCACTGACATTCCATGTTAGGATTTTCATTTCTTATCCTAATTTATTTTGAGGGTCTATTTGGAACCCTTAAAAATTTATTTAGATATTTCAATATTCCTTGTGACCATTATGGGTAACCTACCCACTAGTTTTATGGAAAATCAAATATTAGTTTTTCTCCTCCCTTTTCTAATTTTGGAGTTTGTGATAAATGCTTCTTCCTATATCATTTTTGGGGTTGGATATTTTGATGTGGAGCATTGCCTCATATCTTTGTTGGACTCTATAGTCTTTAGGAGGGGAGAAATTAGTGCATCCACAAAAAGGGAGAGATCTATTTTCACAATCCAAAGGAGTAAAAAAGGGGATTTTTTAGCTAGATCTAGGGCTATCTCTGATAAATTTCCAAGCATAAGAGGTTAAATAGGTCCCAAAGAGTGATTTATCAAAGGTGAAGGAGGGGTGAAAGCAAAGATTGAGGGACCACATGAGGAAAGGGGTGGGGAACAGGCACCAAGGATCATAATGAGTGAGGGTGAGGGACAAGGTAATGGGTTAAATTTATGGAGGAGAATAAAGGAATAAAGGATGGGGTAGGATATAAATCCCATAGGGGTGAATTGCTTGGGGGTGACCATCACTCAGTGAGAAAGCATGAGGATTTGGAAGTTGAGGGGGGCATAGATATGAGGGGGCCTAGGGAGGTTACTTAGGGAGAGGAAGACTATGGCTGAGTGATAGTGGGGAAGATATAGGGATGGTCCTTAGGAGAGGAACCTTTTCACATAAGGACATAGATTCAAAAAATAGATCAAAAGGAGAAAAGGAATTTTTGTAAGGAATACTTTTTGGATCATAAGGAGTAGAATCACTGAGTGGATCCTTAAGACATTCAATTCTTAGTTTTTGATCAACTTTGTGTTCCATCCTTGGTGTAACTTTTTGGGTCCACGTGTATTTGGGGATGGTTGGATCCTGATGATTTTTTGGGTAGGCTTTCAACACATGGCTAGCAATGTTATAGTGTGGATAAATGATGGCTTTGTTCTCATAAAAAATTTGACATCCATTCTCCATATTTAGACTTTATTTTTATCTTGTGGATAAGTGGATTATCTATTGGAATAAATAAATTCACCCAAGCCAAAATCATCCTTCATCAATAAAGTGTTATTAAGTTAATGGTTATGGATTGCCCTAATGCCTTGGTAATTCCTTTAATAACTTTTGTGTGCCAATATTCCAAGGGGAGATTAGGGAGAAGAACCCACATTGAAACATAATCCATGGAAGTGTTGAAAATATTGGAACATACATTCCACATCCTAATATCGATGCTACCTTTGCCATTAATCCAAGGCCCTTTAAAAAGAAATTTTATACAATCTTCTTATAGGGATAAGTTGACAAGGAAAAACCCCTTATCTAAGGTGATAACCTCTAGATGTCCTTTGGGTTTCCACTTGGAGTTTATCAAACTATAAAAATAATCTATGTTTGTCCAAAATCCATTCACCTTGGCCATTATGGATTTGGCTAATTAAACATCAACCTACTGCACCACGAGGTCGAGTACTAGTACAAAGACCTCATAATTTTACATTGTCAAGAAAATATGGATATTTAATTATTCATGATGTTGAGGTATGTTCATGTTGTTGGTATTTTTACATTGATGTTATCATTTATGTCAAAGTCAAGATGTATGTAATTAATGTCAAGGTAAAATTTGAAGTCATGCATGGTGAAGTAATGTGTGACAAAGATGTCTTATGATAAGAGATAATTTAAAGGAAATCTCTTATCTCTCTATTGAGACAGAATTTTAAGGCAACCTAGTAATTCTTATAAGGTTGATGACATGTCAAGATAAATATCAATTACAAGGTATGTATACTATTGAGCACTAGTCTTGAGGAGCTTTGTCATATCATGAGAATGTACATGATGAGGCCTAGTGAGAGGGTATGAATATGGTGGTTTGTTAATATGGATACACAAGTATGAGTAGATGGTAAAATATTCCCAATAATTCATATTAATTTTTGGAACACTTAATAAAGTTTCAAGGTAAACCTATAGGGGTAAGGTCTTAAGCCTAAGTAAGTGATCAGACTAGTCTTAGACTCTGTACAACCTAATGAGGAGTCTTAAGTTGTTATTAAAAATGCAAATCACTGGTACATCATGTAATAAGATGGTTAATACTATGTAAACATTTTTATAAGTCAAATAAGCCTTTATAGTATATTTCAGGGCTATTTCATGACTTATGATTTTATTGAGAGATTGAGTGAGAAGGCATAGGCCTAGTAGCATGATGAGGTGACCAGTCTAAGGTTTGTGAGAAGAAGCTTAGAAGTGTATGAGTATGGTATAAGTTTTAATGACATGAGGAGGAGGTATTTAAAATATTATAAGAGGTTTCAAGGTATGTTCAAGGTCTATGTATGACTAACATTTTAAAGTCTAGTGTACAAAGAGACCTACTGTGGTCTAATGAGGGGTCAAGTTCATTTTCCCAGATGACAGAGATTTTAAGAGAATTTTCAAAGGTGTGAGAGGTTGTATAAATTTTTTACAAGTCTAAAGTCAAATTATGAAGGAGAAAGAAAGAAAATTGGTGTTAAATTTTTTGTGTGTATAGAATGAGGTATTGCAGACCTGAGAAGGATTTTCTTATCACTGGAATGTGCAACCTTTGAATGATAATCTAAGTAGTTGATGTTAGTTATTTAAAGGTCCTAGATTAAATTTACTATCATTTATTTTTTGTTTGAGGGCCTAACCTTTATGAATAATTGTTAAGAATGGAAGATAATGTAAACTCTCTCTTAAACCCTAATTATGATCGAATATGAAATATCATGTTGGAAATGGCTTGGAATGGTTTAGTTGACCTAGTTTTATGATTTTAAGATGTGTAATAATCTTCCATGTTTCTCCAAGTGGTATTAGTATATTATAATAGTGATTATAAGCCATATGAAACTCTTTATTTTTTATATTTATGATAAAGTAAGCAATGTTGACTAGATAAAATCTTGAAAATGATTGGAGGATTATGTGTGATATTTTTAGTTTATATTGATGTAATTTTTTGATAAGTTTTTATATATTAAATATGCTAAACTGTTCATGGAAGTTGACCTATCACTAAATTGGCCTAATGAGGAAGACAGTGAGAAAACTAGGCAGAAGTGAGAATGAGATTAGGGATGGGTTAAATTAGATTAGGTATGGATAAAAATAGATGGGGTTATTTTTAAAGACATATGTATCATATCCCCTTTTATTTTAATTTTTTAAAATTCTCTTAAACAAGAATTTTTTTTTCTCAAAGTCACCTATCTAACATAGTGAGGTCTATGCAGGGTGAAGACATGAGATTGGTCTATAAGACCAATATTGATATTGATACTTATTATATATATATATATATATATATATATATATATATATATATAGATATATATATATATATTTTATAAGGATGGTTAAGGATAATTAAAACCCATTTATATTTCATAAAATTGTTCTCATAGGTGTTTTAAGTCTTGGTTTTCATGACTATGTTTTTAGAACTACAAGCAGTTTTTTGTGTGTGAGAATGATGTTCCTAAGCTTTTTTGCATAGATTTTGAGAATAAAATTCACATGAAGTTATTATAAATGTCTCATAGGTTAATTTTAATACATTTTTATTCATTAACAATTAATATTAAGGTGTGACAATTCAAAGGTTCTTGATTGGGTTCTTGAGGCTTGTTTGTAGTTCTAAGCTTCTAAGTAAACATATGAAAGTAGCTTGTTTGAGGTCATTTTCATTATATGATGAAATATAATAGACATGGTGATGACCCTAAGGTCATGAAGGTTATATATATTTTATTTTTTGATATGTTTATGGGTTATATTTTAATGTATGATTGATTTTTTCAAGATAGACTTTGTGGCAATTAGAAGGCTTAATTGCAAATAGACCTAATGGTGTGGTTCAAGGAGTGAAATGAGATAAATGGTGTTGGGGAAATAAGGTGTGATTAAAATGGGTATAAATAAATAATTTTTTAAGTATTTCATATGTTTTTGGAGGATAAATGTGTTCCAACCTGGTCTAGGTGAAACGTGTGCTTTAAGAAGGCCTAATTGTATTAGGTCTATATTAGGCCTAAAGGTGGTTTTATCCCTTATGGGTGGTAAAAAACCTATGTAATGGTTGTTTGACTTGTGAAATGTGTTTTTTTATCTATTCCATGGGTTATCCATTTATGGATATGTTTTTTTCTAACCAAGGTGGGTAATAGCAAGAGTCAAATATAAAGAGAAGGTCTAATAGGACTAATTTGACTAGTTAGAATTTTGAGGATATGAGTGAATGATTTAGAGTTTTATAAACTAGGTAAAGGTATTTAATACCATAATATGGATGTTTTGAATATGTAATGAGTTTATAATAGTGATTCTATAGATGATGAGTAAGGTCATATGACCTAATTCTACCAAGAAAAGGGCTAATTAAGAAAAGAGGCCTAATAGGCTATGTAAGAGAGATAAAAGAGTGTTGAGAGAAAAATAAGGTAATCATCATAATTTAATTGAGAAAAATGTGTACAAAGGTAATAATGGGTTATAGGTATTTGATTTAGTGCTAATTTACCTATGGGGTCAGTGCCTCCTTGCATATTGATGCATGATAAAGGACTTAAATTGGTGTTTGATTAGTAAGGGGTTGGTGCCTCACTAAATCTTGATTTCTTGATTATAATACTATAGTCTGAGTTATATTTTAGTTTGTTTTATCCCCAATGATATTTTACCACCTATAACTTATGTTCATATGTTATAGGCTTATGTGGATGAATGTTTATGCATCTGTTGATGTGAGTGTTTGAATGAATGCTTCATGAATAATAAGTGAAATTGAGGGATTGTTTTAATGCCACTAATTCAATCCCCCCAATTAGGATCTATACATCCAATATTTGGTATCGGATTAGATCCTTTATAGTAGACTTAATAGCCTAAAGGAGATCATAAACAAGTGAATATGTCTAGTCAAGCAAAAAGTGGTTTCTATATAAGCAAGGCTACATTATTTAATGCATCTAATTATGATTTTTAAAGCGTTAAGATGAGAAAATATTTTATGTCTCAAGGTCATGATGTTTGGAAATTATTTTTTGATGGATATATTGCACCCCTTATGCTTCCTATATATGTAGTAGGTAAGAAGGCTAGTGACTACAATTCAAAAGAAATTAATGATATTATACATGGCCTATTAGAGGAAGAACTTTTGAAGATGATGCATTAAATGCCTATTAAATAAATGTGGGACAAGTTAAAGACTATCCATGATGGATACTCCAAAGTCAAGTTGGCTAAGTTTCAAACCCATAGAAGTTAATTTGAAAGCTTAAGAATCAATGATGATGAGACCATTATAACCTACTTATTAAAGGTTGATGAAGTGGTGGTCAACATCATAAGAAGCCTAGGTGAAGAATTGAAATAATCTACTATTGTTTAAAAGTTTTTGAGATCTCTAACTCCTAAGTTTGATTCTAAAGTATCTATTATTGACGAGATGCAAGATCTCAAAAAGTAATAGATGGATGGACTTCATGGCACCCTCACATCCTATTAGATGAGGATAAGTGAAGGAAGACATAAAAAGAATGAAGTTGCATTCAAGGTAGAATAGAAGTCAAAGGAGAATAAGACACAAGGTAATAAGGTCAAATATAATGATGATTCTAATTTGATGATGATGATGAGTTGATAGTTATATTTATAATAAAATTGAAAATAGGTTTAGGTAAATACAAGGGTAAACTAATCTTTATATGTTTTAACTATGGAGATATTGGAAACTTTACTAAAAAGTTCCATTATAATCATAATGAAAAGGATTATGAAGAGAATGATGATGATAAAAAGTCCTATAGGTCTGATAAGATCAATAAAAGGTATATAAGGTATGATGATAAGATGAATTTTTTCAAGAATAAAAGAAGATTTTAAACCAAAGAACACTGCAATTCATCTGATGAGAGTGAGAGAAGTGATTCTGAGATTGAAAATGAAGTTGATGGTCTTGATGTCAATGAAGTTCTCTTCATGGCTGAGGAAGCAAGCTATTCAAATCAAGAAGAGTCCATGTGGTTTGGAGGTGTTGTTGGTGATTTAGATGAAGAATAAAATGAGGTAAACCTTGAGACTGAGTTGATGGATGGTATAGAATAAATGAATATGGTGAATAAAAATAATAGGGTGATGAGATCTCTTATCAAATACTATGAGGAGAAAATCAACTTATTTTAAGTTGGATTGAGAAACAAGTCCAAAGAACTAGAGGAAATAATTAAACAGGTGGAGACTCAAATTGAGATTATGACTACAAGGCTAAAGGCTAAAGAATAAGAATATGAAAGGTATGTAACTAAAGTAGATTCCTTCATAGTTGAGTTGGATCAGGAATCAAGTAGCGTAAAATCATTTATGAAGTTTGAAAAGAGTACCAATGATCTAGACAACATCTTGAGTAGTCAAAAGATTGATAATGATAAAATAGATGTTGGTTTCAATGGAGATCAAAAGAAGAACATTAATATGATCAAGAATTTCAATGTCCAATAAAGTAATGATGGTGTTGGAAGAATGAATACTACTCCTATAAGGCATCCTAATACCATAAGGTATGTTAATCATTTTAATGGTTATTGTTATTCATGTAACCAATTTGCTCATAGAGCTAGGAATTATAGAAGACCCTTCAAGAATGAATATGCAAGGAATTATGAGGAGAATAATTAAGTAATAGGTATGGGTAATAGTGTGTTTCTATCAAGAGGAATAGTGTGTTTCAATTTTCAAAAGGTTGGTCATATTGAAAAGTTATGTAATAATGTATTCTCAAGTTAAAACAAGAAAGTTGAGTCCCCTAGAGTGCAAGAAGGAAGACAAGATAGTGAGTGGAAACCAAAGGTAGCTAAGGTAAATGATGACCAATCTATAAGTCCAAGTAGAATAGTTACCATGGTGGATCATAGTTTAGATCCAATGGAGTGCAAAGAATACTCCCTATCATCTCATATTGTGGATGAAGAGATCAATTCATATAGACCAAGTCAAAATAGTGTTCAAATGGAGATTAAAGAATTTTAGCCTAAAAGGATCATGAAAAAAAATTAGTCTAGTAAGGACATGGATATCTAACAATATCTTGAGTTTATGTTTTTTTAATATCTAAGAAAGAAGAGGTTACTCCATTAAGATTCATTAAGGCACTTAGTTAGTGAGTAGAAGCATGAAGGATTTTTGGTCGTAGGGAGAAATTTGTACTCTTTATTTAAAAGTTCAATCAATAGTCTGAATGGAGGTGTGATTTCAAGAGATGAGATACAAATAATTTGTGTGATGACTTGATCAAACCAATTCATATTAATAATAGTTTCTAAATACCTCATGGAGATAAGGTGGGCAATCATGCTACAAGAGTAGGTGTGTTCACCAAAAATATCTATAGTATGTTGATTGTGATCTTGATCTATGTTGATATATTAATAGAGAAAGAGAGAATGATCTTGCTTGGAGAGAAAAAGGTGACACATACAAGGATCAATTATTTGTCAAGAGTTGACCCTTTGTCATTAATGTGAAAGGGGGGAAATGTTTTGTAAAAGGTATTGGTAGGGATATGAGAATTATCACCTTTGTTTGAGTGTTTTCCATCAATGATAAAGTGGTAGATTATTTAGGAATGTTCATGTTGTTGGTATTGTGACATTGATGTTTTCATTTATTTCAAATTCAAGATGGATGTCATTAATTTCAAGGTAAAATTTGAAGTCATGCATGGTAAAGTAATATGTGACAAAGATGTCTTATGAAAAGAGAAAATTTGAAGGCAACCTATTATCTATCTATTGAGAGATGATTAGAAGGCAACCTAATAATTCTTCTAAGGTTGATGAAATGTCAACATCAATATAAAGTACAAGGTATATATACTATTGAGCACTAATCTTGAGGAGATTTGTCATATGAAGATGGTTGTTTATTAATATGGATACACACAAGTATGAGTGGATGGTAAAATATTCCCAATAATTCATATGAAGTGTTAGAACACTCAAAAATATTTCAAGGTAAACCTACACGGGTAAAGTCTTAACTAAATAAGTAACCAAAATAGTCCTAAACTCTGAATAACCTAATAAGGAGTCTTAAGGTGTTATCAAGAATGAAAATCATTGGTAGAACATGTTATAATATGTTTGAAAATTTTAAAACATTTTTATAATTCAAATAATCATTTAGAGGATATTTCAAGGCCAATTCATAGCTTATGATTTTTTTTAAGAGACCAAGTGAGAAGGCATAGGCCTAGTATCATGATGAGGCAAGTAGTTTAAGATTTTTGATAAGAAGATTGTAAGTGTATGATCATGGTATGAGTTTTTATGGCATTATTATGAGGTGTTGATAATATTACAAGTGTTTTCAAGGTATGTTTAAGGTCTAACTATGATTGGTAGTTCAAGGCCTAGTGTTTAAAGAGACCTAGTGTGGTGTAATGAGGGGTCAAATTCATTTCCCATGATAGTAGGGATTTTAATAGAATTTTAAAAGGTGTGAGAGGCTGTATATAGTTTGTTAACCAATTATGTGGTCAAATTCTAAATAATAAAGCATAAAAATTGTTGTTAAGATTTTTTATGTGCATAAAATGAGGTATTGTAGACCTAAGAAGGATTTTCTTATGCTCATTGGCACGTGAAACCTTAGCATGAGTATAAAATTAGTTCATGGTGTTTTTATAAGTGTCCTAGATTGAATTTCCTATCATTTTTTCTAGGTTGAGGTCCTAATCTTTATAAATAATTATTAAGAATGGAAGACAGGCTAAACACTCTGTAAAACACTAATTATGACCCAATATTAAACATATTGTTGTAAATAGATAATAATGGTTTTTTAACCTATTTTTATGATTTTAAAATGTATATGACTCATATGGGTTTCTCCAGGTGGCATTGGTCTTTGAGAAGAGTGAGTGGAAGTTATATGAAACCCCTTGTTTCTTGGATTTTTTATGTAGCAGGTACGGTTAACCAAGTCAAAACATGAAAATGATTGATGTATGATGTGTGGGACTATTATTTTGTGATAACTTAAGTTTTTTATAAATTTTTAAATCATAAATTTGATAAACTGATCATTGAAGTTGACCTATTGCTAAATAGGCCTAATGAGGAAGATAGTGAGAAAACTAGAGAGAAGTAAGAATGAGATTAAGGATGGGTTGAAATGGATTATGAATGGATAAAAATGCATCAGATTATTTTCAAATAAATATATTTTTTATCCTATTTTATCATAAGTTTTAAAAATTATCATATGTAATCAAAAATTTGTTATCAAATTGACCTCTCTAACATAGTGAGTTCTATGTAGGGTGAAGACATGAGATTGGTTTGTAAGACCAATATTGATATTAAAAATTGAAATATATATATATATATATATATATATATATATATATATATATATATATATATATATTTAAAAATGTTATAATGATTATTAAGGATCATATAAACCCATTTATATTTCATAAAAATTTTCTCACTGGTGTTCTAAGTCTTGGTTTCATGATTGTGTTTTTAGAGCTACAAGCAGTTTTTTATGTGAGAATATTGTTCATGAGTATCTTTGTATAGTGGAGAATAAAATTAAAATTAACTTTTTATATATTTATTATAGGTTAATATTAATACATTTTTATTCATTATAATTTCCTATAAAGGTGTTAAAATTCAAAGGTTCTGAGGCCTATTTGTAGTTCTCAGTAAGCATGAGAAAGTGGTCTACTTGAGGTCTTTTACCCTATATGATTAAATATAATTGAATTTGTGATGAATATGAGGTCATGAATTTTATATAAATGTGATTTTTTTGTATTTTTATGTGTCAAATTTTAATTTATGATTGATTTTTTCAAGATAGACTTTCTAGCAATGAGAAGGCCTAATTGCAAGTAGGCCTAATGGTGTGGTTTAAGGAGTGAAATGAGATAAATAGTGTTAGGGACATAAGGTGATATTATAATTATTATAATTGAATAAATTTTGAATTTTTTAACATATTTTTTGAGGGAAAGATTGTTCCAAGGTGATCAAAGAGAAACATGTGCTTTGAGAAGGGCTAATTGCATTAGGTCTCTATTAGGCCTAAAGGTGGTTTTAGTCCTTATGAGTGGTAACTAACCTATGTAATGGTTATTTAAATTTTGAAACGTGTTTTGTATATATTAAAATGGTGAGACATGTATGTATTGGTTTTTATCCAACCAATGTGGGTGAGAGAAAGAGTCAAGTATAAAAAGAAGGTCTAATATGCCTAATTTGACTAGTTAGAATTTTAAGGATTTGAGCAAATGATTTAAAGTTTTGGAAAAAAATTAGAGGGATTTAATACCATAATATAGGTTTGTTTAATATTTCAAGAGGTTATAATAGTGATTATATATTTGATGATTAAGGTCATAGGATCTAATTCTTCTAAGAAAAGAGATATTTGAGTGAAGAGGCCTAATAGGCTATGTGAGAGAGATAGAAGAGTGTTGAGAGAAAAAAAAGGTGGTCATAATTATTTGAGTGAGAAATAGGTGTACAAAGGTGATTAAATATTATATGTATCTGATTTGGTTTTGAGTTACCTAGGGGTTGGTACATCCTTGGAAGTTGATTCTTGCTAAAAGAGTAGTTAAGTTGGTGCTTGACTACTAAAGGGTTGGTGCTCCTTGTGGGGTTAGTGACTCACTAAACCCTAATTCATTGCTTATAGGAATTTAGATAAATTTGTGTTTTAGTGGGGTTTATCCCCATTGAGGGTTTCCAACATATCTCTTATGTTCATATTTTACATGCTTATATAGATGATTATTTATGCATGTGTTGATGTGAGTGTTTGAATGAATGCTTCATGAATAATAAGTGAAATTAAAGGATTATTTTAAGTCCATTGATTAACCCTCCCCATTTATGACTTGTATTTTCACTGTTTGAGGATATGTCTCATATCTCCTCATCCAAGTGGCATAATTGAAACACCTCTAGGATATGGGTAGCCTAAGAATGAGGTGAATCTCTAGATAAGGCTAGCTCCCTTGATGTACCACTTGAAAATCACTACGGAACATATAATTACAAGGGAAAAGGGAGATATAAATAATATTAAACTGTCCTAAAGGAGGTAATACACCAAATTTATTGATGAATACCAACTAGCTAATGTCACACATGACACCAAGAGACTAACTAAACATACACTTTTCCAATCTAAATCTTCTCACATCAATATTTCATTATGATATCATGATAAATGTTTAGGCAAGGAGGACTAGACAAGAGGCCTATAATGTAACTATTTTAATATACTAACTAACTTAACCTTGACATATCATAAAACACTTCACATGACCTACAAGAAGAAGCTTTCAAGTAACAAATAGGTGGGAGAATGAGATAATAATGCTAAAGAAACACCAATCATCACATAAGAAAGATAAATAATTAAAGTGAAAAAAATATTAATAGTCATATAAGAGGTAAAAATAATTAGTATTTATTGAACCATGGTATGAAAATGAGTATGGATTCACCATACTCAGGTGGAACATATTTTTAAAAGGCCAAAATATCTAGTTCTTATAGAAATTGAGGGAGAGAGAGAAGAGATGAGTCCAAAGGTCACAAAGACACTTGTAAAGATGATAAAATTATCTACATGTGCATGATAATGGAATTTGAAACTGATAATGCAAAGTCAGGAAGCACAAGTGTCACCCCAAGGCATGAAATTCTTGAAATGTGGCATGAAATTCCCTTTACTAGCTCAAAAAACTACCTTCATCATTCACCCCTATTGGAACATCCCAAAAATAACTAGGGATATGTATAATTATTGGACTGAGAGGGAAGGATTATATACATTCCTCTCCATGCATTGGTTTTATTCCCATTCATCTAGAATCTTCTAGATGTGAGCCATCAATGCCTACAATAAAAAAAAACTCCTTTTTAAGTCACCCCTCACACTTGGCCTCAAAATTGGATTTATTTTCCCATGAAAATACATAAAATTTGGTGAATCAAACTTTTAAATACCCCCCATGGACTTATATTTTTTAGGTACACCTTAAATAGGCTTCCACTTGAAGTTCTCACACTTCTCACTTTTATGTTCACTATGTTGTTTCTAACTAGATGAGATGAGAGCTCTTGTAAGAACACTTAATAGTTTTTATAAGGAATAAAATGAGCATTGGGATTTATATTAATTCCCAATCTTCCTTCCAAAGTTGATTTCATCTCTTGAGACCTCTTATAACTTACACAATAAATAAAACTATCAAAATACCCTATTTTGTACTCTATCCATATAATTATGTACAATATAAAAGGATGGGGAGTAACTTGAAAGATTATTTTGTAATGTTAAAGAACTTAATGGTCACTTTGGACCATTTTTATAGCTCAGCATCTTCATTTCCTCAATCAGGTCCTTTCTAAGGGTTTACAAGGGTTATAGGGAGTTTTGACCTTTAGTGAAATTTCATAAAGGTCTAACCTTAAACTCTCAACTTAATGCAACAAAAGTGATGTTCAAGATCCTATCTAAAAATTCCTATCTCCTTGAGTCTCCATGCAAGGTGTAAAGGTATATGTGAGCTTCCAAATTTGTCCACTTAAACTTTCTTCTCCATTTCCTATAGGCCTGAGTTGTCTTTGAGCCAAAAGATAGACTCTTTGTATTTACTCTACAAGGTGAAAGATTGAAAACACCTATAATGACCATAAAAACATGAAACAACCCATTGTAATTCTTTCTTAAGGATAGAAATGAAAGTGACCTATCATTTAAATTATAGGCCTAACCATGTCTAATAAGCTTGCTTGTAAGTTTGAGAGTTTAGAGCACCCTATTTAGTTTCATCCTAATATGATTGGTTTCCATTTTTTTATAAATTTAATATAACTTACTACACCTCTCTACAAGGTTACCTTAGCTCCTGGCCTATCCTTTTCACCTTATTCTCCAAAACCTACCAATTTGTGCATAAAGGGAAGTACCCTCTATCTGAGACAAAATAGAGGTCACTTACCCTCTTCTCTCAAACAATTTTAATGTTGTATGGGATTAATAAATTAAGCCCTTTTTATTATTATTTGACTTTCTAATTACTAAAAAACCCAAGATAGACTATAGGTAAGCAAACTATGTGCAAGGTTTCTTGGTATAGACTGAGTGATGTATCCTTAGGGTCCTATCTTTGCTTTTTTTCCATAACAAGAACATATAGATACCATCATGGTCATCATCAAATTTTTATAGGTCTGATCATCATTTCAACTTTCCATATACCCTTCTCATGCACTTTGGGCTCACAAAACTATGTGCATTTCCTAGTTGTATTTCTTGCTTTAGAGGTACACCTATAGGTGTGTATGTATGGATATGGTTTTGAAATATTTAACATCCCTCCTAAGACATTATAATATTAACTTAATCTATTCTCTTTATCACGTCACACATTGGGGTTGAAATACTTTCAATACTAGTCATAGGTAGTTGACTATGTTACCTTGCCTCTTTGACCAAAAATGATTATTGTAGGTGTATATTTGCATAATTAGAGTTTGATCACAATGTGTAAAGACCATATTTGAATATTTAAGGTCACGTAGAATATATTTATACTTTTATTCATCTTATATAGGATAAATCATCACCTTTACACCATGTTTAGCTTACTATCTACCTACAATCAATTGTAGTTGAGAGTTTTTGGATGATGGGACACCTACAGGTGGTCATGGGAGATGGAACACAAAATTTCAACCTTATTTAAATGAACCTTAGATAAATAATGATCTATTTATCCATATAAAACTATTCATACATATAGGCATAATTTGGTTTTTCAACACTAGGTGAAGATTCCATTTATAGCTCAAGGCCTGTAGGTGAATAGTTTTTGAATTAGGCACACTTATAGGTGTGAATTGGGCTCAAAATAGTTCATATCAACTCTCTTTATAACCTTTGTGCTCCTTTATATGCCTTTTACTTTAATATATATCTTAAACATGAAGATAAACCCCACTTTCACTTTAAGATGCTAGGATCACTTTATAATTTCAACTCCTATAGATGGCACTGTCTAAGTTTAATGCATAAAATTTGAATTTTGAGACTCCCAAAAAATACATTCCTCTACACATATACCTCCCAAATTTTATATATCTATTTTCGTATATGGATGATTCAAGTTTTAGTCATCAAGATGCATAAAATTCATTATCAACCTTGTTGTATGTCATCCAAAAAATGGTGAGGTTCTCTATTTTCCTGTTATAGCAAAAATGTCTGTGAATACAGTCATTTCCTGCTAGAAGGTGATCTCCCATCTTTTCTAGCAATCTATCCCTCCAAAAAAGTCTACCATGATCTATACAATAAATTAGGACCTCAATAATGATTCCAACTCATACATCAACCTTCCTATATGGTTCTTTTTCTCTTTGTCTAGCCACCTATAGGTGGTTATGCTAATTTATAGGCTATGAAGATGAGGGCGGGTAGTAGACATGGGGGCAGACCTTCTATTTATTCTTAGATCCTATAAATTTTTCAAAACACAAATCCTTGGTCATGAAAGACCTAAAACAAGTTCCAAATATTTATCATAGTATTTTTCTCTCTTATAAGAGCTAATAAATATGTAGACAGGGTAGTGGGCAAAAACATGAATCATACACATGGTGTATGAACCTTAAACAATCATTTATTCTGATTAAAATGTTAAAATTGATCCCATCCAACCTATGAGAACTTAGATAAAGTCAAATTAGATTCATTTCAACATATTACTCTCTCTCCATGGCACCTGTAGGTGCATTTAGAGTTACTTGTAGGCAGTGAGTAAGATTGGAGTAATATGCATAGTGAATTGTTTCATGAACAAACCTTTTCTCCTTACCAATTATTTAAATGAATTTTTATCACTATAAAGGTATTTAAAAAAGTCTCAAAACCTCTATTCAAATGTGATATCCTTCCAAGAAATGCCTACAGACATACATTCATGGCTGCCAGACTGTATATGTTGCATATGAATACAATTATAGGAAGATTGATTTAGGGAAAGGATATTGAAAGTAAATATGACCAAGAGAACATTGAAAACATGGAAATAAACCTATCTTAACCTTATAAAACCACTACCAAAGCATGGAGATTCATAAAATGATGGAAATCTATTTGTAACACAAAATGGTGTCTTCTCTTGCAACCTAAGATACTTGGCTTATGCAAACACCTTGAAACATGAAAAAAAAACATGATTATATTTTTAGGAGAGAGATAAAATCATCTGAAATCAACATCACCATCTAGATTTTATGGACCTATCTTCATTAGATCAACACATATAGGGTGTAGGAAATAGTAAGTAGAAAAACATAGTGAACTTGTTAGAGATGATTTAGAAAATATATTTGACCATATTCAAATTATTATTATTGAAATAGATATCTCTAAGTTTATTTCACCTCCCAAAGTCATTTGACATAAAACTTCTCCAACTGGTTGTACTAAGCACAAACCTGCTGACCTCTTTTATGTGTCAAAGGGCAAAGAAGGAGTAGAATATTTTTAGGCCAAATTTGGAACTTCTAAAATATGAAAAGAATGGAAATGAGTTTGAAGAAGCTGAAGAGTCATCTCACAGCCTTTTCCCATGTGTCACACTCTCTCATGGGTCTTACAAGTGCCAAACTCTTCCTTTTTTAGTTGATTTCCTAATTTTGAGTTAGATAACCTATCAATTTTAGATGAACTAACATTTTTGATAGGGAATCTGACCTCTTGGATGTTTGAAAGGAAACTAGGAAACTTATACACCTTGAAAATTGTGTCACTTGCATTTATAACCCCTAAATGGCTCCTAAGTGACTCAAAATAACATATAAACTAATTATACCATGACCAAGACTAAAGTGGCATTAAATTACATCAAATGTAATATAAAATAACTCTTGACAAAATATTATACCCCTAAAACATCTAAAAATCAATTTTTTACCTCTAAGGGTCCTAATTTGACCTGTAAGGTCAAATTTGATCAACAAATTGGTGACTCATAGGGATAGTATGCTTGTTATACTAAAGATCAATAGCCTTATCCTATCCATGGGATTAGGGAGTCATTTGAAGTTTGAGACAAAAAATAAGACTTGACACTTGACAACAAGGCTTTGACCAAGACAAGACAACTAATTAACTCAACCACACAAAACAAAGGATACTCACAAAGTAAAGCAAACACACTAACAATATACACACATGTGCTCAAATTAATTAGGGAAAATAGAAAAAAACAAATATGAAAAACTAATATCTAAGCATACCTCATTTCTAAGATCAAAATTAAAATTTATTGAATATTCTTCTTCATGAGATGTGTCATAGTGCCAAGCATGTTGCTCCTTAGAATGGATTCTTGGTAGATCAGACCTATTACTTGACACTTCACTTGATATAATCTAAAGTAGATCATCCTTAAATAGGTATCTAATGTAAATGTATTCCTCTTTAATTTGTACACATACCTCATAATTTTACCAACTCTTCATCTCATGGTCAACTTGTATCTTCTTGGTATGCATGGCTTCCAAAGGAGTAGTTTCTTGTTCCTTGGAAGATTGAGGCTAATAAAAGGTTGTTGTATCCTTCAAAATCTAGTGTATTTATCCTAACTAGTTGAGAGGATGATAACCCATTTTTATTATCTCAAACATATCATCATGGGATGCATATGTCTCTTGAAAGGACAAGATTAAAAAGTAGTTCCTTATTTATATACTCACTTGAGTATTAAGGCTGCCTTCTCTATTTTTCACTAGATCATAGTTTCCTTGAAGAGGAGTATTACCTAATCCAATAATTGAAAAAAATTCATCCTAAGCCTGAATATAAACTTGTTCTTGCCAATATATTATATATTGGATATTAATGGAATAACCAATGATGATTTCCTCTTCTTTAGCAAAAGGAAAACATTCTTCAATATCAACACAATTGAAGATTCAACAAAAGAAATCACCTCTTCTTTAGCATTTAGGACCTATTGAGGGTTGTAATTTTGTATTTGAACTATCATAACCTACCTTTGCTTCTCAAGGACTACAATATCTTCTATTTGTTTCTCCTTCTTGGTGATGCCAATGGTAGGCATTTTGTAATCAGGTGACCTAGTCCAATGAGACTGCGAAAGAGATATGTTTTATTCAAATAAGAGTTCTAAATTCTTATCAACCAAATGCTACTCTTTATGTTAAGACAACACATGTACATTAAGGAAAAGGGTGATAGGGTGTGGACAAGATGAACTAGTTAGTGGAGGTGGAATATATAACTCAACATCAAATTGAGAATGGATTATAGGGGATCCTTTTGGGAGTTCTTGAAGAAGGGGAGGCAGACCTTGGGCTAAAATAGCTTGATTTTATTCCTTAAATTTGAAAATCACTTCATTTACATCTGATTCAACTTAATTACTCTCTTGAGTAAGGTTAGATGGGGTGTGTTTAGGCATAAGATCTTCTTTTACCTCTAAACCTTCCACCACACCTTAACTTAGCAATTTCATTCTCAAATCTAACTCTTTAATTTAATTAGCTAAGTTTTCTTAGAAAAGTATCTCTTGAAGTTGATAGGAATCATCATGATGATAAGGAGTACAATAGGTATGACATGGGAAATAATAGGTCTCTTGAGGAAGGGTGGGAGGTACTTGAATATGATCAATCTCTTTCTCAACTTCACACTCTTTATCAAGGCTTTTATCCCCTTTATTTACCCATGATTCCACTACCTTATTCTAGATTAGGATGTTAGTATTAGGATTATCTTCTTGAGGCAGTGATGAAATTTTAGGAGTGGATGAAATGTCTAAGGAACTTGGGATCTCCTTAAGCTTAGGTTCTCCACCTTGTATCCAAGTTAGGATTTCATATATAGAGGTCTCTTCTTGAGGTGGGGATGTAATGTGAGAGGGAAATGAGGGCTTAAATTCCACTTCCTTTTTTGATGATATGGAGTTCTTGATGATATGGAGGGCTTAAAATAAGGTTTGTGTTTTTAACTCTCTTTTAACTGATTGGGAAAAAGATGACATTGACAAGCTTGATTGTGTTCATAAGTATGGATCAAGTAGGACTGATATAAATCTTGGGGAGGTATATATGAGGGTTAATAGACCTAGTGAATTTTATCCTCATGAATTATTACCATATATTCTAAATATGTAACCAATCTACCCACATCTAGCATCTCACTTGTGAGCTTTCGCCAATTTGCTCTCTCAACAGGTATGCACTCTCTTTGAACTAGCTCCAATGTATCTCTCACATTGTTAATGAGATAACTAGGCACATATTTACCATGTCCCCTTAGTGTTTCACACTTTATCATGTACCTCTCATATCCCAAGAGAGTTTGCTTGAAAGTGTAAATGGACTAATTTGAGAAGTGACTAGGAGGAGCAAGATATTGAGAAGGTTGGTTATAGGACTAATACAACTCATGACAAGGTTGATAAGGGTCATATTGGAGTTGGTAAGAATCATATTAGAGATGGTAAGGATCATGAAAATGCTGATAGGGGATGCCATAAGCTTTGGACACCTCACCAACTTATGTAAAACAATACTCAAACACAAAATTAGCCATGAAACTTCATTATGAAGCAAGAACACAAAGAAAAATATTACCAACAATTTTGAAAAGGAAAACCTAGGCTATTTGACTAGCTAATATAACTTCAGAGTCACCATTGATTTTTAGATAGATTTCTTCAAAGGTTGTTGTGTTGAAAGACACCACCAAAAATATTTCAACTTCTTGGATAATGAGTCCCACTGAGTGTGATAAAAACTATTTTCACTTAGATTTACAACCTTTGATGAAATGTCTTAGCTCTCTTCATCTAAGTGGCATAATTGAAACACCTCTAGGTTGTGGGTAGCCTAAGAATGAGGTGAATATATAGATAGGGCTTGCTTCCTTGATGTACCACTTGTAGATCACTATTACACCTATAATTGCAAGGGGAAAAGGAGAATTTTTTTAAAGTAAACTATCCTAAAGGAGGTGATACAAAAAATATATTTATGACTACCAACTAGCTTCATGTCACACATGAGACCAAGAGACTAACTAAACATACACTTTTCCAATTTGAATCTTCTCACATCAATATTTCATTATGAAGTCATGATGAATGTTTAGGCTAAGAGGACTAGATAAGAGACCTAGAATGGCACTATTTGAATAGACCAACTCAATAAACATTGACACATCATAAAACACTTCACATGACTCGTAAGAATAAGCTTTCAAGCTATAAATAGGTGGGAAAATGAGACAATAATGCTAAGAAAACAATAATAATGACATAATCAAGATAAATCATTCAAGTGAACACACTATGAATTGTCATGGAAGAGGTAAAAATCAATAGTATTTATTGATCCATGGTATCCAAATGAGCAAGGCTTCACCATAATTAGGTGGAGCATATTTTATAAAGGCCAAAATGGTTAGTTCTTATAAGACTTGAGAGAGAGAAGAGAAGAGAGAAGTCCAAAGGTCACAAGGACACTTGTCAAGATGATAAAATTATTTAAATGTGTATGATAAGGGAATTTGAAATTTATCATGTAAATTTAGGAAGAAAAAGTGTCATCCCAAGGCATGAAACTCTTGAAATGTGGCATGAAATTCCCTTTGCAAGCTTAGAAAATTGCCTTCATTCACACTTATTATAATTTACAAAAACTAACTAGGGATAGGTATAATTATTTGAGTGAGAGGTAAAGGTTATAGACATGCTTCTCCATGCATTTTTCACATTCTTAGTCATTTAGAATCTTTTGGAAGTGATCCATCACTACCTACAGTCAAATAAACTCCCTTTTTAGTCACCCCTCACACTTGGCCTCAAAATTGGCTTTATTTTACCATTAAAATACATAAAATGGTATTCATGACACTTTTAAATTCCCTCTATGGCCTTATATTTCTTAGGTAAACCTTTAATAGGCTTCCACTTGAAGTTCTCACACTTCTCACTATCATGTTCACTATGTCGGTTCTAACTAGCTGAGATGAGAGCTCTTGTAGGAACACTTAGGAGTTTTTACAAGGAATTAAATATACATGAGGATTTATATTAAGTCCTAATATTTTTTATAAAGTTGATTTCATCTCTTGAAACCTCTTCAAACTTGCATAATGTATAAAACTATCAAAAATATCTTGTTTTATATTCCATCCATATAGTTTCATATAGTCCAAAAGGATGGGGAGGATCCTAAGAGAGTATTATATAATGTTAAATTTATTTAATGGTCATTTTGGCCCATTTTGATATCTCACCATCTTCATTTCCTTAATTAGGTCCTTTCTACAAGTTATAAGGGTTTTAGGTAGTTTTGACCTTTAGTGATGTTTCATAAAGGACTGACATTAAAATCTCAACTTAATTACATAAAAGTGATTTTAAATACCCTATATAACTTTTCCCATCTCTTTTATTCTCCATGCAAGGTTTTAAGGTAGATATGAGCTTCCGAATTCGTCCACTCGAACTCTCTTCTCCATTTCTTGTAGGCCTGAGTTGTATTTGAGACAAAAGATGGATTCCTTGTGTTTATTATATAAGGTGAAAGATTATATAAACCTATAATTACCAAAAAAACATTACACAATCCATTTTAATTCTTTTATAAGGTTAGAAATGAAAGTGACTTATCATTTGAATTCTAGGCCTAACTATGCCTAATAGTCTTCCCTACAAGTTTGAGGGTTTAGATAACCCTATTTAGTTTCATCCTTATATGATTTGTTTCCATGTTTTTATAGGTATCATATAAATTAATACACATTTCTTAAATATTACCTTAGCTCCTATCACATCCTTTCCACCTTATTCTCCAAAACCTACCAGTTTGTGCATAAAGGGAAGTACCCTCAATCTGAGACAAAATAGAGGGAACCTCCCCTATTATCTCAATAAATTTAAATTTTCTATGGGATTATTCAAGTTTTAAATATTCTTTGGACCAAAATTCATCCCTTGGTCTTATGATTTGACCTTCCAATTACTCAAAAACCCAAGACAGATTGTAGGTAAGTAGATGTGCAAGGTTTCTTTGTATGGACTGAGTGATGCATCTTTGAGGTCCTATATCTCATTTCTTACCATATATGTACTATAATGTTAATCATTACAATTTTCTAGGTCTGATTAGACTCACAAAACTATGTGCATTTCCTAATTGTATTTCTTGCTTTAGAGGTACACCTATATGTGTGTATGTATGGTTTGGGTTTTGAAACATTAAACAACCCTCCTAATACCTTATAAGATTAACTTCATTTATAATATTTATCACCTCACACTTTGGGTTTGAAACAATTTCAATACTAGTCATAGGTAGCTAAATATGTTACCCTACCTCTTTGACAGAAAATGATTCTTGTAGGTGTATATTTGCCTAATTAGACTTTGATCACAATGTGTAAAGACCATCCTTCAATATTTAAGGTCACATAGCATATATTTATATTTTTATTCATCTAATATAGGCTAAATCATCACCATGAAACCATTTTTAGGTTACTATCTACCTATAATCAGTTTTAGAAGAGAGTTTTTGGATGATGGGACACATGTAGATGGTCATGGGAGATGGAACATAGAATTACAACCTTCTTTACATGACCCTTGGTGATATCCCATATTTAATACCAATATATCACTCTAGACAAGTATACCATGCTCTCTAAAACACATTAGGAACTCAAGAAGGATTCCATCTCATGCTTCAACCTTTATATATAGTTCTTTAGTTCTCTATTAAGCCACTTGTAGGTGGCCATGCTAATTTATAGGTTGTGAAGATGAGGATGGGAAATAGACATGGGGTTAGACCTTACATTTATTATTATATATTATAAAACTATAAAAACATAATTCCTTGGTCATGAAAGAACTAAAACAAGGTCCAAAACTTTATCTTAGTATTTTGCTCTCTTGTAGGTGCTAATAGAGCTATAGACAGGGTAGTGGGTAGAACCATGAATCATACACATGGTTTATGAACCTTAAATAGTCATTATTTATCCTTAAAATGTTAAAATGGATCTGCTCAAACAAATTAATACTTATATAATGTCAATTAATCTTCATTTTAATGTGGTACTCTCCCTCAATGGCACCTATAGGTGCATTTTGAGTTGCTTGTAGGTAGTGAGCAGGATTGGAGTAATATGCATAGTGAATGGTTTCATGAACAAACCTGAGCTTCTTAAAAATTCTTCAAGTGAATTTTTATCATGATCAAGGTATTGAAACAAGTATCAAAACCTCTATTCTAACTTAATATCCTTCAAAGAGATGCTTGTAGATGTACATTCATGGCTACCTGACTATATATATTACATATGACCATAATTCCATGAATATTGTTTATGGGAAAGAGATTTAAAGTAAATGGGACAAATATAAAATTTGAAACATGTAAATAAACATATATTCATATTCTAAAACCACTACCAAATTATGGAGATTCTAAAAATGATGAAAATCTACTTACAACACAAAATGGTGTCTTCTCTTGCAACCTAAGCTACTTGGCTTATCCAAACACCTTGAATCATGAAGAAAATCAAGGGGAGTATTTTAGATAGAGACAAAATCATCTGGAATTAACATCACTAGATGGATTGTATGGACCTATCCATATTAGAGCAAAACCTATAAGGTACAAGAAATAATAGGTAGAAAAACATAGTCAAATTATTAGAGATGATTCATAAAGCATAGATAAATAATATTCAAAATATTTTAGATAAATGGATCCCTATAAGTATATTTTAACCTCCCAAATTTTTTTTACCTAGAACTTATCTAACTGGTTGTACTAAGCACAAACCTACTGACCATTTTTATGTGTCTAAAAGGGAAAATAAGGTGTATAATAGTTTTAGCTCAAATTTGGAACTTAAAGAGTATGTAAAGCATGGAAATGAGTCTAAGGAAGTTGAATATTCATCTAAAAATATTTTACCATGTGTCACACTCTCTTATGGGCCATACAAGTGCCAAACTCTTCCCTTTTCAGTTGATTTCTTGATTTTTAGTTAGATAACCTAAAACTTTTAGATGGACTAACATTATTGATATGAAATATGACATCTTGGATATTTTAAAGTAAAATAATACACTTGTACACCTTAAAAACCATGTTTATTTCATTTATGACGCTTAAATGGCTCCTAAGTGACTCAAAATGACATATAAACTAATTAGACCATGACTAAGGTTAAAGTGACATTAAATTACATCAAATAGACTATAACATAACCATGAAAAAATATTAGACCCATAAAACATTTAAAAATCAATTTTTTACCTATAAGGGTCCTAATTTGACCTACAAAGTCAAATTTGGTCAACACCCCTCTCAATATCTATACTTACAACATGTGGCCCACAAGGATTTTTCATTTTACTCTATCCACCTAAGATATTTTTTGGGAATATGAGTCATTATATTCTTGATAATTATAGATCTTGTTTTCCTACCACTGAGTGGAAGCTATCTCTTTAGGTCCTATATCTACCATGACATTCTTGTGATGAGTCTCATGTGGGGCCACATTAACTTTAAAGGAGTTATTATTGCTCATAATATTCTATTCTAGCTTCTTGGTAGTGTCCACATGGCCATTCTAGTTTTCCTATCCAAGTAAAAATTCAAATTATTGAAGGTCCTCTACTATGTGCTCCATCAAATTTTTATTTTATCATTAAGTTATAGTACACATTTTTTACATTTTACTTAGTTATGAATCATACTTAATCAAATATTGAATATGATTTCCTTGTGTGTTATTCTATGAGTTATAGAATTATCTATACAAGAATGCACATTATATTTTATTCATTCATTAAAATCTTTATTAGTATTTGAATAGATCTATTTATTACACAAGTGTATTCTCTAAAGTTAAACATACATGATTTAAATATTGATATGGAAAACCCCTATCCATATATAAGTTCAACTAAGTTATCCCTTATATCAAAGGGATATCCCTATAATTAGCATGTTCTAGTGAAACTGAGGAACCATTGCTAGCAATGGTGTAGTGAGCATGAAATTAATCATAAAATTGGATGATATGGTGGATACCAAGTCATATATGGGTATAAATATGGTTAGAGAAAAATATTCATAATTTCACATAATAAAATGCAAAAAGTATAGGTTGTATTGTGAAATAAATCATATAAGAACATATCTTTGGTGAGATCTATGAGATATTTTGGTATGAGTTGCCTAGGCTATTAGCTATGTGGTTGGATATATTGGATCTCCATTATTTTTATTTTTATATACTAATTATATTGCATGGACTTAAGATAATATAGAGGGGTTACAAAACCTAGATATGATTTAAATGCATGTGATTAATCACTAGGTAACTTCTACCATTGATAAATACTTCATAGATTTTACAATACAAGGGTATATAGCTTTTGATATGACAAAAGATCTATTTTTTAGAGGTATTAGAGCTATATTTTTATAGTGAATTCATTTTTTTTATCAATATTTTGACTTTAGAGAATGTCATGGTTCTTATTCCTTTTAGTATGGAGTAGTCACTTTAAGCACCATGGGGATGTGTGTGACTAAAGGGTGAATGTTGAAAAGATGGGAATGTAGGGATTGAACCGAAATTTATAATGGAGAATTAAGAGGAGAATAATAAAAATAAGACTCTATAATTATAAAAAGAGGTGTGATAACAAAAAAAATGGAATAAATAGGGAGAGATTTGAGAAATTATGAGTAGTATCATACAATATCATAGTGACATAAAAGGAAAAGGATAAGAGATGAGAGACATGATAGAAGGATGAAGGAACCTAAGTATAGTGAAGAGAGATAAATTTATGAAGAACAAGTAAGAGAATAGGAGGGATAATGTAGCGTATGAGTAGATTAGGTAGCTAGAATCTCATAGGCTTACATAGGGATATTGCCTAGAAGATAAGAAAGATTGTCATATAGTTTCAAACATAGCATAGGTTCATGTTTAAATAAATTCATCTTTGGAAGTATTGATCATTCACCATGGGATCACACATCACCTAATCCTATTTTTTTTCAAAACCATAGAAGCTACTATACCACCTTGGAAGACAAAGATTGACAAGGTCCTATCATAGAATAAGTTCATAGGAGAGATAGTAGAATATAAGAGTAAACACATAATGAAGTTTTTATAGATTTTTTGAGAAATAAAAGAACATAAAATCAGTATTATTTATAGAGATATATCCCCTAAATATTTCATAAGCTAAATATTTTATCAACTAAATTGAAATATTAGAAGAAGAATAAGAAGAGGACGATGATTAATGTGCATCTAAAACTACTTCATCATAAATAACACTAGTAGAAACACATGTGATGATACCAAAAAAATCACTACCAATATTATAAAAGTTGTAGATGCTAGTTATAAAAAAACTATCTATGATACCTATGATAAACCTCAATATGGTAGCCTAGTTGGGGGATTTTATTTATCTAGATCATATGATGGGTCTAAAATCCTAGAACAATACCTGCCAACCTATGCCATGAAGTGGTAGGCTAAAGGAATTATCGATGAAGTAATAATTAAGTGTGATTTGAATGGATATTAAGTATTCATTCACTATAATTCATACTCCATAAGGATATGAATATTGCAATGCTACAATAGGTAAAAACATGTTAATTGTAGAGCTTAATATTAAGAAATGTTCTAGCCAAACTATTCAAGATTTGAAATAAATTTGGTAGGGAGATAAATAGCCTGTCAAATACTATGATCTTATATTTTCTAATGTTCTAAATAAAATAGAGATTGTAATAAAAGATAATAATAAAGTAGCATGGTTTGTATAATTATTGATGGAAATAATAAAAAAAAATTATTATGCAGACTTAGTTTAGAACTAAGGTAGATACATAAGTAGTTGTATTAAATGTCAAATAGATCGAATACTATGGTGATGCTATGACTTCAACTTCCCTAATCGATAATATTTTTTGAATGGTGTTGATAAATATGGATTAATATAATTGAGAATGAGATAAAAAAAATAAGGCATGTGGTGTATAGATTATGACCAAGAAGGACACCATAGGAATGAGTACCCTATAATCAAAACATAATTCTATGAAGTTTGTAGAGTCATAGGATATGGAACCTCTCATTTTCATATCCTTAAATATTATGTCCAACATTCATATTATTTGTATTTTAACTTCTAAAAATCTCACAATCATAATGAAAATAGTTGTATATATCTTTAAGAGCTTAAATAGGATATTACAAAGAATGTTTCCCAGTCGTTGCATGGAAGATAATGACTATGACCCTAAAATCTCCTAGTCCAAAAAGTATCATGATAGGAGTAACACAGATGGGTTCACCTTGGATACCAAAGTAAATATAGTATCAACCACAAGTTACAGCAAATTATACAACACATTCTTAGATGTGGACACCTCCAGTTACATAATATCAATCTCTTACCTCTTGGAATTATATGATTCCCAAAGCACACTAGGAAATTTAGGCACCATAACTTCCATAGGACCAATATGGTTGGTATGATGGCCTCCAACAAACACTAGGGTGGAATTCTATATTGGCTATTATAAACTTTTAACCTCAATAATCAAGTGGTTGGGGTTTCTAAACCATTCAAGGTGGATTTAGAGGAGGTAGAAAAGGATATCGAGGTGGTGTGAAAGGAGGAAGGGGGTGTAAACCTTAGAGTGTTCCAATACATTTTTATTTATCTACATAATTTAACCATATACATATAAATTATCTATTGAACCCCTAATTTAAATCCTTTTTTGCTTATTGTAGGATTTCATAATAACATGACATAGAGGATTGTTTGATCTTAGAAGAATAGTGCACATATAAGGTCATATACAAGATGAATATGGTTAACACTCAAACCTTAGAATATGTTGTATTTTAATCTATTACTCACTAAAAACTTGATGAATAAGGATTACTACAATTGGATATGCCAAAGGATCAGGGGATAAGGAAACCTTGACCAAATAAGTACCTTGAACCTATTATTGAGAAAGGATTAATGCATGAAGTTGTGCATATTTTGAAACTAATTCAATAGTAGGAGACTATATAAGATGGATTTATATCTAATTATGAACATACATATGGATAAATAGTTTGATTTTTGACAAGATGGTGGGGTCACTTATTTTATGGATCTCATGAAGTTACTTAGTACCATATAGAATGAAGACATTTCATAAAATATCACCAACCTACTACATAATCTTATAGAATGTGGACATAAAGTAAAACAACAAATTGATAGAATGATCTAGGATGTTGAGAATAAAAAAACCTTTGGATGTTGATTCTATAATGGATATTGAGGTCTTAGGGTATGAGATACACAATGTAGTATTTAATTTTGGAAGTATCAATTATATGATTCCTAGATCCACATGGGTGACTTACACTGAGTTATAACCATGTCAGACTAAGCCTTATAGATCATGTATGAGTTAAACCAATCAATCATCCAGAGGAAATGAAAATCAAGGTCTTAGAGATAAATGTATAAGGTCAATTTTAATTCATTGATATGAAGATAGATGCGACTCACTATCCTACATTCATAGGTAAAAATTAGGCATATAATAGTTAGATGACCAAATACAATAATGAACTAGTTGGAACCCCACCAAGGAGACAAGATTATAATAATTTAATTAAAAAAATATGTGAATAAACCTTATTTCATTCCTAACAATCTAGATTCACCATATTATAATGCAGATGGTCATTGGATAAATGTAATACAAAGGATAATGAGTGAGCTTTACAAGCTAGAGATTATAGTTTTCTTTATGAGGGTAAGAATTCAATAAAAAAATCCCTATGCATAGAATATCTATCTCTCAAAACTTTTATACATTATATAGATATTCCACAAACTAAAGTAAAGGATGTGCAGTCTATGTCTAGAAAATCCCAAACTTAGTTAGACATAGACTTCATGTTTTAGTTGGGTCATACAAACATAGATTACATAGAACCCATGCATGAAGGAATTCTAAATTGGGATATATATTCATTGCTAAGTGGAGACTTAGATATGCACATTATCAATTGGTCATAGGGAGCGCATGAGGTAAATCCTCTATGGATGGTTTTGGCAATAGAACATGGTCTACCTTAGTACTTTTCCACTAAGGATGTTGGTCAATTTAGCTTGTGATTCCAAAAACATGTAAGAGATATTGATCAGAGAGTTGGTTCTCTAAATTATGCATTTAAGAGAACTTTTATGAACTGGTGGTCTATCTATCAAAATGAATATTTGGGTTGGGATGAAGTGTGAGAAATGATTATAGCTAGGTTATAGTTACCATAAACAATCAAAAAAGAATGGAAACTATTATAAGAGGGAGACTTTATTGAAATTCACATCCATTGGTGTATTTAAATTTGAATTGTAGAAGTTTTGGCCCAAAAATATTAGTTACATGTCTTTAGATATACCTTGGATGTTCTCCCAATGGTTTGGTACATAATCAAAAGTGCAAGGCGAATAAAAAATTAGACACAATTATATATTGATTTTATTCGAACATTCATATTTGAGGATGAGAACCATTTAACACATAAGGCATTGAAAAAATTAAAATATATATATATATATATATATATATATATATGTCATGGATGGGCTGAGGAATTACACAATGGAATTGAATCATCTTCATAGAAAAGTGTATCCTATGATCTAAACAATGCATTATAGACATACAAAGAATAAATGGGATATGGACAATTCTTTCTTCAACCATGTCATAGGATAGAAGATCAATATGATTGGACATCTGATGAAGATGATGATATATCATTAAATTATTTATTTGATCTAAAATGTAGAGAAGAACCATTCCAATCACCTATTGTACGTTAATTATAATACGAAAAGTTGTGACACCTAAATATACTAGAACAATAAATTTAGTGGATATTATGTGACTCAATCCCCATATAAGAGTAAAATATTTATTATTAACCATTGAATGAATATGTTTGGAACATAAGAATAGAGGTCATTTTTAAGTTGGCACATATTGGATACTATTAGTCCTAGGAAGATATCTCAGAAGTGATGCAGATCTTAAGAGACTAACAAGATGTGTTCCCTAAAAATTTCTTAAAGGGTAATGAGGAGATCATTAGGGTAAATTCACATTTACATGTAGTGTGCCAAGTGTATAAACATAATATTTTCAAACTTTTATTGATTACTAATACTTTATATCTTGTAGAAACCTATCGAGTCTCAATCTCTCTAAGTGCATGCCTTAAGGGGTGCATCGAGAAAGGGGTGGGTAGACCATTAGTGATTCATAATATTGGTGTCCCTTTTTCCACTTTCCATTCCTCCTTTTCTTGCCTTAACACCCTTTTGGATAGTTAGATATATTGGGTCAATTGGGTCAATCCATTATAGTTGAAGGGTATTTTTCACTTGTTTGGTTTTTTACCCTTTTGGTTGACCTATCACAGACTTAGTGATTTGTCCTTGAAAACACATTGGGTCAGCTAGGTTGACCCTATATAGCTAATGTTATCAAGAGGATTTAGGGAAAGATCCACCTATATATACAAGTGCATTTCCCAAAATTTAATAAGATAATAATTAATAGTAAATAAGTGCAATTGAACATCTAATTATTGACCATTCTACTTGAGGAATAAAGCTTAGGGTTCCATACTTTCTTTGGAGATATAAATCTTGTCTTGTGGATAAGTCTTTTAGATGCTTATATGGGTTGTGTAGCCTAAAGTTGATTTATCTTAGCTATCCTTACATACCACAATAATATCTTGTGAATCACCTTGGTCAAGGGAGAGATTGAGGCTCGATAAGTTCATATTGAAAGGTAAGTATTCCTAACTTTATTTCTCTTTTGTAAGAGTAGATAGATAATGCATTTGTATTTTTCTCCCATATATTAGAATTATGTATAAATTAACATGAGTATATGTCTTATAATACATGTTTAGTTTAGTTTATTTTATTATTTCTAACCCCCACTTTGTGCCAAAAACTTTGGTGTGCACTATATTAGATTTAATTTCATGATATTAGAATAAGTGAAATGTTTTAAACCATAATAATCCATTAGGGTTATTGTGAAATTATGTTAGGCTGTAGGCTTTATAACCCTTCCCAACATGATATTTTATTACAAGTGATACAAGTGATCCCATAATGAGGTCTAGTAGATCCCCATATTGGTCATGCTCCCACTTAATAAGTGTATCCCCAATTGAAAGTGTAGGTATGTTCTATCTTCTCTGAGCTAGGATTGATCTATAGACATCATGCATTTTTGATTGCATACATTCTAGTGAACCCAATGTCAAACTAACCCTTCCAATATTTCTTTCACTTTTTCATTCTTTTAGTCATTATTTTGATCATCATTTTTATTATATATTTTTACATACTGGATCTATTTGTCCACCCATCTATTTTTCTATGTCCATAGGTTTCTAGGAATAGGCAACTAGATTGACCCAATAGACCTAATACAAGTTTCTAGCCTTTCAAACACCTAGTTTAGTCTACTAGGTCCACCTGGTTGCCCTATTATATTTTTACCACTCTACAGTAGGTTCTTATACAACTTGATCAATCCTATCAACCTAATCTATAGGTTTCTCAAGTATAATTAAAAGTTATTCATCAAAAATCTTTCTTTATTTCATCTCTAATCCATCAATATTATTGTGTACCTCTCTATTTATTTATTTTATGTATTTTATTTCATAATTTGTGGCATTTAAAACTACCCTTACATAGTCAACTGGATCAACACTCCCAACCCAATTTTGTGTTCTATGTGATATCTGTAATAAATGGATTGATACTGTTAACCTAGTTCATTTTCAAACTTTATTGTCAACACTATACCTTGTTTCAAATTGGAATTAACCTCATATCTGTTAGTAAATAGTTCACACCTTTATTTTCTTATTACTTTCATGATTAGAGTAGTACATATAGTCTAATTAGGGGATTTTTAATTAATTTCTTATTTTTAATTATTTATATTTCATGCATGCATGAACAAATCAAAAAAACCATAAATAATCACTTTAATATTTTATCTACCCTAGGCTAGCCTACTTGGATTTCATCACCAAGGGGGAAGTTGACATGATGCTCTGGGCAAGTATAAAACATGGTTTATGGTATATTCTAGCTAAGCACCTAACACCCTAATTGGCGTAGTGTGTGAAGTGAGGGGGTAGGACCCACTACCAAGAATATACTATTACCACTATAGTCCCTTTCAGCCCAAACTACCTAAAACCATCCATAGATTGTTATCTAGTACCATGCTTATATCCAACTTCCAATCACTTTTAAAATCATATCTTAATAATCTAATCAATAATTAGGTTGAACAATTAGTTAGATTTAATTTTTAGGTTGTTTTCTTGCTCTTTATTCAATTATGTGAACAAAAGCTTGCATTAGCCAATGTTAGTATAAGATTTTGCTTTATGTGTATCAGTTGGACTGGCTAGTGTTAATCCAATTCATTATCTATTTCTTTTTAGTATTTACTACTTTTTAATTACTTGCAAAGTTATCTTATTTCATATTGAAATTTGTCTTTAGGGTTCTTAAAATCCTTTTTTGTTGTATTGGATCAACCCAGTTGATCCAGTAGCTTTTCTTCTTTTTATAGACTATACTAAATCGACCCATTCTACCCTGTACAATTTTATAGTCCTTATTTCTGTATTGGGTCAACCCTATATAGTTTTAGTTACATTTTTGACCTTTGTTTTTTTGTCTCTCTTATTTTCCCTTCATCATGGAATTTTTGTTAGATACTAACACTGAGTTATAATCAATAGACATGATGAACTTTACCAATCCTAATAGGGTCTCCCATAGATAGACTAGGAATATTCTCTTGGATGCTAGTAATGTTCATATTTCCACTCACACAATGAACTATGGGACCCCTCCTCATACCTCTTCACAACATAATCCTCTTTTCTCATTAGAATATTAACCTGAGTTAGAGTGTACTCCTAAAATGATTTTCTTTATCTCCAAATTTATTCAACATAGAGGAAAGGATCCTTCTACCATTTATGACCTCATGATTAGTGGTCAAATTGAATATATTCATTCACCTACTTCTACATTCAATACATGATTTAGAGGTACCACTTTATTTGGTTCTCAACCTCTTCCTTCAATTTCAACTCCTTGTTATCCCATGACATCTTCTTCTCTAACCTTTTCTACCTCCATGCCTAGTATCTCAACTAACATGGTGGGTTCTACATCTAGTGGACCTCTAATAAGGTCCACCATCCTTAATCTTCCACTAGTTCATTTTTTGATACCCAAGGTAATCATGATTCTACTTCTTCTTCCTCTCAACCATTCACTAGTCCATCTTTTGCTTCACAAACAAATTTTACCACTAGTGCCTCAAATTCTCACAATTCTTCTCAAAGTCATACAAACACTAAAAATGGTACCCAAACCACTAATAACAAAAAAAATACTAATTCTAATGATTTTAATGTTAATCAAATACACCAACTTTTATTACAAACTCTAAATTAAAGCAATACCTTTCAAGCTCAGATAACCAAAATGTTCCCCTCCTTGTCTTTGATATTCTCAAGTAAATATCATTCCTAAACCTCCTTTGATCAATAAAACCATTAAGCATCTCCAAATTAACCTCTCACAACTCAAATTGCCAACATTGATAGAAGAGGTATAATGCCTATAATTTCTTAAAATGGGTCAACTGATCTTACCCTTCACCTTAAGACATTTATAAATATTTACAAGGATTGGGTCAAATTAAACACCTTTGTTTCTACCAAGATTCTAGCCAAAACTCTCATGGGTGATGCCTTGGTTTGGTATAATCAACTTAGAGCTCATTCCATTTCTAGTTTGGAGGATTTAGTAAATGTTTTTGTTTAATAATTCCAAACTAATGATCTTCCTAAGAACACTTTGGCCCATTTCATTAATTACAAACAATATTAGAATGAAACTTCCCAATCCTTTGTTAAGAGATGAAAGACTTTTTTAAACAAATGTAAACATAACATGGTGGATGATACCCTTTTTCATCTCTTTACAAATGATCTCTTTCCCAAACTTCAATATCTCATCCACACACTCTCTCCATGTAATTTGGAAGAGGATATTGACCAAATTAAAATACAATATTTCCTAATGCATGAATTTTATCCACCCTAACCTTCTATGGGTCCTTATCTATTACTTAAGAATAAAAAATACAATATTACCAATGATGGTGTTACCAATTATTATGACACCATTCATAATGTTCAAGCTATCATTCCTAACCCTTTTTTAGAACCAACTCCTTTTTCTCAAAAATATAGTAATCCTCATTTATCTTTACCAAATAATAATAATGTTCACAAACATCTATCCTCAGCTAAATTGCTTAAGTGTCTACCCAGGCCTCTTCCACAAAAACTTGACCCTACACATCTTATGAAATCTTAATATGATCCTAATAAGTTTTGTTGGTTTCACACTAGTTGGGGTCATTCTCATGAGACCTATAGACAAATTCATAATTTATCTATGGATTTTATTTTTGGAAATAACTTTAATCATGATTCCATTATTTGTAAGTGTCAATAAGCCTATGAGATTGATTTTAAGGACTATAAATTAAATGACAAAACTCAAGACTTGAATCAAGTCAATGCTCATTTAAATATCTACAAATATCCTTTACCTAATCTTCAATCGATTCAATAAAATCAAGACAACTCCACCCCTTTCACCAATAACTTATAAATTCTTGTTGAACTAACTTCCAAAGAGAATGTGCTTAGTATTCCTAATATGGAAAGGGTGGTGGCTTTCATTTATTTCCAACCTATCTACTCTCCTCCTTCCAATAAGACATATCTTGTTATCCAAGATTCTTCTTGAACTCATTTAAATGAGTTGGGGCAATAATATCTTATCACTTTTGATGATCCAATTTTTGATTCTCCCTTAGATAACACATCCCATTCTATTTTTACCATTCTTCCATCACCTTCCAATGCTTATGATATTAAAACTTCTACTAAAACTTCTTCTTCTCTTTCTCAAAATCATCTTAAACTAACTAGTTCATCATCTTAACATGATTTATCACCTTGTTCTCATTCTTATCAATAACAATTTGAATGTACTTCAGATCCTCCTTTTGAAGACATCCTTAACCATTACACACCTATATCTAATAATAATTTTATGGGATATGATGAATGGGATCCCATTATGGAATTCACTAATCTCCCATCCTAGATTCCATTTCTTGATCTTATGAGGACTTTCCCACATCATAGAAACTATCTCATACAACTCCTATATAAGATGAATGTCCCTAATCCTCCCCTAGTAGGATGGGAGGTAGCTTTATCTAGTTATGAAGATAGTATTTTGCAATAATATGAAGAGATGTATATCAACATTGATGAAACTATAGACACTTTTTCTTTCTCTAAGATTTTCTATCACATCTATGATTCCCAATGAGATTTTTATTCATATAGATGATCATCCCTTATTTATTAGCATCTAAATTAGTGATATCCAAGTCAATAATGCATTGATTTCTAAGGTTTATTGCACCTATTTCTCTTCTCTTGATTTCATTAAGACTCTTAGATATTCTAAATATAATCTTAAGTCTATACGCAACACATGTCAAGGATACGATAGAAGGCAAATGCGCACTCTGAGTTATGTGTGGCTTCCCATTACTATCCCACATATCACCATCTATGTGAAGGTAATGATATTTAACTTCCCCCTTTTTATAACATCTTATTTTATTGGCCATGGTCTCACTACATGAGAGTTATAACTTCTTCCACCTAACAATGTGTTAAATTCCTTCAAAATGGAGCCAGTTATAGGATTCAAGGTGACACTAACCCTTGGAATTTTTAACAATTATAAGATCATAGTGTCTTCAATATTACTACTCTATAACCTTTACCAAGTGTTTCATTCTATGAGTCTTAGAATCTCAACTTTTCTATTAATTCAACCCATGGTTATAGTGGGCATCCTGAGCTCATTGGTAACATTCCTCTTAATCTTTTAGATTTTGATGATGATGAGCCCAATGAGATTAACTTAAAGATAAAAACTTTTGATCTCTCACCTCATCTCATCTCATATCTTTCTATTTCCTTGCAACCTCATTCTCACAAACCTCCTTATGATGTCATTCCCATAGTATTGACCAAAACTAGGCATTGTATTCAGCATACATCATTGGATGATAAGGTTATCCATACCTATGTCATTGATCTTGATACCCTAGATTATTTTGATGGTTATTCCTTAGATGACACATTTTTAGGTAGTCTTTTCTAGGCCTGTGATGTCAACATTATCTGTTATCATTATTCTTTACTTAAGTTTTTTCATGCATCTCATCATTTTCCTTCACTCATAGTTCCTAGTTTTTGCATTTTTCTCCTTTAGCACAAGTTAGAGATGTTAAAAACACCTCCATTTTTTTAGGAGCCATATAAGACTATGCTCATGGATTGTGATAATAAGGCAATACCATTTTGCTAGGTACCCTCACCCTCATAGTTGGTTTACCCTTAAGGTTAGTGAAACTCTCCTTATACCTTCTATAGATCCCAATCTTCCTTTAGTAGAGTTGGCTATAGTTGAGTCTCCTCTCACTTCTACTATAGTTGATCCTATTTTCTCTCCTACTATTGCTGAGTCTACCCCTACTTTTAATGATATTACTCCTATTGAGTCTAGCTCCATTACTTCCTCATCATCACCTTCCCTTGGTGATGGTTTGCTTTTTTTGCCTAAGATGGTTCCTTTTCCTACCAAATGGGCTGATGAGTATTCTTCAACTTATTTCACTCTTGTTTTACCTCCTTCCATGAGTTCTACTACAACCACTCACAAGCATATTTGTTACTTCAATGAGATAGATAACCATTTTTCTACCCATTGTTCTAAGTTGTGGTAATATCTTGATACCTTTCATCCTTCTTCCCCATCATCAGATAAAGCCATGCCACCCCTGAAGGTACCTCCTAAACGTTTTCCCAAGTATGGTGAGGTATATTATCTATGGCATCTCTATAGCACCCATCATACTGATCATTATTGCATGATATAATAACAACTCTAAGATCACCTTATAGCCATTCCTAAACCTTATACCACTCCTCCCATTGGTCATTATCATAATAAGGCTCCTCCTTCTTCTCCCATAGTTTCACCTTTAGTGGTTCCATTGCCTCATATGGTCCCTTCACCACCTTATTTACCTCCACTTATGGACCTTTCTTCACCTATGGATCCTTCTCTTCCCCTAGATCCTGCTCCCATGCATTCTCCTAACCAGCCTTTATCTAATTTTTCTCATCAGCACGATATTTTAGAATTTATACTCTTTTAGTTGAGGAGATCAAAAAAGAAGTATTTTCCCAGTATTCATTGAAGATTGATGAATCTTTAGCAATAGTGCATATCTAGCTTCATAGAGACTTATCTAATGTATTGGATAATGTGTGTGGAGAGATTTACCAATATTTATGAGCACATGCATGGTGCTTTCACATTTACATTAGATTGGACATGTGCTCAAATATTATTTATATCTATTATATCACTTGACATTATGTCAAATTTTTGCTTATCTTATGCCATGATTTCTTACTTGTTGTACTATGTCTTAATTATCTTATCTTTTATCTTTTGCATATCTTTTCGTTATCATTTATTTCCATTCCCTTTTCCATAGATTTTTTCTCAAAACTCTATTACATCTTTATGTTTGTTTTGCTTTCTTATCCTTATTTTTCACAAATAATTTGTCATGGTGATTTGATTATACTTACCCTTTTCCCCTTGGTTATTATATACTTTTACCATGTGATCAGTTAGAAAATGATCTATCTCATTATTATCTATTTTCATCGATCCATTTTGGATCTCCTTTTTCCCTCTTATTTTATCCACAAACTAAACATATACATAGTTGAGACTTGAGATCACATGATAGTCCATTGTCAATACTAAGTGTCCTAGTCAGTCTTTGTCTTTAGTTACTTAGCTTTTATTAGCTGTAGCCTATAACTCATTCATGTGTATCACTATCTCTCTCATGATTGGTAATTCTGAATCCATATGGAGGAGGAATCTTAAAAATCCTTCAAAAGAAAGTTAAAATCTAAATCATTTAAACAAAAGGTAATAATATCAAAAGGCAAATTTATTCTTAAAAGTCTAATCACACTAAATTACATGATTCAAAGCACATCTCCTTCTTCTAGTGAAATATCAAACTCTACAATTGGTTTCACATTAGATTTGAGGTCCTTTAGGGTGCAGTAGGATAGTAGATTATAAGAGGAGAATAACAAATCTTTTAGTACTACCTACTTTCTCATGTAAGTGCCCAATCTTCATAGTAGACCAGTGACTCTATAAGGGGTCCTAAAGAGTGGGGAACATGTCATGGAAATGTAAGTCCATTTTTATTTTCTTGTACCAATCTAACTTAATGAGTTGATCTTAGTAGCACACTGATTTGACTACAAAGCTTTGTGTCTATAAGAAATAGGTTTCCTTTGTACATAGATGACCACTAGTCACACAATATCTTCTCATGTCCTTAGTATGTCTGTTGCCTCTTAAACCCTTCTCATAAGACACCTAAGTATTTCTTTTTACACTCACTTTTTCACTCCTTATTTCATTTATAATTCCTCTTGAGATATTTTGTTTTGTCTATTGATCACTTCCCTTGGGATTTCATTTTTGAGTTTCTTTGTAATACTATGGATAGGACCCACGCATCCTCAAAAATTACCATCTTTTCCTTCATATTACCCACATCCTTGATCACCTAATTTTTCTATTTATTCCACCATAGTAGTGTTCTCTTTGTCAAGTTGTAGTGTAAGACCATCGATAGGACCCGACCCTCCTTACAAAATATTCCATACCCAAGTCACCATCCAAATTAGATGTGTCAAACTTGAGATAATATTTAATTGATTATGAAGTTACATGTCATTTTACATGTTTCCCATATTTATTTATTATGTTTTATGATTACTTAATTTTTATTCAACTTTTTTTTCTTCTTATTTTTTGAGTGCGTGTAATATTTCAATCATTTCTTGAATTTTTCATACTTCCCAACTTGAATTAGTATGATTAATTTAAGATCAATATTTTATAATTTTGTTTTTATTTCATACTTCTTAGCATGATTTAGTATGATTGATTGACTTAATTAATTTGTTTTTATTACCATTTATGCCCTTTTACATACCTTTCATTTTGTTACTTTATTTTTCATACTTCCCAATGTGATATTAGTATGATTTTACTTTTTTTAATTTCGTGAAAAAATCTCACATTGGTTTAAAAACAAATTCCTTTTTACCATCTTGTTTTCTCATTTCTTGGTTCTTTATACTTAGTCATTTCTTGTTATTACACATTTCCCATCTTGAAATAGTGTGTAGTACATTTTTTTTTGATTAATTATATTTTTCCAAGTCCTTTTCACCTATTCCTTTTTAACCATGCATGTGTTTTTCATAATGCTAGAAAAGGAACCACATCTCATATATTTCATATAGAATATATAACAAAGCTAAATACATGTGCTATAAAGAAATATATCCTAAACATCCACAACCTTAACCATTATAAATAACCAAAATAAATTATAATTACAACATACACATACAATAACAATATACTAAAATGATCTATATATATATATATATATATCTCTTGAGTTTGATGCAACAAATAAATTCCCTGGCTCTATGGATAGGTCCCATCCTATCTATCTCATGGCCTAGCCATGCTACCTATTGAGGCCTTAGTCTAAATCCTATGAATATTACACTATAAGGAGTTCATTTGAGATCTCAATACCTTTACCTATCCCTATATGTGTGCTACCCTACATCTATAACTTTGCCTACTAGGTATGGATCTATGTCATCTATGTTATTATATCTAGATATATAGATCTCTCATCTTCTAGAGCTTACCATTCCTATAGATCCCTTACACCCATTTTTGTTGGTGGTTACATCCTCTTGCTACACATATATCTACATTGTTACCTCTACAACTAATCTGAACTAGCTTGCCTTAGCTAGGGTAGATGGTACACTTGGATCCTCTAGTGGCATGGGGTCATATGGCTATAGAGTCTGATCTATGATGTCATGAAGTGTTACCCTCACCAAGGACCCCCATATATCCTCCTCATCCTCACCTACACTTAAAAAATCACATAATATGGATATTAGATCACTCTAATATTTCATAATATCTATCTTTCTTTAAAAAAATATAAGAAATAATTTAACCATCTATTTTTACCTAACTGTGTCTCAACTACTATGGTCACACATTTGCATGACCACCTAACACAGTCTCCTCAGCTGCATAGCCTCCTATCACCTCCTTTATAGGCCACATTTTCATCTAAAACATGGATATCATGGTTTGTGTTAGTCTCAGCATGCATTTGAGTGGTCTCTTTGTCATCTCCTTTGGCTCACCTATGGGGTCATCTAGGAGGGTAATAGTCTTAACTCTCTCCTCTACCTCCTATCTCTATCAACAATATATCCTTGATGTCCACTACTCATCTTGATGGGGATATGGTGGTGGTATATATGGTATATCTACCTCTATATCCCCATCATCCTACTCAGTTCCTCATCATGCCCAACCAATACATGGTCACTCTCAATGTGGCCTCAATGTCAGTCTCACTACTAGTGGACCTAGTCCTCTTCTTCCCTATAGCTCCCTTACTTGCTAAAACCACTACTCAAGAATTAGTATCAATTCCATAAAATGAGTTAAGACCACATAATTTATCACTTATTCCACTAGATATAGCTATCTCCACCATAAATATTGTCCAATAACCTCTATCCTCTCTATCATTCATACAACTATGTCCCAGCTTGCCCATGTAGTTGATATGTGCTCGTATGGATGCCAAATGATGTTTTTACATATCATTAACTATAAAATAAGCATGTAGGGCATATCCCATGCTACTTGGTCCTCCCTCCATCTCTAAACCTGAGGTGACCTATCATTGACCATATGGGGCAACAAAATCAGTACATAAGAAACCTATCATATATCCAAGCTATCAATAATATGATCAATCCCATCATCCTCTACCTTGTGAAAAACATCTCTTACATATCATGTACCAACTTGACCTAGATGATAGATCCTATGTCATATATAATTCACTCTTCCAAGACCATTCTACTCAAGGCTACCACAAATAGTGATACATTACTATTTGAATTGTGACATAGTACCCACTGTGTCATAAGGCTGATCACAACCTTATAAATATTTGAAATATATGATGTATAGACATCAAACATACTCAATATCTTACCTAGTAATATCATCTTTGAGCCTATATCCCACATGGTTAAGTCTCTCCTCTCTTTTAGACTTTCTAGTATCCCTATGGTCACATGTGTTCCTACTATAGGTAAGCCCTAAGGTGGCATGGACATCTTCTAGCATGATAACCAAATATATTATGTCCCAATCCAACTCTCATCTAAAGGTGTTATTCAATCATTCCTAACACCTAAAGAACATGACTAATAAATTAACATTGATGGGGATCTGACACATCTATGTTATCCCACCTAGACCTATGGATCTTAGTCTAGCCCTATCTCTATCTAAAAAGATATTTAACAAGTTTGGTAACCATGTTGCATCCACAAGTCTCTAAAATATCTATCATCCCCACACCCAAGAAATAACAAAAGATGTATTAGTTCTTCCATGTCATGTATAGTCATAATACATTATTTTTGCATTTCAAAGCAAAAATAAGCCTAAAATTACTTTATTTTATTCTCTTTAGATTAATTTTAGCCTTCTTGGTCCTTCTTGACCTTACTTGGTCATTTTGGGCCATTCTATCCCTCTTTTGGCATTTTGTACACTTTTTCATATCATTTTAGCCCTTTGGTCAAACTAGTTTGATTAAAATTTTCCTATATTTTCACTTGGTTGACTCAAAATCTGAGTCAACCCCCTTATTTTCCCCTCCCTCATGTTAATTTTCCATTTTGGACATTTCAAACCACCTGACAACTCCAACTAAGCCTTGAGCCTACATATTATATAGGGTCAACCCATACTTAATGGGTTGACACTATTGATTCTACTTATTCTCTAGCCTACTGGGTCAACTGGGTTAACCTAGTGCTTTTTACCTACCAACCCCTTAAATTTTCTTTAAAAAGTGAAATTTTATTTCTTTTTGCCTAAACCCTTAAAACTCATTTCCTATCTTCCTATTTTCTACCCCTAGAATCTAATTTTGCCTCATTTTAACATGTAGAAATGCTTAAAATTCAAAATTACTAAAACTTCACTTAATTCAATAACAAATTTCAAAAATTGGTTTGAGATTCTTAGTTTCATACCTGTAGTGCACCTCCTACTACCTCTAGAACCTCCCCCTATTTAGCATGGCATCTCTTCACCATCCTAGCTTTTTTTCTCTCTAGAGATCTATTTTTTCTCCTTTTCAAGTCAAAATAACAAATGAATTATCTTTTCCCCTATTTTTAAAAACACTTTTCAAAATTCAAAATTTTTAATTATTGTCATATAGATTTCTTGTTTTTCTTATATCTTTATTTCTACTCATCCATTTTACAAACCATAAAATTCATTAGATTCGTGATGATGTAGAGATTATTTTACACTACCATATGCCTATCTTATCAAAAAAATGATTTTTGGCTTTTTTTTTTCACTAACTTCTAAAGGTTCATCTAGTGTTCTCTACATTAGACACCTTCACATTTATTATAGTCTACTTCTTTATCTATGACACTAAGGTAAGTTAAAGGTATGTGTTTTTCAATTATATCCTTTCCTTTATATTATTTTTTTCTTACTATAATTTACTTAGCATTAGCATTGTGTGTTATCATGTTTTATCATACAACACCATCCCATGTTGTACTTCTATGACACATGATGAGCTTTGAGTGGGGTACACACACACACACACACACACACACACAATATTTTAAAACTTTTATTAATTACTGACACTTTATATCTTGTAGGAACCTATCGAGTCTCAATCTCTATGAGTGCATGTCTTAAGGGGTGTATCAAGAAAGGGGTGGGTAGACCATCATTACTTCATAATATTATTTTCCCTTTTTTCACTTGCCATCTACACACTTATCTCCTTAAACCATTAACCCTAAGATTATTATTCTTATTCCTACTATTCCAATATTTTCATTTTTCCATTCCTCCTTTTCTTTCCTTAACATATTTTTGGATAGTCAGTTGTATTGGGTCAACTATGTTGACCTAGTATGGTTTAAGGGTATTTTTTACTTTCTTGGTTTGTTAGCATTTCAATCGACCTAACATAGACCTAGTGATTTATCCCTGAAAACACATTGGTTTGACCCTATATAGACAACATTACCAAAAGGATTTAGGGTAAGATCTACCTATGTATACAAGTTTATTTCCCACCATTTCATAAGAGAAGAATTAATAGAGAAGTGTGAGTGAACATTTTCTCATTGACCATTTTACTTGAGGAATAAAGCTTAGGGTTCCATACTATATATATATATATATATATATATATATATATATATATATATATATATATATATATATATATATATAGTCTTTTGGAGAGGTATTTTGGATGCTTAGATAGGTTGTGTAGCCTAGAGCTGATTTTTCTTGGTTATTTTTACATACCACAACAATCTCTTGCAAAGTACCATGTCCAAATGAGAGATTGAGGCTCAATGGGTTTCTCTTCAAAGGTAAGTATTCCTAACTTTATTTCTCTTTTGTAAGAGTAGATAGATAATGCATTTATATTCATATCCCATATATAAAAATTGTGTATACATTGACATGAGTATATGTCTTATAATACATGTTTAGTTTATTTAGTTTTATTGTTTCTAACCCTGACTTTAAGCCACAAGCTTTGGTGTGTACTAGATTATATTTACTTTCTTGCTATTAGAATAAGTGAAATGTTTTAAACATTAGGAATCCATTAGGGTTATTATGTGATTATGTTAGAATATAGGCTATGGAACCCTTCCTATCATGATATGTTATGACAAGTGATACAAGTGATCCCCTAATCAAGTATAGTGAATCCTTATATTAGTCATGGTCCCACTTAACAAGTGTATCCCCAATTGAAAGTGTAGGTATACTCTATATTCTTTGAGCAAGGATTTATTTATAGACATGATGCATTTTTTATTAAATAAACCAACCTATTAATAAAAAACCCTATTAATTAAATCCAAATATGAAGCTAAAAGTGAAGGGAAAGCTAGACCACATACAAGAAGCTGGTATTATATTTATTGTGGAGAAAGATGACTAGGTTATCCCTATGGTCATATAACTAAATATTACTAGTGAATATTAATATATGGTGAATATTTCAATTTGAATGAGGCATGTGTAAATGATCTATTTCATATCTCATTCACTAATGAAGTTTTAGAAGCAGTTGCAAGCCATGAAATACATTCCTTTATAGATGGATTTAATGAATATCATCAAATACCAATCATATAATAAGATAGATCCAAGATTAATTTTATAATAGAGTGGGTTTATTTCACCTATAAGTTCATGCCATTTGGTTTGAATAACACACCTATGATTTTACCTAGATCATTAGTCACTACATTTAAGGATTTTATCTATGACCTTATAGAGGTGTATCTAGATGATTGGGTAGTATTTTTTTTGTTTATAAATCATATTTACAAACTAAAATTATGTTGGAGAGATGTATATAAATGAACATATATCTCAATTTAAATAAATTTATACACTCTTTGGGGGTTTGTTAGGTCATCTAGTTTATAGTAAGGGTATATTAGTATATCAAGATAAGATCATAATAATTATAAGAATGCCACCACCTAAAAGTTTTATAGAGGTGAGATATTTTATTATCCATATAAGATACTATAGGAAGTCCATCAAGGGGTATGAATATATATCTTCCCCTTTAGATATGTTGTATAAATGAACATAGTTTATATGGATAGAAGAATTACAAGTAACATTCAACGACCTAAAATAGAGATTAAACCATTCCATGTGCATGTGGATGCATCCAAAATCATAGTTGTATCTTTATTATTACAACCAGGTGAAAGAGGTTTAGAACATATAATCTATTTCACAAGCATAAAATGATCTACTGCTAAAAATAATTATACTACAACCAAGTAATAAGCCCTTGAAATTATGTACACAAATTTCTTTTTCCATTATATATTGTCCACACCCTTTAAACTATTCATTGATCACCAAACACTATGATACTTGCTCTATAAACCTTTACTAAGAGGATGCATATGATGGTAGTGTTGACCAAATTTGACTTTTAGGTCAAATTGGGGCACCCCTAGGTAAAATATTGATTTTTAGGCATCTAATGGGTGTATAAAATATTTTAATAAATATTTTTATAGGGTTTTAGATGTATTTTAATTATATATTATGTTTTATCCTAGTCATATTAGTTTATTTATCATTTTGAGTCATTAAATGTGCTTTTTAGGGTCATAAATGCAATTGGCATGGTTCCCAAGGTTTTTAGGTGTCCTTTTTTCATGTAAAACATCCATGATATCAGTTAATATTTTATAAATTTTAGTTAACTTAGAATTTTTTAGGTTATCTAACTAAAATTATAGAAAATAACTTAAAAAAGAAAAAAATGGCACTTCTATGACACATAGGGAAGTGTGCCACATGGAAAAGAATATTTGGATGCCTCTTAATATTCCTCACACTCATTTAAATTATTGATTTTCTTTGTAAGTGTCAAAATTGGGCGAAAACTATTCTAATACCTTTTCACTCTTCTTGGCAAACTGAAGTGACACTCAGGTTTTTACTCGGTACAAACACCACAAGTAGTTTTAGGAAAAATGCTTTTGGGAGGTTGTTGTAAACTTATAAAAATTAATTTTAATATAATAATTTTTATGAATAGTTTCTTGTGCTTTATGAATCATCTATTTTAAGTTGACTATTCAAAATTGCTTGCTCATTCATGCACCCTATAGGTTTTCCCTTGTTTTGGGGGATTCTATATAATTAAATTATTTTTTATGATTAAAAATTATGTTTAATTTATTACATAATTATTCCCATGATTTTTTTCATGTTCTATGTTTTTTGGATGAGAAAATAACATCAAAATTATAGACTGGTCTCTTTTGAGTGTGACAAACATCTTGCACCATTTTTAGGGTTTCATGCTTTAGCAAAGCTATAGGAGGTTATCTTAGTGTCTATTTGATGTTTCAAATATAATTTTTATACCCTCTTCAACTCTCATCATCCTACAAACATGTTCATGATTTGTAGTCATTGATGTCTAAACACTTACAGTCAGCCAAGGATAGCCACATACAAGTGCAATAAAGAGAATCCACATTGGAAGGATGTTATATAACTTGTCTCAAATTGAAATTGGTAGAAATAATTCATTTAGAGTGTTGACATAATTTAAGATACCCATGAGGCTCTTTCTACACCTTGTTGTTCCATTCCAAATAATTACTGCCCATAACTCCACACTTGTTGCCTACACTATGAAATGTGCATCTATAGACAATAATACAGAGATCAAGATGGCTATTTTGAAGTTATTAAAAAGTTATAAAATAAATTTTCCAATCCTAGTAGGTTGATAAGATCATGTTGGACTTATTTTTAAGGATGGTTTGTTAAACAAGTTAAGGAACCATATTCAGGAGATAGATGATTGAATTCTAGGAACATTTCCCAAAAATGATAAAATATAGGTCTTCACTAATTTATGTATACGTTATATCATGGTTGAGATAAATATTGGAATAATTAAGCTAATAAACCTTGTATCCCTTGGCATGAATAAGGACTATGTCAATAATGGGGTCAAGAGAATTGGTGGAGATCAAATGTTTGAGGAGCCCAAAATCACATTGTATGCATTGAAATGTTTCATTGAAACCTAAAGCCCTGATTCCTCAAGGAGACCTATACCCAAAGTGAAAAATAAGACTATGACAACTTATATTAGTATTTATAAGGGTTAAAGTGACATTCATGACCTAGGATATTATCAAAGGAGATAGATTATTGTTTTAATCTAAAACATACTCTCAATCTGTACAGGTTCCCAAATGAGCATCTACAACTAAAAGGGAAGTGGGTGACTTAATCAGGGTATTTGGATAATGTTTTATCTCATATAACATGACAATTATGTATATAATAGGTTAAATATCAAGCTTTAATTAAGTTTTACCAAATGCTACAACCAAAACCTAAACTAAGTATGGACACCTACATGTTTTCATTATTCAGTTGACTCTTTCTAACTATGTTAATAGAGAGTATGAGAAGAAATAGTTTTTCTGTGTTAGAATTATTAAAATGAAATGAATAAGTTTGAATCATTAATTAATTAACTTAGTGATTAATTTGGGGTATTGAAGCATCACCTCTAAGGTTTAAATGAATTAATAATGAACTCAGGTAGGGTCTTAAGGGTTGTCTCAGTCAAGTAGAAAGTGAGCTATTTTATAAATTTTATGATCTTTAAGGGCATATAAGGTGAGTAAAAGAAAAAAATTTACCTAAGTGGATTCAAAATAGACCCTCATTTGAAATGATAAAGTCTAAAAGAGCTACCACATACACGTACAAGGTTTCATATACCTCAACATAATTTACTATGTTGACCTAGAGGGGCAATGAATAAGTTTGAAGTCTTAAAGAGATAGTCTAACTCAAGTAGGCAATAAATTAGTTAAACACATTGATAGATCATCATGGATAATCTCACACATTTTGATTAGAGTCTAGTTAAGGAAAATACACCTACAGGGATACTTCCAATAGAGAACATAGTTAGTAAGCAAAAAGGAGAAGTGTTTAGTATGAATAAGGCATGAATGTCAAGTGAATGAATATGGATCATTTCCAAAAGTTCTTAAAAAATTTAAAAGTATTAATAATCATATTTCAAACATCCTAAGACTGTAATATAACCTACAGGAAAGGTCCTTTAGAGGGGTAATTTGAACCTACAAGCCTCAGAGCAAAATCAGTCAATAGTGGCTATAGGCAGACAATGAACAAGGTTTGATACTTATTAAATTTGTACATAAAATATGAGGAAAATGAACCTAAAATTTTTTAATTACCTTATTAGAAGCATATGAGGGTTCTTAAAGAGATGTTAAAACACATTATACTTGCATAAAACCCTACACAATCTACCCTTAAAAGAACCAGTCTTGGAATTTGTGGATTTGAAGGGTCATATCATGCAATTAGGAACTAAATTTTTATATATATAATCTTAAAAACTTGGATAATCCCCTATAATACTTGGTTTTTATGAGGAAATAGGGTAACACCCCTCTATTCTATCTCAGAGGTAGAGCACTCTTGAGGAGCAAGAACCCTATAGTTTTGAAGGAGGGTGATAAATAAATAAAAAAGAACTTGTTTAAACACTTAAAGTGAGTTTTTTAAGTTTAATCACACCCATACAAACATGGGAAACCAAGAAATAACATGGTAAACCAAACAGGGTACTCCATACTCCTAGGTTTGTAGTTAGACCTAATGGGCAAAATCAAGGCCTAAAAGGCAAATGAAGAGAAACTTTCATTTCTAGTATGGAATTAATATTATAGTTCATTTTAAAATGTTTATAGGGTAATTATGGAGATGTTAAAGCTATTTTATATATAAAATCCACCAAAAAAGATCATTTTGAGCCAAACTTACAGGTAGGCCTATTGGACATGGTTAGACCTAGTGTCTAAATGGGGGTTTATCATCAGTTATAGCATGATTTAAGTCTTAAAATTTGTGTGAAAATGTTCATGAGTTTATTAAATAGGTTTTAAAACTCTCAAAGTGAAAATAAATCCATAATAATTAATTTTTGGACCTTGAACTAACTTAGACTCATGCAAATTAGAAAAAATAAGCTCGATGAGGCAAGTTTGGTTACTCATATATTTCATGAGGTTATGTATGGTCACCAAAGAATTTGAGGGTGGTTATCAGGGTCCCCAAATATCACTTTTGTGTATTTTTTATACAATTTAGATGTGGCACTTCTATGAATAATGCTTAAGACCCAAAACTACTCTAAACCCCTTATTAAGTTCTTACCAAGACCACTTATGGGAAGTGGAGTTGTATATCTACTAAAATAAAATATTTTTTCCATAGTCATTATTTTAGGTTGTATAGTGCTCCCTAATTATACTTCAAACCAATATTATTTGTACGGAATTGTATGAATGGGGGCAAAAATAGGGTTTTTCTCATTATTTTGTGTATTATGTAAGCTACAAGAGGAGTTAAGAGATGAAAAAAAAAAATTATGTGGAATATTGAGACTTAATATAACTCACCATATTAATTTAATTCCATAAAACAAATAATAAGTTTCCCAACTAGGTATTTTAACTCATCTAAACAAATTTGGCATATTGGGTAAGCTAGTGAAGAAGATAGAAAACTGCAAGTGAGCTCATTTTAAAGTTACCCTTATGATTATAAGGCAATATTTATTATTTAAATGTGTCATTAACTTCCACCCATGTATTTTCATGGAAAAATGAATGCATTTTTGAGGCCAAGTGTGTAGGGTGTATAGAAGAGTAGTTTTCTAGATAGTAGATGATGATTGCTCACTTTCAAGGGTTTTTAGAGGACCATTCATGAAACCAATGAATGTAAAGGAACTTATGAGAGTCTCCCCTTCAATTATAATCATTATACCTGATCCTTATCAGTTATGGGATGTACAAATAGGGATAATTATGTAGGTAATTTTTTTGAGCCAGAATGAGGATTTTTATGCCACTTTACAAACTTTGATGACTTGGATTGACATTTGTACTTAATAACCTTGAATTTTTCAACCCATATCCTCTTATAATGCATGTAAAACTGATTTTATCATCTTTACAATTGTCCTTGTGACCCTTGGACTTATCTTCTCTCTCTCTCAAGCTCTATAAGAGCTAGCCATTTTGGCCATTATATTTTATGCTCCACCTCAGTATGGTGAAGCCCTACTCATTTTTATAAATTTTGATCAATAAAATTACTAATTGTTACCTCTTTAATTATTTTTCATAGTGTGCTTTACTTGAATGTTGAATTTGCTTAGTAAGACTATGGATTCCTTAGCAAGTTGTCACATTCTCTCACCTATTTGTAGATTCTTCTTGTAAGGCATGTGATGTGTTCCAATAATTTTCAAAGTTTAAGTTAGTTATTTTCTTCATTAGTGCCTTTATAGGCATATTTTATAGTCTTCCTAGCTTTGCAAATTCATCCATAACCTCACAATGTAACATTGATGCAAGAAGACATAGATTAGAAAGTGTATGTTTAGTTGTCCTTGATTTCAAGTGTAATATGCATATGGTTGGATTTAATAAATATATTTGGTGTATTACATCCATTAGGTTAGTTTTATTTCATTTATCTCTCTCTCTCTTTTCACCCATCAAGTTTAGTTGTAGGTTTAATCCAAAGTGGTACATCAAGGGAGCTAGCCCTATCTAGAGACTCACCTCATCCTTTAGAATGCCCAATATCCTAGAGGTGATTCAATTATGCCACTTTGATGAGGAGAGATTTTAATCTCCTCAAGGGGTCAAAATCTATGTGAAAATAATTTTTTGCATGCCTGATGGGACTCTTGTTTGAAGAGATTGAAAGATTTTTATTTTTGTCTCTCAATAATCACCCTTTATAGGCATCTTTTCAAGCATCAATGGTGACTTTGAAGACTTATCAATTTTTCAAAATACCCAAGTTATCATTTGAATATTTATGGTAACATGTTTTATTTATGTTTTTTCTTTTAAATAATATCTATAGCTGACTTTGGTGTTGATTTCTTATTTACAAAAGTTGGTGAGATAGTTCAATCTTGTGTTATTCCCTATCAATATGAACAAGTCCTTAGTCAATATTGTCATGACCCTTACCATCCCCAATATGAATTTAATTATCCTCAATATGATCATATCCAGGCCATACATGATCCTTACCAATTTTATATTCAACCTTCTCAATGCCTTGTTCCTAATCAACCTAATCCTTTCTCCAATCAACCCATTTCCACCTTCAAACAAGCACTTTTGGCCTATGAAAGGTAAATGTTAGAAATTGATACTCTAAGGGGATGTGTTTAAGGGATTCCTAATCATTTCATCCATCAAGTGAGAAATTAATTAGAGTTGGTCAAGAAAGAGTGGGTACCTATTGAAAGAGCCAATTGGCAAAGGCTCATGAGTGATATGTTAAATGTGAGTGGTTTGATTGAATCTTTAGAAGAGAAGCTAAATATTCATGAGAAGAAGCCTTATCAATTCTATCAACTTTAATACCCACTTCCCTAAGTTCTCTATCATCCATAAATGACCTCTAATCATGAGCCAAATCAAGTCTATTAAATTCAACCTTTTTTTAATCAATTGGAGGAGAGAGTTTAAAAGAGAAACCTTGTGTTTGAAGAAAGTACTGATAGGAAAATTAAGTTGGAAAATATTCATATGAAATAGTTCATGTTGGAATAAAAGGAAGTGGAGTTTAAACCCTAATTTCCCTCTTATATTGCATCCCCACCACCTCAAAAGGAGACTCATAATTCCAATTTCCTAAGTTGGAGTAAGATAGTGGAGTCATGGGGAAAGGAGGAGAAAAGTCTTGATCAAGAGTGTGAAATTGAGAAGACATCTAATCCTAATATCCTATGTTAGATGAAAATAGTAGAGTCATGAGGAAATATAAAATATGGAAACATTTTCAAAGAGTGTGAAGTGTAAAATGGAGTTGATATTTTACAAGCCCCTCCTACCCTTCCTCAAGAAGCTTCTTGTGTTAAACATCAGCCCTCATGCACTCCTTATCCTCATGATGATTCCTATGAGCTTCAAGAGAGACTTTTCTAAGATAACTTAGCCATGAAAATAGAGGAGCTAGAGATAAAAATGAAGCTACTATGTCAAAGTGTGATGAAAGGTTTAGAACAAATAAAATATCATATTCATAAACACATCCCATCTCCCCTCCCTCAAAAGCTTCCTAAAGAGCCTCCTACCTTGAATTCTCAATATTATTTATATTTTTATGTGCCACCTCTACCAAATAGTTCATATTTTCCTTACCCCATGACCCTTTGCCTTTATGGACCTGTGGTATGGTAACCAAAGGAGGATTATCTAGTTGATAAAGAAAGAGAACTCTTGCTTAAAGAAAACCTACCTCCTTGGCAGCCTCATTGGGCTAGATTACAAGATTTCAAGATGCCTAATATTGTCATCACCATGAAGGAGGTTGAAGATCATTCAACCTTTGATAAAATAGATTAGAATACGATAGCTAAAGTTCATTTTGAAAACCCTAAAAATGTATTAAGTGATGAAGAGAAGGTAAGTCCTTGTGTTGAATCTCTTTGCTTGGTTGATGATGAAGAATGTTTTCTTTGTGTTGAAGAACCTATCTTGAGAGAGGCAAATGAAGAGGAACATGATCAATTCATGGATTATAAATAAGACCTTATGAGTGTTTATGAGGAATAAATCATCATAGGGACTCCCTTTGGTGAATAGAATGACAATTCACAAGCTTTTGCCTCTATATTTGAAGTGGAGTGTGTTATCAAGAAGGGAAAACAATTTCAAGCCATCTCTCAAGAAGTGGTAGTATTGAGAGAGTCTCATGAGATAAAAATAGAGGAATTATCACTTGAAGATGATATGATCAAAGATGAAGAAAAGGTGATTTATTGTGTGGAGATTTTACATTGGGTTGATGAAGAAGGATGTCTTCCTTTTTCAAAAGAAGAAACAATGATCATTAACTTTTTTATCACTTTGAAAGATACCATGGATGAGAAAGGACAAGTTATTAATAAAACTTTAGATGACTTGTTTGAAATTATTGAAGCAGGATATACTCCTATTCAAGGAGGCTATGATCTAGTCAAATATGGATAAGGCAACATTGGTTCTCAAGTATGTAAAACAAAAGCATTCTTTTAAATATATTCTTTCAAGAAGCATATGCACTTAATGATGACATGTTTGAAGCCATAAAGATGAACTATCATTCTCTCAATTAGTTGGGATAAATGCATCAGCTCTTGAAGGATGGGACAAGATCTTATTGGCCTTAATCTTCTAAATATCAAGAAATTAATCCTCTTAGATACATTCCGACTAAGGAGATACAAGTTGACTATGAAATGAAGAGTGGGAAGTAGCATGAAGTGTATGAACACGTTAAAGAGGAGTATAAATAAATTGGAGACTTGTTTAAGGATGATCTACTTGAGATCAAATCAAGTGAAGTGCCAAAGAAGATGTCTGATCCACAAAGTATTTAATCCAAGGAGAAGCATGCTTGGCACTATGTTTTATCTCACCATGAAGATGATTCAAGAAATTTTCCTTTTGATCTAGGAAAGGAGGTATGTTCAATTGCTAGTTGTTCATAATAAGTTATTTCTTGATTCCCCTAAGTTTTTGGATCACATGTGTGTGTTTTTTGTCTTTGCTTTTTTTTTGTTGTGTGTCTTTTGCTTCATGTGGTTGAGGTAGTTGTTATTTGTCTTGTCTTGGTCAAGTTTATGGTCAATGGTCAAATTATCTTGTTCATCTCAGTCCTTATATGAGTCCATAATCCTATTGGATTGATAAGGCCACTAGTCTAACTAGTATAGTAGGCATACTACCCCTATGAGTCATCAATTTGTTAAACAAATTTGACTTATAGGTTAAATTAGGGCACCTCTAAGAAAAATATTGATTTTTAGGCCTATAAGCGGGTATAAAATATTTATCATGAGTTTTTTTATAGGTATTTTGATGTTTTTAAATGTTATATTATGTTTTATCTTAGTCATATTAGTTTATTTATCATTTTGAGTTATTAAATGTGCTTTTAAGGGTCACAAATGCAAGTGTCATGGTTCTCAAGGTGCCTAGGTGTCAATTTTTCATGGAAAACATCTAAGAGGTCAGTTAATATGTCATGGATGTTATTAACCTCAGAATTTTATAGGTCTTATAATTGAAATTATAGAAAACAACTCAAAAAGGAAGAAAATGGCACTTATATGGCACATAGGGAAGTGTGTCACATGGAGAAGGATCTTGGGATGCTTCTTCATATTCCTCACACTCATTTCCATGATTTATTTGCTTTGTAAGTGTCAAAATTAGGCCAAAACCATTCTACTACCTTTTCACTCTTCTTGATAGACTGAAGTGACACTTAAGTTTTTACTCGGTATGAACAACACAGGCAATTTCATGACAAATTATTTTGGGAGGTTGTTTGAAAATTAGACACATTAATTTTATTATAATATTTTTTTATGAATGGTTTCTTGTGCTTTATGAATCATCTATTATTAAGTTGACTATTCAAAATTACTTACTCATCTAAGTACCCTATAGATTTTGCCTTATTTTAGGGGATTCTATATAATTCAATTATTATTTTTATTATAGAGGATGATTCATTCATTCCAAAATGATTGCTATGATTTTTTTATGTTATAAGTTATTTGGATGAGAAAATAACATCAAAATTGTAGACGGGTCTCTTCTGAGTGTGATAGACATCTTTCACCATTTATAGGGTTTCATGTTTTATCAATAGTTACAAGTTATGTTAGTGTCTGTTAGATGTTTTAAATATCCTATTGAAACCATATTCACCTCTCATTCTCCTTATACAAGCATGTTAATTATTTGTAGTCATTTATGCCCAAACACTTGCAATCAATAATGGATAGCCACATATAGGTACAAGAAAGAGATTTCACATTGCAAGGATGTTTTATAACTTGTCTCAAAGTAACTATGGTATCAATCATACATTTAGATGGTTTAAATAAGTTGAGATTACCATGAGGATCTTTTTCCACCTTGTTTTTCCAGTCTAAACAATCACTTCCCATAACTCCACACTTCTTGCCTGCACTATGAAATTTCCAACTATAGATAATAATACAAAGAGCAAGATGGCCATTTCAAATTGATTATCAAGTTATCAAATCCCTTTTGGAATCCTAATATGTTGATAATATAATGGTGTACTTGTATGGAAGTATGGTTTGTTAAACAAGTTGAGGAACCATTTCAAGAGATAGATGATTGAATTCTAGGAACATTTCCCAGAATGATAAAATAGAGGACTTCATTATTTTGTGTATATGTTATTACATGGTTGAGGTAACTATTGAAAAAATTAAGTTGGTAAACCTTGTATCCTTTGGTAGGAAGAAGGAATATTACAATAATTGGGTCAAGTGAATTGGTGGAGATCAGTTGTTTGAGAAGTCCAAAATCACATTTTATGCACTGAAATGTTTCATTAAAACCTACAAACCTAATTCCTCAAGGAGAACTTCTATACCCAATGTGTAAAATGAGACTATGAAAACTTGTATGAGTATTTATAAGGGTTCAAGTAACATTCATGACATATGATATTATCAAAGGAGAAAGATAAATTATTGTTTTACTCCAAAGCATACTCTCAATCCGTACAGGTTCCCAAATGAGCATCTACAACTAGGAGGGCAGTTGGTGACTTAGGTAGGGTATTTGAATGATGTTTTAGCCCATCAAACATGACAATTATAACTATAGTAGGTGAAATATAAATATTTAACAAATTTTTACCAAACACTATAACCAAAACCTAAACTAAGTATGGAAACCTATAAGATTTCATTATTCAGTTGACTCTTTCTAATTTTGTTAATAGAGAGTATGAGAAGAAATAGTTCTTGTGTGTTAGAATTATTAAAATGAGTTGAATAAGTTTGAATCATTGATGAATGAACTTAGTGATTTATTTTGGGTCTTGAATCATCGCCTCTAAGGTTCAAATGAACTAATAATGACCTCAGGCAAGGTCTTAAGGGTTGTCTCAGTCAGGCAGACAGTGAGATATTTTATAAATTTGATGATGTTTAAGGGAATATACGGTGAGTGAAAGAGAAAAATATTATTGTGTGACCTAATGAGATTCAAAAGAGACCCTCATTTGTCATGATAAAGTCTAAATGAGCTAGCACATACATGTACAAGTTTCAACTACCTCAACATAATTGACTGTGTTAAACTAGAGGGGTAGTGAATAAGTTTGAAGTCTTAAAGAGACAATCTAACTCAAGTAGGCAATAAATGAGTTAAAGACACTATTAGATCATCATATATAGTCTCACACATTTTTATTTGGTTGTGTTTTAGATGGTGGTTCAATTAAAGTGAGGTGGATAGTCGTAATGGTATTTATAAGATCATGGTAAGGATGAGAGTTGGTAGATTAGTTGGTGATATAAAAGGTATAGATGGTTCCAAAAATTTTGAACATTCTAGAGGAAAGATTTGCTCAGGTACCCAAGGGTTATCAAGAAGTGGAGGATTACTTGGAGATACATGAACTTTAATTTCTAGTTCCCTATAAATTAATGTATGAATAACATGGACATAATGGTAGAGTCTAGTCAAGGAAAATACAACTATAGGGATCCTTTCAAATAGAGAACATATTCAGTAAGTAAAAAGGAGATATTTTTAGTATGAATAGGGCATGAATGTGAAATGAATGAATATGGATCATTTCCAAAATGTCTTTGAAATTTTAACGTATTTTTAATCATATTTAAAATGTCATCAGACTGCAATGTAACCTACAATCAAGGTCCTTCAGAGGGGTAATTTGAACCTACAAGCCTTAGAACAAAATTAATCAATTGTGGTTATAGGAAGATAGTGAACAAGGTTTTATACTTTTTGAATTTGGAAATACAATATGAGGATAATTAACCTAAATAATTTCAATGACCTTAACAGAAGAAGAGGGGGGTCTTAAAAAGATGTTAAAACACAATATACTTGCATAAAACCTTGTACTGTCTAGCCTTAAAAGAACCAATCTTTGAATTTATGGTTTTGAAGGGTCAGATCATGTAGTTAGGAACTCAATTTTTTATAGATCATCCTAAAAACTTTGATAACCACTCTAAGATATGGTTTTGATGAGTAAATAGGGTAACACCCCTCTATTATATCTCAGAAGTAGAGTACTCTTGAGGAATAAGAACCCTATAGTTTTGAAGGAGGGTGATAAATAAATGAATAATAAGTTGTTTACACAATTAAATTGAGTTTTTTAAGTTTAATCACACCCATACAAACATGGGAAACCAAGAAAGAAAATGGGAAACCAAACAGGGCACTCCATACTCCTAGGTTTACAGTTAGACCTAATAGGAAAAATCAAGGCCTAAAGGGCAAATGAAGAGAAAATTGAATTTATATTATGGAATTAATATTATATTGAATTGTAATATTTTTATGGGTTCATTATGGAGATATTAAAGCTATTTGATATAGAGAATCCATCAAAAAAGATCATTTTGAGCCAAACTTGCAGGTAGGCCTATTGGACATGGCTAAACCTAGTGTCCAAATGGGGGTTTATCATAACTTATAGCATGATTTAAGTCTTAAAATTTGTGGAAATTTTTTTATGGGGTTATTAAATAGGTTTTAAAACTCTCAGAGTGAATAAATCTAGAAGAATCCATTTTTTAACCTTGAACTAACTCAAACTCATGCTAATTGGAAAAAAATAAGCTTGATGAGGCAAGTTTGGTTACTCATATATTCCATGAGGTTATGAATGGTGGAAAAATAGGTTTATGGTGGTTATTAGGGTCCCCTAATATCACTTTTATGTAATTTTTCTATAATATGGACATGGAATTTTTATGAATAATGCTTAAGACGCTAAATTGCTCTACAACACTTGTTAAACCCTTGCTACGAGTAGTTTCAGGAAATGGAGTTGGATATATGATAAAATATAATATTTTTTCCATAATTATTATTGGAGGTTATATATGAATCCCTCTTCATAATTCAAACCAAGATGAGTTGTATAGATTGAGGTAGAAATAAGTTTTTCTCACTATTTTGTGTATTGTGCCAGCTACATGGGGAGTTAAGAGATGAAACAAAGTTTGTCTAGAATTTTAAGACTTCAGATAACTATCCATACAATTTTATTTCCTTGAGATAACTCATATGTACCCCAACTAGGTGTTTCAACTCAGCCAATCAAATTTGGCATATTGACCAAGCTAGTGAAGAACATAGAAAACTTCAAGTAAGATCATTTTAAAATGACCCTAATGATTATAGGGCCATGGAAGGTATTTAAAGGTCTCATTAACTTCCCCCCATGGATTTAAATGGAAAATTGAAGGCATTCTTTGGGTCAAATGTGTAGGGTGCATAGAAGAAATTTTTTGTAGATAGCAGATGATGATGGCTCACTTTTATAGGTTTATATAGGACCAAGCATGAAACCAATTAATGTAGAGGAATTTATAAGAGTATCCCATTCCAATAAAATCATTATACCTGATCCTCATCAGTTATGGGATGTCCAAATAGATCCAATTATATAGGCAATTTTTGTAAGCTAGAATGAGGAGTTTTCTGCCACTTTATAAGACTTTGATGACTTAGATTGACATTTGTACTTCATGAATTTGCATGGTTAGACCCATATACTCTTATAATTCATGTATATCTTATTTTATCAGCTTTACAAGTGTCCTTGTGACCCTTTAACTTCTCTTCTCTCTCTCTCTCTCTATCTCTCTCTCTCTCTCTCTCTCTCAATCTTTATAAGAGCTAGCCATTTTGGCCATTATATTCTATGCTCCACCTAAGTATGGTGAAGTCATAATATTTTTTATTACTTTTGATCAATAAAATTACTAAGTGTTACCTCTTCCATGAATTTTAATAGTGTTCTTTACTTTAATGTTTAATTTTCTTAGTGAAGACTATGGATTCCTTAGCAAATTGTCACATTCTCTCACCTATTTGCAGTGTCTTCTTGTAGGGCATGTGATGTGTTCTAGGAAATGTCAAAGTATAAGTGAGTTATTATATTTATTAGTTACATCATATGAATATTTTCTAGTCCTCCTATCTTTTAACATTCATCCATAACCTCACAATGTAACATTGATGCGAGTAGACATAGATTGGAGAATGTATGTTTAGTTGTCCTTGATTTCAAGTGTAATATGCATATGGTTAGATGTCATAAATATATTTGGTGTTTCAATTCCATTATGTTAGTTTGATTTTATTTATCTCTCTCCCTTTTCACCCTCCCCCCAAGTTTATTTTTAGGTTCAATCCTAAGTGGTACATCAAGGGAGCTATCTCTATCTAGAGACTTACCTCATTCCTTAGGCTACCCACAAGCTTAGAGGCTATTCCATTGTGCCACTTAGATGATGAGACTTTGCATCTCCTCAAAGGGTGAAAATCCAAGTGAAAATAGGTATATAATTCTCTTCCACGAGTTCTAGTTTAGGATCAACATTAAACCAAGATGAGAGAATGTGGGTCCAAACCATTTGAGCCAACTCTAAAATGGTGAATAACTAGAAGAAGTTTAGGATAAATATCTTGATGCACACTTATTTTTTGCTTATGATTCTAGAGTAGTTGGAAGAAATTGATAAAAAATTAAAATAAGGGTCATTTCCAAAGCATTAAATACAAAATTATAATAAACATATAATTAATAAGGTACTTTCATATAATATTGTTGATGGATTTATTTACCATCTAGGAAAAAACAAGGTGCTTTATAGAGTTGCAATAGAACATGAGTGGCCTCAAATAATGGAAGAGGCACATAAAGGAAAAGTTAGAGGTCACTTCATAGGATATTTTACTATGATAATATTATTATAGATTGGTTTATGATGGCCTTAATTATTTTAAAATGATTAAAAAGTTACACAACAGTGTGGTGTGTACCAACAAATGAGTAAACCAAACTAGAGAGATGAAATGCCTCTACAAAAAATGATCACACAACAACCTTTATAATAATGGGGAATTTATTTTTTTGGACTTATAAACCAACCCAATAAATGTAGTCATGAAAGGTATATAATAGTTATGATATAATAATTTACCAAATCGGTTAAAGATACTATGCCAACTAGTTACAGTGTGTAAGATACATCAAAGTTCTTGTATAAGAACATCATTACCCAATTTGGTTTCCCAATAAAACTAGTAAGTGATAGAGGTACACATTTTTTGAATAAAATTATAGAGACTCTTATAAATAAATCTCTCATGGCACACCACAAAATTACATCTTATCATCCATAGGAAAATAGCCAAACTAAGGCTACAAAAAGGTACTTCGTAAGATGCTCACTAAGGTTTGTGATATTCAATGAGGTGATTAGGAGGATTGAATTAATGTAGTGATATAGGAGTATTTCACACATTATAAATGTGTGAAAAGGTTCCACCCATTTCATTTGGTCTCTAGTTTGGAAGCCATTATGCCTATGGAGTATGTTATACCTAGTATATGAATCATAATCATTATGGATATGGGTGATTAAGAATATTTAATAACTCAGATCTTGGAGCTAAATCACATGGATTAAAATAGATGTAGATCATCTTGGATGTAGGAGGTGAATAATCAAAATAATAAATATTGGTATCATAATAATCTATGAGAAAATGAGTTCCATGTGGATCAACTAGTTTTACTTTATGGTAGTGAGTTTAGAGCCTTCCTAGGTAAGGTCCATATTAGATGGAAATGTCCATATATAATTCATGACTTAACACAGCCAATAACCATGTTATTAAGTGGTTTTTAGGTCACCATCTTACCTATAAGGGTGAATGGTAGTAGGCTCAAACCCTACTACCCCAAGCATAATTAGGTGTCAAATCACACCATCCTAGATTAAGATTTGTTTAAATTATGTTCAATGGATATGGTTTGTTTATTTTAGGTTGTGTAGAAAGATCAAAAGTTCTTTTGGTATTCTTTTAAATTAGAATCTAAGACCAATGAATAAGAGCATCATTAATAACATGAAGTTGACAAGAGATAAATCATGTTTAAGGGTATAAGTGTGTCAACATTTAAGTCAACAAAAGACATGAGTGGTGATATTTTAATCAAATAATGGCCCATGGTTCTTTAGGGAAGATCAAGAAAAGAATAATCATGTATGGTGGGTGAATGGCTAGGAAACTAGTCACATCACTCAATAAAAATGTCATACAAGGGATGCCAAATCAATAAAAAAATATGCTAACCTAGTAAATGGAAATATTTCTAATTAAATGACATAAAAAATAAAATCAAGGATGTTAGGAACATTTAAAACATTAGGATCTAAACAGATGTACAAAGATATATAAATTAGGTTTTTGAATACTTGTGTCATCATTTTACACTTTGTAAACCCTTGAGCATAGTTCATTAAACTTGTGTTGAATTTCCATTTTGCATTAGTACCTATGACAATTACCTTGTGAATTAGTAATTATAAGTGGTAAAATTTGAGCATAGTACATTGTGATTTATATACATTATAATATGGCTACCTATGATCCTTATCAATTTTAGTGAGGACTCACTATTGCATAAAATGAAGACATTAGTATTGGAGTTAATTAGTGGAAAATAAATTTTATAGACTAGATACATGTCATTATAGTAAGCTCTTTAAATAATGAATCTTTACCCCCATAGTAGTTCAAGGATCACACTAATTAGTAATCACACTAATCTATCAACTCCAAAACATAGATGTTAAATGGTTAATTTGATTACATACATTTGGGTAATTAGGAGATATTATGGAGCTATTACTAGGACAATATAATCAAGGGGAGATTTATCATTCCTCAAACATCAACATCTATGTCAATGAAGCTTCCATGGTACGTGCAACTAGACCACCAACACAAGTAATCTCTTTGGATCCTTACAAATCCAAAACCCTACCTATTCTACCTAATCTCTATGATTCTTATGTAAGAGTCTATTGAGGGATACTAATGGATGATATGAAAGATGAGCCAATGCACTTCTTGCACAATGTATAACTAACGTGTTTTGGAAAAAAACCAAGGTCACCAAGTAAATAAAGGCATCATTGATGTCACCCATTGCATTTTCAACTTTAATGAAGAATTTAATTATCTATAGTTCTTGGTGTCTAATGTCATCAAAAATTTTAGAAAGTCATGTCCTCTATAAAATGGGCATTCCAATACCATTTCCTATTTTTATTGTTCGTATTCACATAGTGGAAGTATCTAGAGGGAATTGTCCAATAATCCAAATGTTGATTATTCACCAAAAGTCACATTTCAAAATCTCACTTAAAAGTAAAAGAGTAATTATTTTGATCATTAATGATTTTTCAACACCTAGTGGGATGAACTAGTCAAATTGGTTATCAACAACCCATGCATCCCTCCAAATTTCATAAAATATTTCGGACAACATACAGTGGAGACCAAACTTTGATAGGGAATGGTCATACACATTCATGAATTACCTAAGGCCTTGGGTGCATCTCTCCCATTTTTAGTTAGAATGGACATTATGTATCAAGAGGTTAAGCATAAGAAGTAGTTAGTCACATACAGATCAACTCCTTTGCAAATAATATTTTTGTTGATGTCAACATACCCCCATTCCTAAAAATGAGGACCCTTGTTACAAATTATGCAAATTTGTGCTTTAAATTTAAAATTCATTTGATTAGATCACCATTAGAATGTTTTACACATTATCTTTGTTTGAAGATCATCCACAACATGGTTGGATTGGTATATTTACACATGATTCTAATTTGATCTTATCTAAATTTGCTAACATTAGATCATTGTATTTTAGGTTATAGGATTAATGGAGTCCATATAAAATGGACAATGTCTAGATTTTATGATTTAATATTAAATTAGTCTTTTACTAACCTTTAGTTTGTCAAAGATTAATCAAATCTATTTTAAGTCTTATTAAAACCCTAGTCTAATTTTTTAAACCTAAGTTACTTTGAATTCAAATTTATACCATGTCATTTTATTTGAATTTGAATAGGAAAAATTATTATATATGTTAAACTTAGCTTAAGATTTTAGCCTAAATTTTTTATTGTGTTTATCAACATGACCAAAATTTTAGTACAAAATCTTCATACTAAGTTCTATATTTCCCAAAGTCCCCTATTCTAGTCTATTGTTCAAATGGACTAAATTAAGCAGAGCTCTTTTATTATATATTTTAATCTTAACTTAAGAATTAATCCTAAGTTTTTTATCATGTTTATTAACATAAATAACACCTTAGGTTAAAATTATATCCTGAGTTATATATTTCCTAGGACCTTATTAAGTCTATTTTATGTTTATAGGAATAAAGTGAACCCAAAAATGACAAGTGTCAAGATTTTAGGGAGTTAATAAGTTAACAAATCAAGATCTACAATGCATGTTGACTCAAGCACATATGATATGATGGTTCATGATCAAATTTGAAACTTGAAAGACTCAGAACAAACATAGAGATGAGAAGTGTCAAGCAACAACCCATAGTTAGAACTCGAGCACATTCCCTAATATTGACGGTATGTAATTTAGCATACACATCTTGATCAATGGTGTATGTTAAGTCAAAACTTCAATGAAGCCCTAGGATGATTGAGAAGGTGACAAGTGTCACCATAGTGGTAACTTTATTAAAAAATTAATGGTACATAGAGCAAAGGATTGAACCCATTATATAGAGATTGATGGAGCATTTTGATCTATACAATTAAGATCAATCAGGAAAGATAAAGATAAAATTTTAATGAAGCTTAAAATTAATGTGGTATTGACAAGTGTCACAACCACAGGGAATATGATATAAAACCAATGGCATATAACTTCCTAGCTAGAGATCAATGAAATGCATTGATTTGTGTAAGAATATCTAATGGTGTGATCTAAGAAATATTTTTCAAAGGGCTCAGAACCAATAAGGAAGTAACACATGTCCTAAAATGACAAATGGTCATATTTTAAGTAATAATGAGCCTTATTCCATGATGATACCACATAATTAGACATATCAGATTAAAATATCTTACAGACCCAAAGTTTATTGAGATATATTTTTCATTAAATGCAAAGGGATGATTGTTCCAAGACCTAACATGGTAGACAAAATAAAGTTTAAGGGAACCAATTATCAATGCTAGATTGATTGATGAACAAATGTAACAAAGTAATTGTGAAGAGTCTCAATGTTAATTAAGTTAACAAAATAATTTATTTTAAACTAAAAGACCCTATAAATCATTTTAATGGAATATTTTATTCTGTAAAAGCAACAGAAACATGGATCACATATATCTTTTGGTTGGTCATATTGGAAAAATGTCATTGATATTAGGGTGTTGTAAAGGGACACCTATCTATGGCACTTGTCTAGTTTCATGTTGAGAAGGAATGACTAGCATATCTCATGAATTGTATATAAATGAGGTATTACAAATTGTAAATGGGGGGGGTTCTTAGAGCCAAAATTATTTTGTAAACTTGGTGCAAGTAGTACAAACAAATAATTCTACAAATCTTGTCTAATATTTATCTGTATGTTTACTATCATGGCTGCTTCCTTAGTTATTTGGTTTGAAATTCATATTTGAATTATTTTTATGGATCCTAGATGTGCACGTGTTAATGTAAAGTTGTTAATTTATACTTATGCTAAGTTGATTGAAAGTTCTTAGGTTCATTTCATTCTCTTTTACTTTTCTTGAAGATGTGTATAAGTTATTTTCCTATGGACATAAATCTTTAAAGTGAACATGATTTCTTATTTGCATTACCTTTATTTAGACATTTGCCTAATATACAATAGGATATATGCCTATTCAATTTCATGCCATATATTGGTTTAGTGCATATCTTGATGAAATTTAAGCTATATCATAATGTCTGCATTGAAGATTAGAAACACCTTCTTTCTATCCTACCCTCCCTTTTTCTTATTTTTGATCATATTAGTGTAGTTTATCTTTTCATTGTAAATAGTCATGCTAGATTAGGGTTATAATTTAAACTTTGGGCATCATTCATTGGACTAGTTAAAATTAAGTTCATCTTAATAAATATTTAGGACCACGGTTGTTCACAACAACCATTTACATGTTCATTTTATGAAATAGTCATTTGACTTGGACGCTATTCCACCATAGATCTTAGGAAGATCACAACCAACAACTCATGAAATAGATTATTTGAATCCAAAAATGAGAAGTGTTTTTTAAACACTATATGAACTTGATGATACATTTAGGTGCATTAATAGGGAAAAAATAACACTAGAAGGAGGGCCAAGCTAAATCTCTATGAATTTGAAGTATCTTTTCTAATTTTAGTGAATTGTGTTGAAAGATTGATGTATTCTTTACATGATTGTGTTTCTTTTAGCATATTTGTGTAAATATAATTGATATTAATGGTTTTATACCAATATTTGGTCTTCATTTAGCCAAAGATTTATATTCTTTCAAGATCTATATGAATTTTTTTGCAAAGATTTTAATATCCATTTGCCTCTGAAAAGATTTGGTTTTTATGTTGTATTGTGAGCAAGATTTGAAGCTAAAACAACCAAAAGTAAGATCTTCATCAAGGTATGGCATGGTTAGGTAGATCCTATATCAATGTGCCTAGTTAGTTACATGATTTGCCTCAAAGTCTTGAAAGGTATTTTCTTTCTTTTAGTCCTACTAGTGTTGTGATTGTTGAAGAACACATCAAGTGATTTAAAGGTGCCTTAGGATTGTTAAATGTTGTTCATGAATATGTTTCTTTTAGATTATTTCCTTTTACTCTTAGAGATGAGGCATATAATTGGATTTTTAACCTTCCTAAATATTTCATTGTCAGTTAGAATGATTTCAATAATTATTTTATTGATCAATTTGGAAAGATCACAAGTCCATATGTCCTTTATCAACAATTCATTACTATTAAAAAGGATTCACATGAATCCATTAGAGATTTTAATTCTAGATTTCAAAAGATGTTAAATAGAACAATGGATCCCTATAGACTTATTGAGGCTCTAGCTTTAGAGGTTTATATAGATGCTTTAGATCTATTAATTTATGTGTTTTTTAAAAGATCTGTTAGAGTCATTAATACATTAGATTTAGCCTATGTTGAAGCTATGGTAATTAATGACCAAATGTAACCCCAGGTTCAAATGGCATATGCCATTCCAAATATAAATCCTAATTTTTCCATGCTGACTGTCATGCCTAATGTTAATCAAAGAAAGCTTACTTTATATCAAACTTCAATTTTAAACTATTTACCTTTGAGTCATGTAGATCCGGGTCAAAACCTAAGATTCCTGAATAAGATTGCAAGTGGATTTCATCCACAAGATCAAATAACTATGGTGCTAAAAAATGGATGTATTCCTCAATTTCAAATTTAGAGGTAGCTAAAAGTAAAAATGACTCCATATTAAAAATGGTCCAAAAATTGAGCATTAATTTTCTTGAGACACAAAAATAATTAGGTAATAATGGGGAAGGTTTTAATAGAAATTATTCTATTCAAGGGTTCAATAGACCCATATTTAGGTTTAAAAATATTTAAAATAACTATAACAATGAGTCATATGAAATTATGAATTTTATTGACATAAACACTTGTGATTTCCTTTGGATAATTATTATAGGGTTCATAATAATGTTGGATGGTCATCTAGTTCTTCCAACACATCTACATCTTTCAAAAGAGCTCTTATGGTAGGGACCTATTATTTTCCATTTCAAGATAAAGATGAATTTAAATATACTTTAAAGGAGGGATATATGATACCAGTTATGGAGGAAGATCCTATCCTTTTTGAAGCAATATAAGAAGTTGTAGCTGATATGAATGGAGTTCCTGAGGATGTCATTAAAACACTTGAAAGAAAATAATATGAATATGAAGCTAATGTAATAAATATAAAACTTTCATATGATTCCATAAAAAGTTCAAAAATATGTGGTCAAAATGTTTCAAATGGTAATATTCTAAATGAATTTCATTTCCCTTTTATTGATCATGATGAAGAAGCCTTTGGGATGACTTAGAGAGTTTTTGTGCAAGGATTGATAGTCCATTCCCACTTCATGTGGATATTGAGAAATGTATTATAGAAATTACTATTTCATCTATTCCCAAAAAAGGTAATTATATCTTAGATATCCCAAAGCATGATGAGTTGGAGCCTAATGAAGACATCAATCCAAGCATACCAGCTAAGTTCATAATTCAACCTACGAAAGAAAATAAGATAAGACATTATTAATCTTTGAATTAAGTAGAGCTATATTTCTTGATGTAATAAAGAAGAATTTAGGAAGAATATGATTATATATTAAATACATATCTTCAATCCATACACTTGAGAATAGAGATGCGAAGCCAAGCTACATCATTTAGAAGACACAAGCATACAAGTTCTCCTATCCATAAGAAGAGGCCATTAAATGGAAGTAATAATGTTCAAGGTTTTTTAGTAGACTAAATAACTTCCAATTTTATCTTGGAGGTAATTTATTTTTGAAGATGGTGTAGGGATTTAGATTAGTTTATTTCCTATTTCTTTCCTTCATGTCCCTTATTTGTAAATAGTGTTTTAAATATTTGTTTGCTTATTTTTTGTTTGTTTGGTGTGTTTGATTTTTTCTTTATTGTGTTCCTTTCTTATAAAAAATTCCTTTTGGAAAAATCTTAGCTCAAGTTCACCTAATTACTTAGGAACTTCATAATTTAAGAATACAAATATGGCTTCTTACCATTGGTTGATAATGGATTGTTGAAATATGATCTTGATGTTATGATTTGGAGAAAATGATAAAGATTTATATTTAGGTTATTTTTTCCTTAAAATATTAAACATTTTTATGATCTAAATTTGATTTTAATAAGGATTTCACATGTTGGGTGAAAGTTTAAATAATTGAAACATAGACATGTTTGCACTTAAAACCATTAATTTCTTAGGATAAAATTTACAGCCAAGGATGATTGTTTGAAGATCAAACATTTGACCAAATCCTAAAACCTACCTAACTTGGTTCCCAACCTTTTCTAGAAAGTCAAAATGACTTGAAAAATACAAAAAATAAGAACCTTATTACAAAATTCAAGAGCTTTATAAGCAAATATGATTCCGATAATCTCCATCAGGGCTATAGATGCCTAGTTAATAGTGGAACAAGGCATTGAGTAAATCCAAAGGCATCTTTGTTGGGGTTGTAGACACCTAGATAGTAGTAGATCAATGCCCAAGTCTTCTCTAACCTAAATCATGATCCTCAATGCACATCCATATATGCTATAAGTTAGTGTTAATAGTTGGAGTCATGAAATCTAGAAGTTATTCCCTAAATCCCATGGTAAACAGTAAGTGGAATCAAAGCACACATGTAACATGGTTGAGTTATTATGTTTGGGCCTAACTCTAAATATGTAAGACTTGTTTTAATTATGAGTTGATATTAATAATGGTACTTGATCATATGAGATTATTTTTATAGTTATTATTTTAAACTAAGAGTATCTAAATTCTAATATATTATTATGTTTCTCCTAGAAGTCACCATTTATTGAGGTCAACATACCCCCATTCCTGAAAATAGGGACCCTTGTTTCAAATTGTGAAATTTTTTGCTTTAATTTGAAAATTCATCTGATTAGATTACCATTAGAGTTTTTTTCACATTATCTTTATTTAAAGATAATCCACACCATGGTTGGATTGACATATTTACACATGATTCTAGTTTAATCTTGTCTTAATTTGTTAATATTGGATATATGTATTTTAGGTTATAGGATTAATGGAGCCCATCTAAAATGGAAAATGTATGGGCTTCATGATTTAATATTAAATTGGTCTTTTACTAACCTTTTTTTTGTCAAAGATTAATCAAATATATTTTAAGTCTTGTTAAAACCCTAGTCTAATGTTTTAAATCTAAGCTCCTTTGAATTCAAATTTACACGAGGTTATTTTATCTAAATTCACATGTGAATAATTATTATATATATTAAACCTAGCTTAATATTTTATCCTAAATTTTTTATATTATTTATCAACATGAACAAAACTTTGGTCCATAGTCTAGTTTGTTGTTCACATGGGCTAAATTAAGCAAAGATATTTTATTATATATTTTAAACTTAGCTTAAGAATTTATCATAAAGTTTTTATAATGTTTATTAACATGAATAAGACCTTAGGCTAAAATTATATCCTAAGTTCTATTTTTTTTAGGACCTTATTTAGTCTATCTTATGTTTGCAGGGATAATACAAACCCAAAAACGATAAGTGTCAAGCTCATAGGGATTCAATAAGTTAAGCATCAAGATATATGATGCACATTAACTCATTAAAAGATGATCTGATGGTGGATAATAATATTTTAAAATTCAAAGGACTTAAAATAATCACAAAGATGGCAAGTGTCGAGCACATAACCCATAGTTAAAACTTAAGAATCTTCCCTACAATCAATGGTACATAATTGAGTGCACACATCCTGATTAATGGTGAATTTTAAGTCAAAATTTGAATGAATCCCTAGGATGAGAAAGAAGGTGAAAAAATTCACCATGGTAGGAAATCTATTATAAAATCAATGGTACATGGAGCCAAGGACTAAACCTAATGTATAAAGATCAACAAAGTGCATTTTTCCATATATCAAGATCAATGGTGTGAGATAAATTTGAATTTTTAATGAATATTAGAATGAATGTATTAGTGACAAGTGTCACAACCATAGGAAATATGATATAGCATCTAATAAAATTCAACCTCCCATCTCAAGATAAACAAACCAAATTGATCCATGCAAATGGATCCAATGGTGTGATCCAAGACAAAATTTTCAAAGGGATTAAAACCAATAAGGAAGTGACACATGTCCTAAAATGATACATGATCATATTTTAAGTAATAATTATTAGTATTCCATGATGATACCACATAATAAGATAGATCATATTAAAAGATCTTGTAGACCTAAAAGAAATTGAGTTATATTTATCATAAGATGCTGAGGACCGATTGTTCAAAGAACTAACAGGGTAGAAAGAAGAACTTTTAAGGAACCAATTATCAATTCCATATTAATTTATTAATAAATGTAACAAATCCATGAAGATCAATGAAAAAATAAAAGGGATATAATTTTAAAGACTCTCAAAGTCAATTGAGTTGACACAACATTTTCTTTTATTCTATCAAAGTAGGAGAAAAGCATATATAATTTTTGGTTAGTCATATTGGAAAAGTGTAATGAATATTAGGGTTATCTAAAGGGACACCTATCTATGACACTTTTCTAGTTACATGTTGAGAAGGAATGACCGACATATCTCATGAATTGTCTATATAGAGGAGGTATTGCTAGTTGTAAAAAGGAGGGGGGAGTTATTAGAGCCAAAATTACTTTGTAAACTTGGAGAAAGAAATATAATCAAGGTATTTTATAAATTTTATACAATATTTTTGTATGTGTTTTCTATCATGGTTGATTCCTCAATTATCTAGTTTGATATTTAGATTTGAATTAATTTTATGGCTCCTATATGTGCACATGTTAATGTGAAGTTGTTAATTTGTGATTTTTCTATGTTGATTGAAAGATATTAGGTTCATTTCATTCTCTTTTGATTTTCTTGAAGATGTACATAAGCTATTTTCTTGTGAAATTAAATCTTTAAAGTGAACCTGATTTCTTATTTGCATTACCTTTCCTTAGGCATTTGCCTGATATATAGTAGGATCTATGCCTATGTAATTTCATGATATATATTGGTTTAGTACATGTCTTGATGAAATTTAAGCTCCATAATAATGTATATATTGAAAATTAGAAATGTCTTATCTCTACCCTACCCTCCCTTTTTCTCCTTTTTTATCAGATCACTATAGTTTAACTTTTCATTGTAAATATACATGCTAGATTAGGGTTAGACTTTAGGGTTTGGGAATCATTAATTGGACTTAGTTTAGATTAATTTAATCTTCACAAATATTTAAGACCATGGTTTCTCCTAACAACCATTTACATGTTCATTTTTTGAAACAATCATTTAGCTTGGCCATTATTCCACCATAGATCTCAGGAAGATCTGGGTTGATATTCAAATCTGAATTATTTTTATGGATCTTATATGTTCACATGTTAATTCAAAGTTGTCAATTTTATATTATGCTAGGTTGATTGAAAGATATTAGGTACTTTTCATTCTCTTTTGATTTTCTTGAAGATGTGTAGAAGTTATTTTCCTATGGAAGCAAATCTTTAAAGTGAACCTGATTTCTTATTTACATTACCTTTCTCTAGACATTTGCCTCATATACAGTAGGATCTATGTCTATGCAATTTCATGATATATATTAGTTTACTACACATGTTGATAAAATTTAAGCTCTATCATAATGTTTGGATTGAAGAACAGAAACACCTTCTTTTTTCCCTACTTCCCTTTTGCTCCTTTTTTTATCAGATCATGCTAGTTTATCTTTTTATTATAAATATTCATGCTAGATTAAGATTAGACTTTAGGGTTTGGGAATCATTCATTGAACTTATTTAAGATTAATTTTATCTTAACAAATATTTAAGACCATAGTTTTTCCCAATAACCATTTATATGCTTATTTTTTGAAATACTCATTTAGCTTGGCTAGTATTCTACCATAAATATTAGGAAGATCACAACTAATAACTCATAAAATGGATTATTTGAATCTAGTAATGATAAGTGTTTCTTAAACACTATATGAACCTACTAATACATTTAGGTGGATCAACAACTACTAATATTCCCAATAACCATTATCATTGAAGTATCACTAGCCACACCACAAGATCATAATAAAATCAAGGCTCCCATAAATAATAGGTCACCAAATCGGCCTCAACATAATACATGAACCCATATGAATTAGCTATATGACCTTAATGTCCCATGAATCATATCACAATGTGTAGTCATATAAAATGCAAAAATTGGTAACTTGAGCATGGCTAATGACACCCAACCCATAGGTCCCTCTTACTTGCTCTCACGACCCTCATAGGATTATTTTCACTAATTCTCAATCATTTATAGTCTTCTAGACTTGATCCTAGCTAATCCATGACCCTATTTTCATGATAAATCTATCCCCTAAGGTCCATCTACCTAGGTGTTAGCTATCTAGATAGCACCCTGTTTGAAGGATTGGTAGATTTGGATCTAAAACCTTTATATCTAGACTAACATTGGAATGATCTGAGGTGTGAAACACATGAAATCATACTAGACCTCTATATATTTTTGATGTTAGCTCCTCTATTGTATCATTTTTCACTACTTACTAAACTATTGGTTGTTGGGATGAAAAGGGAGAGATGGAAATTGAAAGGGAAATCTTACTCTATTCTTGGTGATACACCTATATTACTGGTTCATCCACTCAATTTGAGCTTCTAAAACACTAATTATACAAGAAAAGATTGAATATAAAACTCCAATTGAATCTTATACATCAGTATTTCATGAAGAGGTTTTATTAGTTAATATAAGCTTGAGGAAAATGGTGGAATATGGCTGATTCAAAGCAATAACCAGCTAATCTTTATCCGTTGTTAACTTAAATAAATGACATTAAGCACTAAACATGACCTACATAATATCATAATGGTAGTTACATGACATCAAGACTTGACAAGGGAGATATTTCTAACACATATGCAAACAAAATTGATATTAACACATTATACCAAAGTAATGGAAATCTAAAACAATCTTTTATTTCTCTAAAAAGGTTACAAAACTCGAATTTTGGTAGTCTAGTCTTGCCAAAAGAGGGATCCCTAAAAAAATGGATAAAAACCTACATATATATAAAATAGACTCAATATCTAACATTGGAGTTGAAAAAATAAGAGGAGATTAACTGGATGTGAACTCTAGTCAATTTTTGAGTTCAAATTAACTACAATATTCTTTAAATATCTCCTTTATTTATCTTGTAAGAAACCTTATTTTTGGCATTAAAAAAGTGGTAAACAAATATTTATGTAAATTCAAGTCATCATGCATAATCCATGTCATTCCTCAATAATAATTTCATTTTAGAATATTAAACAAAGTCTTTAATTCTTTAAGTTTTCAAAAATTTGCATGGCCTTTACTTTTGGCATAGAATTAGAGGTGGTGAGCCTATGTTGACATTTACACCTTCCTTACATGAAAATAATTACATAAATTAGAATATAAATCAATATTTAAATTAATTTTAAGTTTTTTAATGTCCTTATCTTGCATGAAAAGCATGGGAGATGCATGAAACTAGTCAAACTAGTCAACTGAAGAGATGTGGACTCAAAGACTAGTCAACTTCCACTTGAACTCAACTTGCATGAAGTGGCACTTAAAGATTGAGTTAAGAATTATATTTACATATAAACAATATATATGTCATATTGGAAACTCAATTTAAACTCAAATATAGATATTTCAACTCCAACTTTCATTTATTTGATTGATAAAAATGGCCTATTAAGCCAACTTCTATCACTTATAAGCTTCTTGGAATATTCAAAATAGTAAGGGATGGTTATTAATTTATTTTAAAATATTTTAAAACACCAATATATACTTTAAAAACTCACACAAGGGATAGAAACAACCAAAATATTGAATTTTACTCTTGGAGGCTTCATCTTGCTCAAGCTTGTTTTTTTCTTGACTATGTTTTGATAGGCTTAGGTATGTGTGAAAATAGAAAGAACCTCCAATTTTCCAATGGAATTAAATTTTTTATTTATAATTAATAAACTCATTATGATTATGCACACCAAATTTGGAGACAAAAATCTAACTGTAGATGCCAAAAACCTCAATTTTCCTAAAACCATGCCCCTTTTGCATGTTATGTATGCATACTTGAATGTATTTTTGCATATTTATGGATTTTATTTCAAGGTTAATGTATGTTTAAATATAAAATTAATCTTAAATTATTTAAATGGTCAATTTAAACTTGGTTTTCTATTAAAAAAAAAAAAAACCTTAAAAATGCAAAATTTCCTTAAACAATGCTAAACTAGGCCCTTTTAAAAGCTTGAAAGCACCAAGATTTGCCAAATAATGGATCTTTTTGGAAAATTTATTTGGGAAACCTATTTTAAAACATGAAAACATGGATTAAATTATGAAAAATACCTAAAAATGAAATCTTGAAAAAATCCATTTTCTCTCTCCAACCCTACACTTTTCTTGAAAACTTGCTAATTTGCAGATTTGACTGGCTATTTTTCCTCACTTTTTTAGACCATTAAATGCATGATTAATGGCTTATATATATAATGCTAAAAAAATGATGAGAAATAGGGAAAAATCCATTGCCTTTCTAGTTGTAATGCTAAAAAAATGGCCTATCTTAAACTTGATGGGGCATGAGCATGGACAATCCAATTAAAAAAACAAATAATCCATTAATAATTCATCTTAATCTAGTTTTCACACCCAATAATTTATACCTTTATCTTTTTCCAGATGATCGTACCATCATCAAACCTGCAAATAGGTCATTATGTGCAAACTAGGAGTGCTTGTATGAAATAGTTTTGAAAATTTAATGCACCCAAACACCATGAATTTTTTTAAATATATTTTTAATAACCTTTTCTTGATTTTAATTACCCTTGATTTAATTTGTTTTTATGGATTTGTACTTCTCTTCTTGAAAGTGAAGAAAATAGGTTATTTTTGGATTTTTAAAATGAATTCAAGCTTTCAATGCCAAGATAATGTGTGATATGTACTTAAAAGAGGATATTTCATGTTAAGGTATCAAATTTTTACTTTTCCACACTTTTTAGGATTAATTTTGGCACATGTGGGTCTAAAATAAGCCTTTTTTGGCTTAAAAATTTCGTTAAATTACCTTTTTAAGACATGAAACTTTAGGATAAAGTTAAAATTATATTTTTGAATATAATTAAAGGAATTTGGAATACTTTAATTAATTTTCAAAATCAATCTTAAATTTTGAATACCAAAAAATGACTTTTTAGACTAAAATATACCAATTTGATTAGCTTGCAGAGGCTATTGATGGTTTCTAAAAAAATTGAATTATAAGGGTTGGAATTTTTCCTTGTTAGGCCAAATTACCAACATTTTTGGTGACTCACAAGGGTTGACCAACCTTCTGGTCAAAATAACTCATTAATTTTCATATGATAATTTAAAATAGACACTTTTGGGTATTGTAATACCTTTTTTGACTAACACAACAAGATTGAAGGGAAACACAACAAACTATAACGTAGAGACAAGTAACCTACGGAAAAATAAGAAAACAATGAAAGAGAAGTACATTTTTTCTTGTGATACTCACTTATTAACATAAATTAAACTTAGAAAAACTAATCTAAAGTAAGATGCTTTCCTCTAAGATGTCTTAATGGTATCTTATTGTAGATAGGAGAACCTATATGTTCATGTCTTCTAGATGATGCAGTTGGTCTTGCAATCTCCATTCTTAGTTACATGGATTGAAGATATGGATCTAAGACCTAATCAATTTCTTATCATATTTTTATTTATTGCATCAATAATGCTATCTCTACCTCATTCATAGGTTGGTCATGATTTGTCTCATTCTCATCCAATGATTGAATTGGCAAATCAACTAGTATGCTTGGATTCATATCTTCATTATGATCCATTTGAAGTAGTGGCTCACTATGCTTCAACATCTTGGTATGGATTTAAAAATTGCTGCAATATTTCATGAATTTTTTCTTGATGACCATATACAAAAATACTCTTTACAAGACATTCATCAATCTCCACTTGGGGTAGAGATAAACTATCAAATTTTACATAAAAACTCTCAAAGTCATCCCAAAAGGCCTTTTCATCATGATCAATTGAATGAACATGAAATTAATCAATATTCTTACCATTTTAAATAGTTTGTTACATATTTCTACCTTTTGGATGGATTCATATGAAGGTTCTTGATCAATGCACTTGCTTCATCTTCATCTTCAATAGAGAATGACATCTCATCTATCCACTCAAGCTCCAAATAATATTGTTATAGGATCTCTATAATAATTTTGCTTTATTAAAGCTCCATAACATTGATTTAATCTTAAAATGAATCATCAACCTATTGCTTTATCTCATCATCAAAATCTTCCATCTTAAACTCTTTAATTTCATTTAAGAAATCATGGTATAGTTGCTACCAATGATCATCTTTTTCAAGAATATTCTCCATCTCAATAATGGCTCTATGTGAGTTTTATTCATGGATTCATTATGACTAAATATTTGTTTTTACTTCATCTATATCAGCTACTTCAAGCTCTTTATAAACATCTTGTAACTCTTCTTCTTGTTCATCATGAAATACTGAATTGTTTTTGTCCTTGTTAAGTAGTGTCCCAATTATGATTTCTTCTTCTTGATCACTCAAGTCAACTTCATTTTCTATCTCTTTGGCTGAATCTTCTTCATTTTCCTCATGAAGGATAATTTCTTGCTCCTAGAGTGGCATGGTAGACCCCTAAAATTACTCTAAGAGATGAGATAGATCTAATGGTTGTGCCATAGAGGTTTGATTTTGTTATTGAGGCTGTCGAACCTAAATGACTATCACCTCCTATTTATACATATTTCATTGAATGTATTTCCATAGAGGAAAGGCTTTAGGACCTTGAGGAGGGAGGGGTGAGGGATGAATGTCAATAATGACCTTGGGGTTGATTTTATCATTTGGGCTTATGCTTGGTTGTTGTATTTGATTCAAGGTTAGAAAATTGGGTTTAGGAACCTCTAAAATTGAAAGTATTACAACTTGAAGCATGATTGGGATATTTTCTTGATGAGATGGAATTGGAATCCATGGATATTAATATGGTCTAGAAAGATGTATTGATCTTTGAGATTGAGATTGATTATCTAATAACTCTTATTTTTAGGCTGATATCTCCTCAACAATTATTTGGCTTACACTCTTCATTTCCTCCAACTCCTCATGAAAATTTAGAAAGTTTTAGAAGGGTGGATGATCTTGGATTGGGTATGGCTCATTTGAATTAGTATGAGATGCATATGGATCATAAGGATCATACTATGATGGTATTTAGGGTTGTTGATACTAGGAAGAATGAACATCATCTTCTCTATAGGCTGCCATAGCCTATAAAAAGATGTATGAAAAAAGCTAAATTTATGAACATGAATATACCTTTTTCCTTGAGAATAGGACCATAGGAGTATTAGAAACTAGATGTGAAGATGATATTATTGAAAAAATGTACTCCAATAGCTGAACTCATGTCCCATTAGGCATGTCACAACTGTTAACTATCCAGATAACACCCTTCTTGAAGGCTTGATATATTTGGCTTTGAAACCTTCACACTTGGAATAACATTAGAATGATCTAAGTTGTTAGACACTTGAACTTAGATCAGACCTCTAGATTTTGGTGAGACTAGTTCCTCTGATGTTTCACTATACATTATTTACTAAACTATTGAATGTTGGGATGAAAAGGGAGAGAAGGAAACTAAAATGGAAATCCTAATCTGCTATTGATGATACACCTACATTTTTGGTTCATACACTAAATTTGAGCTTCTAAAAATTTGATTAGACAAGCAAATATTTAATCTATAACTCCAATTAATTTATATGCATAAATATTTCGTGAAGAGGTTTTATCAGTTAATATAAGCTTGAGAGAAATGGTGGAATAATCTTAATTCAAGGCACTAACTAGCCAATGTTTATCCACTATCAACTTAAACAAATAACATTAAACACTAAACATGACCTACATAATATCATAATAGTAGATAGGTGACATTAAGACTTGACAAGGGAGATATTTATACCACATATGTAAATCAAACTAATATTAATACACTATACTAGAGTAATGGAAATCTGAAACAATCTTTTATTTCTTTGAAAAGGTTACAAAACTCAAATTTTGGCAAAGTTTGGTCTTTCCAAAAGAGGGATCCCCCTAAAATGGATAAAAATCCTACATATATAAAAAATAGAAGCAATATCCACTATTGGAGTTGAAAAAATAAGAGAATATTAAATGGATGTGAACTCTAGTCAATTTTTGAGTTCAAATTAATTACAATATTCTTTAAATATCTTCTTCTTTATTTATCTTGGAAGAAACCTTCTTTTTGTCATTATAAAAGTGGTGGGCCCATATTGATGTCAACTCAAGTCATCATGCATAAAAATCCATGCCATTCCTCAATAATAAATTCATTTTAAAATATTAAACAAAGTCTTTAATTCTTTAAGTCTTCAAAAATTTGTTTGGCCTTCACTTTTGGCATAGAATTGGAGGTGGTGGGCCCATGTTGAATTTTAAACCTTTATTGCATGAAAATCATGCCATAAATTAGAATATAACTCCACATTTAAAGTTATTTTATGTTCTAAAATATTTTTATCTTGCATGAAAAGCATGGGAGATGCATGAAACTAGTCAAACTAGTCAACTGAAGAGATATGGACTCAAAGACTAGTCAACTTTCACTTGAACTCAACTTTCACTTGAACTCAACTTTCATGAAGTGGCACTTTTGGATTGAGTTAATAATTATATTTCCACATAAATAATATATATTGAACATGGTAAACTCCATTTTAACTCTAATTAATATATATATATATATATATATATATATATATATATATATATATATATATATATATTAATTAGAGTTAAAATGGAGTTTACCATGTTCAATATATATTATTTATGTGGAAATATAATTATTAACTCAATCCAAAAGTGCATATATATATATATATATATATATATATATATATATATATAAACTCCTATCTTCATATATTTGATTGATAAAAAAGGCCTATTAAGCCAACTTTTGTCACTCTGAAGCTTCCTAGAATCTTCAAAATAAAAAGAGATGGTTTTTTATTCATTTTTAAATATTTTAAAACACCATTCTATACCTTTAAAACTCACACAAGGGTTAGAAAAACTAAAATATTGAATTTTCCTCTTAGAGGCTTCATCTTGCTCAAGTTTGCTTTCTTCTTGATTGTGTTTTCAAAGGCTTACTTTTGTGTAAAAATAGAAATCATATCAAATTATCTAATGGAATTTAAATTTTTATGGATAATTACTTAACTCATGATTATTCTACACACAAACTTTGGAGTCAAAACTCCACTTGTAGATGCCAATAACCTCAAATTTCATCAAAAAATGCCCCTTTTGCATGGAATGTGTGCATACTTGAATGCATTTTTGCATATTTTTGGATTTTATTTCATGGATAATGGATGTTTTATAGATAAAATTAATATTCAGTTAAATGGTCCATTTAAACCTGGTTTTCCACAAAAAACCTTAAAAATTACAAAACTTTTTTATACCATGTTAAACTAGGCCCTTTTAAAAGCTTGAAAGCACCAAAATATGTCAAATAATGGATAATTTTGGAAAATTTATTTGGTAATATTGTTTTAAAACATTAAAAAATGCAATAAATTATTAAAAATATCCAAAAATGTAATCTTGAAAAAATCCATTTTCTCTCTCCAACCCTACACTCTTTTTGAAAGCCTACTAATTTATAGATTTAACTGGTTATTTTACCTCACTATGTTAGAACATAGAATTAAAGAATAATATATTAATTATGACATGGAGAGATATATTAAGTCCCTAATATTCTGGAACAATTTGAAATTTCATGAAACCCTTCCCAAGTGAGGAGAAATTGAGAAAAACATGTTGCCTTTTTTGTTGTAATGCTATAAAAATTAGTCTATCTTAAACCCGATGGTACATGAGCATGGGAAAAAAAATTAAAAAACAAAAAATACATGAGGAATCCCTATGATTCTAGTTTTCACACCAAAAAATTTAGACTTGTACCTTTCTCGAGATGATCATACCATCATCAAACCTGTAAGTAGGTCACTATGTGCAAACTAGGAGGAGTGCTTATATAAAATGGTTTTGAGACTTTTCTATATTAAAAAGCAATGAAAATTTTGTTGAATATTTTTTAATAAAATTTTATTGATATTTCCTACCCCTAATGTAAAAAAACCATATGGATCCATACTTCTCTTCTTGAAAGTGAAAAAAAATAACTTATTTTTGGCTTTTTAAAAATATTTCAAGCTTCCAATACCAAGATAATGTGTGATATAGATTTAAAAGAATATATTTCATGTTAATATATCAAATTTTTATTTTTTTATGATTTTTAGGATTAATTTTGTCACACGTGGGTCCAAAATAAGCCTTTTTGGCTTAAAAATTACATTAAATTACCTTTTTAAGCCATGAAACTTTAGGATAAAGCTAAAGTTATATTTTTGAATATAAAAAAAGGAATTTGGAATAATTTAATTATGTTTTGAGATAAACTTAAAATTTTAAAGATCAAAAAATGACTTTTTAGACTAAAATATATCAACTTGATTAGCTTGCAGAGGCTATTGACAGTTTCTAAAAAAATTGAATTGTAGGGGTTGGAATTTGGTCTTGACAGGGCAAATTACCAACACTAGGACAATAATACCAGACTAGGATTATAGCACCAATGCCACTCTTGTCCACTTTTTATGCTATTATCCAAACTCATTTCTAGCCCTAATGGTCATTTCCTTCTGATTTTCCATTCTTATCCTTGTTGGCCTAACATGAGAAAATTCAATCCATGACCAATAGCTCCCTATCAAAACCCATTCAAAGATAATTTGGAAGGGGTTGGAAAATATTATCAAGAAATCAAGAACACAAGTGAAACCACTCAATCAATCTTCCCTATTCTCTACATATAGCCATCCAATATAGTCTTAAGCACATCTAAATCTCTGCATCAATCCCTAGCCATCCTCAAGCACATACAGTCTAACATTCCTTGCATTCTCATATCGACATTGCACTAAAAACTTTCAAAGGTATACCTACATATGGCTTCATCCCTCTTTGAAGTATTGGTATGTAGGTAGCATGCCCACACATGGGGTGTAAAGCACATCTAGTTCATCTTACACATACTAACCTTGTTTTCCCTATTTACCAAAGTTTTACTCAAGTATATTGAAGGCATAGAAATGAAGAAAATCAGATCTATAGGGAGCACTATTGACATTGAGGCTTTGTAAATTTAGAGATAGTGTCACATAAACCTACCAAACAGAACCTAAAAATCTTAGATTCTTCAGATAATAGTGTCAGATAAGGAATATAACATCGGTGCCACTCCTATCCACTTTCAACACTCCTATCTAATCAAAAAATGAAAGCTAGAATCTTATTTGCAATAGTGTCCTAGGCTTGCATAGTGAATATCATATCTTGTCTCAGTCAGAGCAACACAATTTTAGCTAATTCTTATTTTCTTCCTCTTATTACTATTTTAAAAAAATATATAACTAACAATAAATTTCATAAATTAGTAACTTATTTACCACATATTATTTACTGATTTATCAATCTAGACCCTTTAACTAAATTATGAATAAACCCCTAATATTCCCAAAATTGTTAAAACATTTGGTGAACCTGACTTAGTTCATTTGTGCACAAAAACCTTAGAAACTCTAGGATAAATTCCTAGCTATTTTTTCAAGTAATTTAATGATATTTTACCTGAATATTTAAATAAAAAATTAGCATAAAATTTTAAAATTCCATAGTAATTTTAAATTATTTTTATTTCAAACTCTAGTTGCCCATACTAGGTCCCATTAATTTCCCAATGATTTTCCAATCATTTTTTGAATTTTTACTAGCATATTTAAATTAAAAAATTCATTCAAATTTCCAAATTCAATAGTAATTTTCAAAATCATTTATTTTTCAAAACCCTAATTGCATCTACTAGGTGCTATTAAATCACTAATTTTCCAATAAATTTATGATTTTTTGTTGGCATATATAACTCAAAAATCCACTTTCAATTTCAAATTTTCATAGTAAATTGCTCAAATATCATTTTTTAAAACCTTAGTTACATGTACTAGTTCTTATTTCTTTCTTGAGGTATCACCTTACATGCTTGTGAGCTTTGTATATTTTTTTTCAATTTCTAGTTAACTATTTTTAGGACTTTACATTTCCTATCTTTAGTATTCTATTTATATTGCACTTTGCCTATTACAATTTTTTGCAAAAAATTCAATCAAATTTCAACTTATTTTCCTACTTTACCAATGGCCCAATATATCAGTTTTTATGAAACTGATAAAAGAGAACTTCAATAACTCTTAACTAAACACCCTGACATGTAAGATGACATTCTTAAAATACTAAAATAAGAACAATAAATAATGAATAATGTTCAATCTTTTCAAACCATAGAGCAACTAGTTATAAATGACACTATGAGGTAAACTATGTCTCAACAACCCCTTATAATAGCCCAACCTTCTTCCGTGCCTCTATATACGGCTAGTACATCTCTATCTCTTAATGTGGTATCCCCTATGCAAGAGATATGATCTCTTCAATGCAAGGTGATACATCTTAAGCAAGGTGTTTCTACACCTATGTAGGATTTGGATTCTTTTTCTCTATTACATACACTATTGGCACGTCACATTGCTTCTACACCCTTGCCAAAAGGTTTTGTTCAACCCAAGATTACTCTTTATGATGGTAAGGGTGATCTAGAGACACATTTGAAAAAATTTCACATAGCGTGCTTGGACTATGTACCCAATGACTGGTTACTTTCCAAGCTATTTCCATGAAACCTAAAGGATTATGCTTTATAATGGTTCTATAGTCTATCAAATCAATTGGTCAATGCATTCAACCCTTTCACTGACAAGTTCCTATCTGACTTTAGCATCAACATTGGTGATAAGGTTTCATATGCTCAAGTTACACAATAGAAACAAAGGTCAAATGAGTATCTCATAGATTATGTTCTTTGATATAAGAATATCTTGGATAAGATGACTAACCCCATGGCTGATCAAGAGTTACAATATCTCATCAAATAGAGTCTTCTACCAGCTTTGCATGAATCAATTATTTTCAAAAGATTCTCTTCCTTCACTGAATTATGTCACACTAAAGGAAAGAGAAGTAAAATTACACAAGTATCTCAGACACAATAAAAAAGAGTAACAACAAAGTACCATACAAAGCAAAGGTCAATGATAACAAGAATCAGAATCAACCTACAATTAATGCAGTGTTAGAGCCCCCTCAATGAGTGGTTTTATCATCACTTCCTTGATGAACCTTCACTAATCTAATAGTTTTTCCATACAAAGTTTTAGAATAGCTATTGGATTTTAACATCACATCTCTCCCTCCTATTCAAGAAATTGACCCAATAAAGCCTCTTCCATAGGGATATGATTAGCATGAATTTTTCAAATTTTATAGGGCACCATGCCATACAAAAAATAGATGAATCAATTTGAGACACAAGATATAGGATTTAATAGATGGAAATCATATTGATCTTGGTACTTTAGTTGAGCCTCCTCAGGAAAAGAAAACATAGTATAAATCATTAAAAATATTTTTAGATCCTTTTCAATAACATTCCAAATAGGAGATAGGGGATACATCAGGAGTTCATCATGCAAATCATGTACATCCCCCACCATATACATATAGGATACCTTTAGTTAAGTTACATCCTTTGAGAAACATGATTGGTGTATATAATTCCAAAGTTCTAGTTAGACCTTCCAACTCCATTTTAGTGTAAGAGATCATTGAGTATGATACAAATTATCATGCACTCTTTATTAGAGCTTACATTCATAATCATCATATTCATAGTGTTCTCATAGATAATGGATCTAGTTTGAACATGTGTACTATGACATTATTGCATCATTTAGGATATTAAAAATAGAATATTACCTCGATGGACATAGTTATCAATGGATTCATTTGGTATGTACAAAGTTCACTGGGTGAGATTATACTTCCTTTATGGGTTGGTCTAACGCACATGGCCATAACATTCACTATTGTTCTCAGTGTAGGAGTTTTTTATGTTACTTGGTTGGCCATGGATTCAAATACTTTGAGCAAAACTTTCTATAATTCACCAATGCATGAAATTCATTCATGCTAATTAGGTTATTATCATTGGTGGAGTTCCATAAGAGTTACCAATCCCAATCTTCTATAGTACAATCACTAGTTTTAGTTCAAGTTTCAATTTTAGTTTCTCCATTAGTTATAGTTCTTCCTCTAGTTTTGATTTAGACATAGTTAAGGCATCCATCACCAACACAGAGAGTTAATATACCACCATTTCAAGATTGAGCACATGTTTAGAGATATTCTCCTTCTACCAAATGGGTCCCTAAGATCCCTATAGTTGTATCCATTTAACAAAGTCATAGGGGGACCCCATACTTAGTTTCTACTTTAGATATTATAGATCATTTACAACATATATAGCTTTTAGAGCCAAAGTCTCAGTATTTCCATTGTGTTTTATGCTCACACATGATTCCTCTCCTTGACATAGGACACCATGATAGGGAGTCTCCCATGAGACTTATCAGTTAGCATCATCTTTTCCCAGCTTACCTATACATAGTTTCATATGCTTGATTGTACATAGTTCAAACATTTTTAAAATTAAAAAATAATTTACAATTTCAAAAACAAAAAACACTTTGATTGTATATATTCCATGCTTTACATTTCTATTGTTATGCTAGACTTACATTTTTTGTTCTATGTTATTGTTTGTCAATTTATCTACATTACCATGCTTTAGTTGATCTTGTTTGAGTGTTTGCAATGACATCCAACTCTTTGATTGTTTCACTCTACCCATTAAGGGGGAATTCCACTTCTATGTCGAGACACACATCGATATACATACCCACTAGGGGAATCTTCTACATGATAACACCATCTAGGTTATGTCATTCCTACACCACACACTTTAGTTATCATGTTGGTGTACATTAATTACTTGATTATATAGATTAATCTATCGGCACTCATTAGAATATAACAATTATATTATTCTTATTATATACCTAGTCTTGTACTACACATGTCTTGCATACATTCACTTCTTGCTTTGATTAGTTATATGTGTTTGTAATTCTAGATTCTTACATGATTTCATTTCTTTCTTAGCATTATATTGGTGTGATTGCATTTCTCAGTTATTATTTGTATCCTATATATGCCTTAGGAAATTTTCCAATGTCCTTTGCTTCTATTCATGTGTGTGCCTTAGGACATTGCCAATGTCCTTTACCTATACTCCTCTATGTGATTATGGCTTCCATGCCAATTTTTCTTGTTTCAATTTTATGTGTATGTGGGCATTTAAACATACCTTGTATGATTTATTTCTATTTTGAGTGACATGCTCCCATGTCCCTTGTTTGTTTGGCACCTTAGACACCTTTGTATTCTTCTTGATTCTTGCCTTATGTGCTTATTGCTTGATTACCTTCGATTATTTGTAATGACATGATCCAAATCATGCATTTGTCTTAATTTCTTATATTCCATGATGGACATCATGCTCTATCCCTCCATGAAAACTAACAACTAAAACTTCTAATTCTAGTTTAGTATATTGTACATGTTATTACATTATTACATCTATCTAGGAATACCCCTGTTGATCTAACAAACCATTCTATATCTTGAGATATCTTGTCGATTATCACTTTTATATCATGTATATTTATAGTATAACACACTTACAAGGCTCTTTCTTATGAGGTAAATCATTATAGGGTCTTCATTCCTAACCTCAAAAGAGGGGGCAACAAATAGGGTTTTTTTCTTAGAGATCAAATCTCCTAACAGTCGAAACAATATAATTTAAAACACCTAGAATAATAACCAAACATCAAACTAGTCAAAATAGACCAAGAAAATAGTGAAAATAGAGAAGATTCATCAGATTTGGCCTAGGAAAATAGCATTGAGATTGGACTACAATGTTGGTGGTGATACTATCCATTTCTAGTGATCTTATCTAAATAACAAAAAAACTATATTTTATAGAAATAGAAAGGTAAGTTCAATTAAAATTTTGTCATCTATAGTTCAAACCAAAATCAATAGTTTTAGTACAGTTTTCTTAGAGAATATAGATATAAGGGGCATCATGCATGGAATGATACTCTCATTTCTAGTTTTAGATATGAAAATTGGTATAACTTATAGATCAAAATCCATGTTTCAAACACTAGTGATTGGGGCCAATGTGCATGGCATATTTGTTTTCTTTCTTTCCAAGTTTAGCATTACCCAAGCATGCTTAATAGTTGCATGCCTTACTCCATATGTAGGTGGTTAGAATAATTTTTGTTTGGATTTCATATAAGCTTAAATTTTGATTTCTTGAGTTCTTGAGTTTCTGAGTGGCTTTTATATAAGCCTAGTGCACCAGTTTTGGAGTGGCCAAGAGAGGCCTAGTTTTTAGCATATATTCAGCTATCCACACCAACATTATTAGATCATAGTACACTCATGTTATTTAAAATCAATCTCATATGACACACATTTCATACTAGTATCATTTTATATCTTCACTTCATGGGGCAAGGATGGAGCCAAAGGACCATCTGGCCTTTGTATTCTTAAGCCACCTATTCAGAGGGATTTGACACATAGTCCAAACATTGATCAACACATGTATGACCACCTAGTTTCACTTAGTGGGAAATTATGGAGCCAAAGCACTAGCTAGCATTTTTATTCTTGAGCCACCTATTTATAGGGATTGGACACACAATCCAATCATTGATCAACACATGTATAACCACCTAGATTTACTTAGTGGGTGAAGATAGAGCCAAAAGACTAGCCTTTGAATTTTTGATCCACTTTTAGGGAATTGAGCACTTAGTTCCATTCTTGATTACTCTTGGTATAGCACCTTCCAACATCACTCAACATCACCCAACATTAATCAAAATCACAAGTTTTATATTAGTTCCTGTACTCAGTGAGGTGTATTCATTCCTTTCTCTTCCTCTCTCTCTCTCTGACCCAACTTTATATGTTCTTATTTTAGATATAGTGTATCTAGTAATAAATGATTTACTTTTATTTTTACTTGCATTTTTACACTTCATAATGTACTCTTTGTATGCACACCTAAAATCACATAGATTTATGGGCTTCACCCTCATAGGTAAATTCAGGTATGCTTTTTATTTTTCCTTTATCCTAGTATTTTTTTTGATACATTGCTAGAATAAAGTGGGGAAAATGTAGTCATATAAAATGTAAAAATTGGTAACTTGAGCATGGATAATGATACCTAACCCATGGGTCCCTCTTTCTTGCTCTTCATAAGCCTCATAGGATTATTTTCAGTTATTCCTAGTCATATGTAGCCTTCTAGACTTGATCCTAGCTAATCTAGGATCCTCTTTTCATGACCAATTCATCCCCCTAGGTCTCATCTACCTAGGAAAATAGTGCCACACTAGGACTATAACACCAATATCACTCTTATCTACTTTTATCATGATTGCTCAAGCTCATTTTTGGCCCCAATAGTCAATTCCTTCTAGTTTTCCATTCTTATCCTTGTCAACCTAACATGAGAAATCTCAATCCATGACCAATAGATCCCTATAAAATCCCATTCAAAGATCATTTGGAAGGGTTTGACAAATATTATCAGGCAAGCAAGAATACAAGTGAAACCACTCAATCAATCTTCCCTATTCTCTACATACATCCATCCAATACAGTCCTAAGCACATCTAAATCTTTGCATTAGTCTTTATCCATACTCAATCACATACAGTCTATCATTCCTTACATTTTCATATTGGCATTGCACCAAGCACTTTCAAAGAGAGAACTACATATCGCTTGGTCCCACTTCAAAGTATTGGTATGTAAGTAGCATTCCCACACATAGGGTGTGAAGCATATCCAGTGCATATTACACACACTAACCCATTTTTTCCTATTTTAAAAAGTTTTATTCAAGTACATTGAAGGTATAAAAACATAAAAAACTTAGCTCTATATGGAGTACTACTGACATCGAGGCTTCACAAATTTAGAGATGTGTCACATAGACCTATTGAATAAAACCCAAAAAGCTCAGATCCTTAGGAAAATAACATTGAACAAGGACTACAGTGTTGGTGCCACTCTTGTTCACTTTTGGACCTCTTGTCTAATTATAAAAAAAAATATAGAATCCTATTTTTGATAGTGTCCCAAGCTTGCATAGTGAATATCAAATCTTATTTCACTCAGATGAGCACAATTTAAGCTAAGTCTTATTTTAACCCTCTTATTACTATTTTTATAAAAGTCTTAGTTACCAATAAATTTCATAAATTAGTAGCTTATTTATGACATATTATTTACTTATTTATCAATCTAGACCCTTTAATTAAATTAGGAATAAAACCCCAATATTCCCAAAATTGTTAAAATATAATGTCACTAGTCTGATATCTATATGAATAAGTAAGAGGTCTACCACACAACGATGATTGATATGGTAGAGGACCTTTATGAAAAATAAGATTTGAAGGAATTTTTATTATATAAAATGATTTATATTATTTAAATGTAGAATTGGGTGCCATAAACTTTTTGGGTTGAATTAACCCCCTTATCCCATTTTATCACTATCAAAATCATTGGAAAAGAGTAAAACTTATAGAAAATCTAAGAGGTTTTGTCCACTAAAGGATGTTTTAGTAGCTCTTCCCAACTATAACCATTTGATCATCTACTTAAAATTCCTTTAGGATATCTCAGATGAAAAAAATAGACACTACAATGTTACCATCAGATAGTTGAAATAGAAGAAGAAATGACACTTCCTACCATGTTTGTGCATGAGGTTGGAGTACCTATCCCAGTTTCATAGGTTTTTCTAGCATGACACTTTTCACTTTTAAAAAGTTATAAATAGTTCATTATTCAATCTATGTAGAATAAATGTCATGTGAATAATACCACTATGAAAGAATTTGTCATTTATTAATCCACTTTACCATCTAATGATCACATTAATGATATAGAATAGGTGTCTTTGGATGAGAAGACATTGGAGGAGTAAAAATTTGTGTGTGAAGAAGTAATGTGGGTAGCTTAGAGAAAATATTAGTATGAGGAAAAACATTGTGCTAAGGTTAAGGCTAAGTTACATGTTGAATAAGCCCAGTAAGCTTAGTGCTTACAAAATGTGCAAGCCCAATAAGAAGTTTCCACTATACCTATAGGTCACATAGCATAATAAGAAACTATCCACCGATAGCAACAAGTAGAATCATTAGCTCTCAATGTAGCCCAATGAAAGGAAGAGGATAAATAAATGAGGAAACCATGGAAAAATAAGCATATATATATATAGGTAAGGAAGTGCAATAGAAGAGATATAAAGAGGAATAATCTCACATTGCCACCCAAACATAGAAATAGGCTGAAGAGACAGAGGTACATGCTAAAAAAGTGGCTAAATCCTAGCACATAGCATAGGTCCCAAAGGCCAAGAATACATATACATCTACATAGGACCTAATGACCCTCACAAATAAGTTAGTGACCACACCTTAAAAAAACCCATTGTAATATCACCTTAGGATGTGAATGTTGTGGATAATCCATAGGACCAAGAGGAGGATAAATATACTCACATGAATAGACATTAAAGTCTTCAAACTTTATATGTCCCATAATTATCCACCTAGATGACCATTTTATATTTTCCCCTTACTTCATTTCAATGTCTTATAGCTAGTGCATCAATGACTACTTTGACTATGGCTCCACCAACAACTGAATCATCTCTAGATGTTTCAAAACTTTCTTTAGCCAAGAAAGTAGAAGGGTTATTTACATTTCAATAGGTCATTACTCAGACAATGGCCTCTTTAGAGAAGAGGGTTGTGAAATTACGTAATGACAACATTGATCATCACTATCAAATCAACAATTTCAATACTCTCGTTGAAGATGTTTCCCCTCTATCTACAAGTAATTTATCATCAATAGTATTCTTTCAACTCTTAAGAAATTTCCATTTTTGGTAGTACATATTACCCAAAACTAGAATAAAATTCAAATTCTAGCTAATATTGCATTATAAGGCCATGCCATTAAATTATAAATTAGAGTCATATGAAAAATACTTAAGGCATATCAATTGGATATTATAATTATGTTAGGCTAAGCCACATAGTTGGCTCAAAATATGCTTGATTGGAAACAACATTGAGATATGGTCTAGAATGGTGTTCAACTAGAATTTACTATTGATTCTACTTCACATGATACTTTTTAGGATAAATATTCCACTTTTTTAGGTCTATATGTAGCATTTAAAATAGTCTTTAGGTTTAGGACTCAGTTATGTAGTAGTTTCAAACCTGGAAAAATCAAATGTTATGAAACACTTTGGTAGGGGTGCAAACAAAACTCCATATTAATAAACTTGTACATCTACATGTGGACATCACTACAAAGATATATATTACTTGAGTTTCTATACTTACTACATAAAATAATAATATTAACCAACTGATATACTCTCAAGGTCCTATATAGTAATTGATGTGTAGTACACAAGTGTTTTTTCTCACTTAACAGTCTTATAAGACTAACTTGGCTAGTTTGGATTGTTATTTATAACCCTTGGTATATGTTACCCCATTCATTCCCCCTAATAATCTATATAGAAGCTTAAATAGTATAAGGTTGCCACTGTAGGTTCCTCACAGCATGCCCCATCAACATCATAACTACCTTCTAATTTTGTAGCATTGTAGATGCCTCCACCATCTAAGTAGTTCAATGTAGGTGGGATAATTTTGAAATTTTTCTCTTCACTTTTTCTATAGGTTGGTTCATATTACATCATAGTGCCAGGTTGGATAAAAACTTGAAATTATGGCCTTACTAATTTACTTTATCTATTGAAAACCTAAAAGGGTGGTAGGTTGGGTTATTACTTAGTTGAAAACCTATAAGAGTGGCTAAGTAGTGCACACCAAGGTGAAAACTAGTCCCATGCACCTTGAGTGATTTACAATTCTTGTGAGTCCAACCTATATTTTGTGTATCCATACCTCTATGACATTGTCTCAAAATGAGGTAATAGTTAAAGTCTAGGAAGTTATTAGTAGGTAAATGCAAGAACCAAATTACTTCATTAAATATAATTTCTATGGGTTAATCTATTTTTGTATTGTTGATGTTACAAGGAAACTGAATATGGGTTGGCACATATATGTTTTAAAGATGGATTTAGAGATTAAGAATGATACCAACTTATAGGACATATATTCCTTTATATTTTAATAGAATGGGTTCGATTTATACATAAATGATAGTATATTATAGAGTATTTTGATCTCAACTAGAAGGATTGTAATAGAGCTCCTCACTTGATTATATATGTATGATAAGTGTTTCCATTATTATGAAGAATTATAAAGTAGAATCAATTAGATATTGAATATGGTTCACTTATGTGTTATTCTTCAAGTTTTGGAATTATGTGTACAAGAATCCATGTTATGTTTTATTCATTCATTAGAATCTTTATTAGTATTTGACTAGATTTATTTGTTGCACAAGTGTATTCTCTAAAGTTAAATATCTATGACTTAAATCTAGATGTGGAAAAACCCTATCTATCTATAATTTATCCCTTAAATTGTATTGATATCCCTATAATTATCATGTTTTAGTGAAACCCAAGAAACACTACTAATAGTCCAGAGGTTGACCAATGATATGGTCAACCTACCCAGTTAGGTGCTTCAAATCAAGACTATGAAAAACCCACCTTAGAACATACCTAAAAATTACAAAGCACTAATAATGGAAACATGTCTATTCCCATTTGAAACAATAATTAGAGTATCAATATTACCTCTAACTTAGTCATCATGGCAAAACTATATTTACTCACTTGGTGTAGAGTGCATAACACAACTGACCATGGTGAGATAGATTGTGCTTAGTTCACATTATATCAAAAATATTCCAAAAGTATATGGATAACCTATAAATAGTTCCTCTATTAGAAAATATTAATCCAATCCTTAGTGGAGCTAACCTAAGCACTGTATGGTTTTAAAGACTTATGAGTTTCCATTTGACAGTAATAATGAGCCCGAGGATAACTTGGAATAATTTCATGCTTAAAATAGTTCCAAATGAGAGATAACTACCAATTGAGTAAGTTTTTAAAACCTTTGACAACCTTTACTCCTTTGAATAACATTTAGGCTCCACCTCATGAAAACCCAAGTAATATCCTTTCCCCACTTGAAGGACCTTTTGCCTCCTATCAGCTCAAGAATAATTCTACATCTCCCTAATGTTACATCTCCCCAAATTGATAAATAAATAAAATAGAAAAAAATAAGGTACAACATTGTTAAGGACCTGAAAAAAACTAAAGACAACTTTAAAATGTTTGAATTGCTTCAAATATATAATCAAAGGGATTTATTGCTTAAAGAGTTGTATACCCATAGGGAAAAAGAATATTATGACATAGCTTATGATTTATTCTCTTTATATAAGTATAAAACTAAAATTTCTCCTTTTCTACTAGCAATTAGAGTTTTTTGAAAAAACTTACATAATTATTTGGTGGATTTCGGTACTTCAAGCAATGTAATGCCTTATGCCATTTGCCAGTAGTTAGGACTAGAACTAACCAAATAAATTATAATTTTGGTTCATCTAGAAGATTCATAAGTCAATGTGGTTAGTGAGATCAATGACATTTTGATGTACTTATCTTTTGATTTTAGGGTACATTAGTTCATTGACATTTAAATGGTCGATAATCTTGATAAGGCCAACATAAAAATGTTTGAATTGCTTCAAATATATAATCAAAGGGATTTATTATTGAAATATTTGTATACCCATAGGAAGAAAGTGGATGATGAAATAGCTTATGATATCTTTGTTGTATATCAGGATAAAACTAAAACTCCTCCTTTTCTGCTAACAATTAGTGTTTTTGGAAAAAAACATACATAATTATTTGGTAGATTTTGGTATTTCAAGCAATGTAATACATTATGCCATTTTTCAATAGTTGGGACTAAAAATAGACAAATAAATTACAATTTTGGTTCAACTATAAAATCCATAGGTTAATATGGTTGGTGAGATCAACCACATTTTTATGTAGCTAGCTTTTGATTCTGGGTTACATCAGTTCATTAACATTTAGATGGTCAATATTCTTGAGCATATGGGATGATTCTTAGCTAACATTTGTTTGAAACACTCAATGGGTAAATTGAAACTAGTTTATCCCATAGATGGCTTCAATGATGAGGTATTTATAATCAAACCAAGATTGATAGGGGTTTAAAGATATCTCACATGATCAAATATTACAATAAGGTGAATGAGATATTGTTTGAGTAGTGTAAACTCACTGTGTATGCACTTGAGAAATAAGTACAAGCCTATGATAAGTTCTCCATTAACATGTTGAATATGAAAGAGTAACCTAAATTTGAAGGACTTAATCAACTAGATGAGGAATATATCCTCTATACACCCAAAGTGTTTTCATTTCATGTTATTACATCAACACACAATAATATCAAGAATGGTTTCCCCTATGAGAACCAAGTATCTAAAGGCCTATAGTAAAAAGATATTTCCATTTAGAACATATCAATGCCTACCTTAATGACTAAACATTAGAAAAAAATATTATTTTGAGATTAATATCCAATCATCCCCACGTTATAAACTCAAGAAAGTAATCAATATATCAACATAGTTATATCCTCCATCTTCTAGAGTCCATTTCACATAGTTGAAGATCACGTATAGATCTTGATGTTTGATGGATCTAAGTTGAAGAGTGGATGTGGTGATAGGATTGATCTTATCAACCCAAGAGTTAATTCATATCTAGAATATTTTAGGTTACATTTTTCATTCACAAATAATGTATGTGAATATGAATCATTGGTGCATGGCCTCCAATTTTTACTAAGGAATAAAATCAAGAACCTAAGAGTGATAGGAAATTAAAAACATGTTGTAAAATACTGAATAAGACATTATTATTTTAATGACAAACATCTTTATATATACCACAATATAGTGTGAACTTGATATAATTATTTCATACTTTCAACATTTATACATTAACAAAAATAAATAATTACATGGTGGATGAGTTGGCAAGAACTATGAGTACCTTATAACCAATTGCTAATTCCAAATGGAGGAAGTTTTTGGTAGAGTTAGAATCTATCCCTTTTATTAAAAATAACATTAATAACTTTCAATTCTTTAATGATGACTAACATAATATCAATTTCATCACCAATGGTGTATATTTAAATCCTAGATTATCTACAAGGATGATAAAGTGGATTTTGAGCTATATGAAGAAGGAATTGTCAACCTGAAAACTAAAACCATACTAAAATGTATGGTCTCATTTAAAAGGTTGCTTGACATGTACTATCACAATGAGAATATAATTCATCACCTACCAAAGGTATTCTCCATGAGATTTGTAATTTGGGCAAGGTAGGTGAATCAAAACTTGTCCTTTTAGAAACTACCTACATAGAGAAAGATAAGAAAGAACTTGTGTAGGCCTTGTAAGACTTTTAGGATACTAATACATGGAGATATGAGGATATGAATATGTTAAACACCACCCTCCTTATGCATATTATCCCTATGAAACCTAATGTTAAACCATTTTACCTAAATCAAATACAAGTAAATTCAATGCTGGAACCTATAATATTCAAATAAGTTCATAAGCTTATTTTATTGAAGATTATCTATCTTATCAAGAACTCCATTTAGTTAACCAATTTGGTGCTTATTTAAAATAAAAGTTGATGTATCCAACTATGCATGGAATTCAAGAAACTCAACAAGGATTTGGATAAGGATAATTATCTACTACCTTCACTAGATATTTATTAAAAATAATAAATCACTCCCAAATGTTATAATTCATGGATGGTTACTCAGGATACAATTAATTAGTGTTTAATTATTAAGATAATACCATGACAATATTTACAACGAAGTGGGGTAAATTTTCATACAAGAGGATATTATTTATGCTAATAAACGTGGGTGATACTTTCCATAGGGCCATGGACATTTCATTTAAGGATATCATCGATAAATAAATTATAATCTATATGGATGACCTAACTATATTTTATAAATACTAAGAAAACCACTTGAAGGACTTGAAAATGTTGTTGTAAATATGTAGAGATCATGGTATTTCATTAAACCCAAATAAATAAATATTTGGAGTAACTAAAAGAATTTGTTTAGTTCATGTCATCTTATAACTAGTTATTTATATAGAATTTGATAGAGATGAAGCAATCCTAAAGATCCCAATGCATGGTATCAAGAAAGATTTGAATTCATTCTTTGGAAAAATCAACTTCACAAAGTTCATTTTAGGCTTCACAAAGATAGTTAATCCATTAAACAACATGATAAACAAGGATATAAAATGGAATGGAACCCTAAATAAGAAACATATTTATCTAAAATCAAGAAGTTAATCATGAACACATTGGTGTTCATTAGTCTATATTATATGTAGCCATTCTACATTTACTCCTTCACTTCAGATCATTCAAGTTTTGTAGTATTGACACATAAAAACTAAGGTGGGATGAGAGAAATCTTATTCATAAGCTCCTCACCTATAAATTATAAACTCATGTACTCAACCATTGATAAAAAATCATTTTACCTAATTAAATTTATTAATAAGTTTAGACACTAAAACCTACACAATAAAGTATATGTTATTTTGCTTGATCTAGCTGTCAAAGCAACGTTATTGCAAAATAAGTTGGGAAAATGGTGTGGGAAGTAGATTATTATCATTTAAGATTTTAACTTATAACTTCAACATATTAATATTTTTAAAGGTCAAGGACTCATCAAAACCATGTAAAAAATTGACCCATGGATTATTGTTCAAAATTATGCAGTGCAAGGCATCACTACTGATGATTGGTGTAAGGACATCATCCATAATTTAATAAAAAATTAATGTCATAATCATATGAAATCCACTCAAAAAATATTTATGTGTCTAAATATCATCCACTTCATGACAAACTCAATCATACTATTTAGAAAAAATCATGAAGTCATATACGTAAGATGCCCAAATAAAGAAGTAACTCAAGTACTCCAAGACTTCCATGGGAAGTATGAATTGGCCATGATTCAGTAAATGTTATAGCCCATAAAATAATCATGTCAAGTTATTCTTGGTTGCATATTTTCAAATATTCACATTCTCATATGTTAATTTTTCATACTTGTCAAGTAACTATGCATAAAGAATGCACCCCAGCTATGCCATTATAGATGGTCATATAGGTCAATCCATTTGAAAAGTGGGGAATATACTTTTTGGGGGACATTAATGCCAATTCCTTAGTTCGACACAAGTTTATACTCACTATAAATAAGTATTTCACATATTGAACTTAATCTAGAAAAATCAAGAACTACACAACTAAAAATGTGACCAACTTTCTTAAGGACCACATTGTAACCAGGTTTGGTATACCATTTTTTATTGTATTTAACAATGGTCATGCCTTATATTCATTATAATTTATTTATTAGGACTATAAAAATCACAAAATATTTAAATTTTTATCCAATTATTATATATAAAGTAATGAGTTAGATAAATCAATGAATAAAAACTTGATGGGCATAATGAAGAAAATCTTGGAAAAGAATCCTAGGGACTAGCATAATGTTATAAAGTTTGAATTGTGGACCAATAGGAATATAGTTAAGTATTATTTAGGATATTACCCATATCATCTAATGTATGGCCAAAATACCATCTTTCCTATAAATTTGAGGATCTTAACCTTATAATTCATTAAGTATTACCTTGAAATTGATAAGATATAGGCTTGCATTCTAAACTTGATGCAATTAGAATAGAAATGGGATAGCTTTGTTGAACTTTAATAACAATCAAGGGGATATCAAATGATGGTTTGATAAAATATCCAAAACCAAAACCTTTTTAATCTCTAATATAATCCTTCAATGGGATGGTTTGCCCCAATTTTTTGCCTTGTGGTTATTGTATTTATCAATGCAAAATAATGAAATAAATAGGTTTGTGAGTAACACGTTTGTAATTTTGGTATGAGAGTATTCCTTGACCATTTTGTGACTTTTTATTATGTTTCTAAGTTGGCTTTAATGGATTTAATTTTTTTGGTTATTTTATACTTGTTATTGTTTTGGTAAGTCTGGACAAAGTTGGTTTGCTACTAAAGGTATCCTCTTGAAACCAAGCACAAATTTCATATCTTAAATGTTTTGTAAATCTGATTGGGTAAAATGTTGTGGTGAAAACATAGGGTGAAAAATATATAGTTATGCCTTATTTTTACCATGATGGTCCCAAAATCTGAATTGAGACATGAAAAAAATAGAAAAGAAGAACTAAAAAGAAAATCAATTTAATAAAAACTTAGTTTTGGGAAATTCAATAAATACCTATCAAGGATATGGATGCCTAGCTAGTAGTAGAGCAAGGCCTTAAGTGAGATTCAAGGAAAATTCATTAGGGTTATATATGCCTAGATAAAAATATTGTAATGCCCAATCAAACATATTTAAATCAGGAATCACTATCCTAATGGTTAGAACCATAGTAATTAATCACTATAGATCTTATAAAATGGTAAACTGTATCATCTTGTACACACTACATCAATGAGAATACTAGTTTTGGTCACTTAACTACTCCCATATTTTCCTTATTTAATGTTTTTATGTTTCATACACTATTATGGCCAAAATAAATTTGGTTTATTTAACTTATTTGTTCTAATATACTTAGGAGTATTTTCCAATAGACTCACCATTTGTTTTTACTTTCACAACATGCCCTAATTTCATCATTAAAATCATGGAACCTATTTTTGCTCTTGTTGACCAATTTGATTTTTTGATCAAATTGGGGCACCCCTACTAAAAAACTTAACTTTATAGGTCTATAATTGGGTATAACATATTGTCATAAGGTGTTTCATAGGTTAATTTATGTCAACTAGTGTTATATAAGTTTTGGTTAATAAGTATTTATGTCCTTATATCATTTTTGGGTCATTTGAGGTGTCAAAAAGGTGTATTTAATTATTTATATGGGTTTATTTGGATATTTGAAGGTAAAAATATATTTTTTCATTCCCCATGTATCCAAAATGGTCTTAATTAACTAAAAAAACTAAAAGTTTGGTAGATTGTTTAGAGAAAAGTTAGTTTTCTTAAAGAAAAAGGAGAGATTGGCACTTGTATGGCCTCTTTGGGAAGTTTTCCACTTGTAAAATATGTATATGTGACTCTTAATGTTCACAACATTCATATCCATACTTAAATTGATCTTTAAGTGTCATTTATTTCTCAAAACCATTCTACTCCATTTTCATGCTTCTTGGCAGACTAAAGTGACACTCAGGGTTTTATTCGATATGAATAGCACAAGAAGTTTTAGGAACAATGATTTTGGGAGATGATATTAAAATTATATACATTAATTTTCATATAAATAATTTTTATAATGAACAAATATGCTTTATGAAAAATTTATTTGAAGTTGATTGTGCAAACATGCCTATCAATTTATGCACCCTCCAAGTTTTTCCTTGGTTTGAAGAAGTACATATAATCAAGTTATTTATTTTTATTATAGATCATGTTTACTTATTAATATATTTTTTCCCATTCTTATTTTAAATTTTCAAGTTTATTTGATGGGCAATTCACCTCAAGTTTGTAGAATGGTCCATTCTATGTTGATTGACAATTTTCCATTATTTTATTATTCCATGCTTTGGAAGTGTCTTATAGGGTTTCTGATGGAT